>ML685781.1:4553064-4573375 GCA_007922175.1 Pelusios castaneus
CTACCCCTCTGAAACTAAAGTCAGTTTCCTTATTCTGTCTAGTTCTTCCTCCATCAGACATGCATGTGGTTTGTTAGCATAGAGATGTTAAATAATGAGGTTGTTATCATTGTTGGTTTTTTTAAAAAAAATTAAAAGATTTATTCAGGAAAAATAAAGCGTATAAAAATATTGCCTGGTGTTTCCAAATAGGTACATCAGGAAAAGTTGCAAGGATGCACACTATCAATCTTGATAGCATCACTAATGTAAAAGAGAAAGGCTAGTTATTATTGGCCAGGTTGCTGTGTTTTGCTTGGCAGATGTACATAGTAAAAAGCCCAAGTAATTTATTATATTTTCAAGGTAAATGCCAGCTCCATATATTGAGGGTTTTTTCCCTTACAACTACAGTCATGTTTATTGTTGCAATTATTATTTAGATGAGATAGATTCATTTCAAGAGATGTATATCAATTGTCTTATAACAAATTATTGCCAGAAAAAGACAGTTGTGTTTTTTGTCTTGCTTTCCAACACTAAGAACCATCTGGAGGCTGGTTTATGCTCTCCAGTCCTGGCTGTTACCCTGAATTCTAGTGAATGCTGGTGTAGTTTATATAATGGTACAACTTGCCAGTCACCTTACAGAAAAGGGTGAGAAGAAAGTGCTGCTGTTTGTCTAGAGCTCTGCGATCATTAAAAGCTGTATTTCTTGTTTGATTTCATAACTTTGAGTTCAGTCACCACTCCTTAGGGAGGTGTCACTTTGAGCTACTGTACTCCTACAATGAATGAGTTTAAACCTGTATTGTGTCGTTTGTATGTGTGTTGCTTAACAAAAATGTGCTGCTTTCTAGAATGTGTTGTATTAGTTTGATTTCTTTTGCTCTGTATGGTTTTGTCTTTGTAAGATTTAGACAGAAAGAGACAAAGACTATCACTGCCTGATACTTCTGTAAAGCAAAAAAGTTTTCACTTACCTTCCAGAATCTATGACCCTGGAACCTGACACATTCTTGCTCCTCTCTATTCAGTAATTCCTAAAACTTTCAAATGAACAATATTCTCGGTACAGACATCCTGATATCTCATCATGAATATCTCAGATATTACACTTTGTGGGATGTATAACACAAATTTAAAATTTTATAAACTCTGCCTCTTCACATGGCACCTGGATTTTCTGGTAACTACAGTATCACAGTGTGTTTCTTATTGAGGCTTCATAGTGGAACAGAAGTTAGACAAACCACCTCCTTCCCCCTAAAAATTATTGTTCGGGATGTAATTGTGTATGAAGGTTAAAACTTTCAAACTTGGCTGCTTAAAATTAGACTCCTCAAAAAGTGGCCTGATTATTTCAGAAGGGTCTGAAATCAAAGGGACTTGTGAATGCTTGGCACATTTGAAAATCAGACCACATTTGTGTCTAATTTCAGGCACCTAATTTTGAAAAACTTCTAAGGTTTTACATTTTTGCTTTTATATCTCATATACTTTGGCTTGTTTGCTTTCCAGCCCCCAGCCATTTCGGACATTTAACACATAATAATACAGTTACTTAAGTTTTAAAATAGAGTGTTATCCCTGTTAAGGGTTTGTCTGTTTCTGAGGAAGTGAGTAATGTACTTATCTTTGTTCCTAAAATAATTAGCTTTATGCGCAAATTTACTTAATGCAGAGGAGTATGTATGCTGCATCAGTGAAAAGGTTTTTTACAAGCCCAGCCCAAATCAGAACAGGTTGCTTATTATTTGCTTCAATATGCCAAAAGTGCAATGAATAACTCCACTAGTTAGCCAGTTCATCGTGTAGGATTCCATATAGCATTATTCTGAACACAGAAAGGTAGAATTTCTCATACTTCATCTGCCTAAATCATAAGCTTCCTTACTTCATATTGGCAGTTCTTAGGATTATCTTTATGAAATGATCCACACAACCTGATGTAACTGCAAAGATTGTGGGATAGCTTGTTCATCTGACAGAATGACTGTGCATAGATGAAGCTATGCCATGGAAACTTTCCATTCCTTAGATGTGGTATTTGGTAACACAAAGTGTGCAAGAGAATTATTGAATGAGTTTGTCCACCTCTGCATGGCTCTTTGCCTGATTTGAAACAGCTCAAAGCAAGGCTTAGTAGGACATGGAAGGATTTACACTTTTGTTTGTTTGAGAACTAATCCAGCTCAGTTGGATTAATTAGGTTGGAAGCCAGAGCAGAATATATAAGTGGTGTTAATTGCAGGATGGAAAAATGGCATTTGTAAAGTTAACTGTACTAGTCTTATCCATGCAGTCATTATCTACATTAAGCAATTTGATGAAACTCTTGATGTGGGGAATGATGCTAACTAGAGAAAAGTTTCCTAGTTAAATTAATTTTGTTTAAAATAGGTATCTCTTCTAGACAAAGTTACATTTCTCCATTAATGCTGTAGCATTTTGAATACAGAACATTATTCATTAGGGCACATTTCAAACACAGATTCATATGGTAAACATTAGACCTATCCCGGTTATCTCAGCTTTAATCTTATCTGGGGATGAATCTCTCATGAGAGATAATTTATTCTTATTTTGGCAAAGTTAGGTCTAATTCACTCTTCAGATTTCTTAAAAAACATTTAAGTACACTGATGGATTCCAAAGTAGGTATCATGCATTCAGGAAGATGGCTTGGCAAAATCTCATCTTTGACTGAGGATGGAAGAAAGAAAGCTATAATGTTCTTTAGATGGTGTGGACTTTGAATGTAGATGAGGCCGCTTTAAAAAAAATCCCTTGTTGCAGGGGAAAAAGAACTGACTATTCTAGGGCACTTTACTAGATACCAATGCTGCTCCCTCTCCTCCCACCTTTGATTATGATGAACAAGGCTCAAAAAATGTCTTTAACACCCACTTGCTTAAGGACAGCCTACTGGCCTGAGTGAGAGGGATCTCTATGGCTTCAGTCCTCAAAGCTCTACCTCATCTATTTAGTTATTCACGTCTTCACTCCCCATCAGTAATTTAGCCCAAATAAATGCTTCCTTTCTAACTGGAATAACGGAATGGAATCAAACTATGGGAGGCTGAGCAAGGGGGACTTTCAAGTCTTGTTAATGATGTTTCCATACAGTTAATCAGAAGCACATCTAAGAGTGCTTCCCTAGACACAATTCCAGAGAGAAGTTTTTGTTTGGGAATGAGTTATAAGAGTTTTCAAATGGCTTTTTTTTTGTTACTTCTTCTTATTGTAAACTTTGTAGACCACTGGTTTAAACATGAGTGTACTTCAGATACTCTGTGTGCAAGGAAGAAAGCATGCTGAATGCAGGAAGGGGTGCTCCTGGTACATGTGGGAGATAAAATCTTAAACCAGTATAAAGTGGTGTAAAAATAAGGAGAATAAATGAAGTTTTATATTCTTATCAGATACTGATTTGTTGCAGTAGAGTTGATCTATCTTCACAGGTCAGATATCCTGGTCTGTAGGACTATTGTGAAATGCTTTTTGCTGCTGATTTAGGATCCTGCTTTGCAGCTGAAGTTTTTTTAAACACAGAGTGGTATATGGTTGGACTGCATTTCAGATTATAGAAAGCATTTGCAGATTACATAAATGAGCATATAGATATTATTCATTTTATCCATTAGGACTTGATTAATGTTGAGCATCTGAACATATAGAACCATAGAAACTGGAAGGGACCATGAGAGGCCATCGAGTCCAGTCCCCTGCACTCATGGCAGGACCAAGAACCCTCTTAAACCATCCCTGACAGGTGCTTGTCTAACCTGCTCTTCAAAACTTCCTGTGATGGAGATTTGACAACCTGCCTAGACAATTTATTCCAGTGATTAATCATCCTAATGTCCAACCTAAACCTCCCTTGCTGTAATTTAAGCCCATTGCTTCTTGTCCTTTTAGGTACTTAAAAACGGTTATCATATCCCCCCTCAGTCTCCTCTTTTTCAGACTAAACAAACCCAGCTGTTTCAAACTTCCATCGTAAGTCAAGTGTTCCATACCTTTAATCATTCGTGTTGCTCTTCTCTGGACTTTCTCCAATTTGTCCACATCTTTTCTGAAATGAGGCGCCCAGAACTGGACACAATACTCCAGTTGAGGACTAATCAGGGTGGAGTAGAGCAGAAGAATTACTTCTCGTGTCTTACTTATGATACTCCTGTTAATACATCCCAGAAATGGTGTTTGCTTTTTTTGCAACAGGGTTACACTATTGACTCATATTTAGCTTGTGGCCCACTATGACACCCAGATCCCTTTCTACAGTACTCCTTTCTAGGCAGTCATTTCCCATTTTGTATGAGTGCAATGGATTGCTCTTTCCTATGTGGAGTACTTTGCACTTGTCCTTATTGACTTTCACTCTATTTACCTCAGACCATTTCACCAGTTTGTCCAAATCATTTTGAATTGTGATCTTATCCTCCAAAGCAGTTACAACCCCTCCTAGCTTGGTATCATAGGCAAGCTTTATATGTGTACTCTGTAAGCCATCATCAGAATCATTGATGAAAATATTGAACAGACCCGGAACCAGGATCGATCCCTGCAGTATCTCTCTTATTATGCTCTTTCAGCATGTCCAGTGCCTTCTGTCTTTGTGTTATTAATTTTACTTTAGTCCATGGAATCTTCCCCATTTTCCCTGTCCTTTTGCAGGAATTAAAGTTCTGTCCTAAGAATAGCATTCTAAGACAGGGTGTAGAAGCTGTCAGTTTTTGTAGGGAAGGCTGCAAGTGGGGTTGAAGGAGTAGAACTTGGAACCATGAGCCGTCTCATGCTCACCCTCTCTAACTGTTCAGAAATCATTAATCTCATGGCCAGTTGGATCTTCTATGGATATCTGTTTCTTTGATCTATGCAACTCCAGGATTAAACTTTTCTACCAGTTCTGCAGTTAGCAACTTTAATTAATCAAACACGTTACTACATATATTATGTATTATTACATATTACTCTGTATTGTATGTAGCTGAAACCGTTTCAGTTCTAGGCTTGGTTGACCTCTCCATATTGATGTGACAAGGCAGGAGGGTTGCTTTTTTAGAATGCTATTTTACATGTTACCTGTCACCATCACTTGTTAAACTACTTGGACTCATTCTGTCCCTGTTGGCAGCATGTTGCATTTCCACTATCAGGCTATTATGTACTTTCCTGCAAGAATACAAAATGCCCATGCAGAATTGCATAGTTCACTAGGCACTGTGGGTGCGTCTACACTTGTAAATTAAGTCGACTTAAGCTTGCTTAAGTCGACTTAATTTACTCTGCGTCTATACTACACTTTCCTTAAGTCAACTTAAGCAGCTGCTTAAGTCAACTTAAGGAAAAATTAAGTCGACTTTGTAAAACCTCCTTTTAAGTCGACTTGCTGCTTACGTCGACTTTAGAAAGTCGCTTTAGAAAGTCGACTTAAGCCAGTGTAGACGTAGAGTAGCCCTAAGTCGACTGAAGTCGACTTTAAGTCGACTGAGGGGGCTCCAGGGCTTCCCCACTGCCCTCCCTTCCAGGGTTTCTGGCACAGCCACAGCCTGGCATGCCCCCCCACAGGGCAGGGCAGAGCCCTGCCCACCCTGCCCCTATGCCCTGCCAGGGTCCCTGTCCCCCTTTGCCCCACTGTACCAAGGTACAATGGGGCAAAGGCTGAGGCCCCTGGCACTTGGCAACGGGTGCCCCCCCGCCACCATGGACCACTCCCAGGTCCACCTAGCCCCTAGAAGTCGACCTAGGCGTCCAGTGTGGACGCTCTAGGTCGATTTTGTAGGGTCCCCTCTAAGTTGACTTAAAATTTAAGTGTGGACATGCTAAGTCGACTTAACAAAGTCGACTTAATTTACAAGTGTAGACATAGTCTGTGGGAGCACTGGTCAAACAGGAAAAGCATTCGGTCCAGCAGTAAATCCAGTCATGTGAGCTTCTGAATTGTGCTGATCAACTTCATAGAAATGTTGTAGCTATACATGCTCACGTTGAATCTTCACATAGAGCCCTTTGCTCGCTCTCTTCCTCAACACAATGGGGATCCATTTGCTGATGAAAGGCTGATTCTTTCACCATAGTGTCTATCCAGAATATCGCTTTCAATCTGTTTCTCAATGTCTGAGTACAAACATTTATCCATATAATCCCCTGGTTTGTTTTTTCCATCAGCACTGTCCTGAAACCCTTTTGATAGTTCTGCTGTGTTGCTTGCCAAGGAGGAGACAGTGTTGGGAAGTTCATAATATCTTTAGATGATAAAAGATATGTATCGGATGTCTATCTTGATTGTTAGAAACTGTCTTTTCCTAGCATTGGTAAGGGAAAAATGTTTTACTGGGGTTTGAAGGGAGGCTTTTAAATATATATTAGATATTCTTGAAAGCAGCTGTGACAATTGATTGCAAGAAATCAGTATAGCAGCTGAATATTTTGGGAGTGAGTAATTCCTTAAGACTGAGGTCAAGTCCAAAATAATATGGATTCTAATTTCTTATCTGTCCTTGCAGCACAGGGGCTTCTCCAGAAGTGTAAAGAAACACCTTGTTTCCCATTGTGAGCTAAATTTTATATCATGGTCTGTGCTTTTAGTGAAATATGTACTCCAATCCATGGGCTGCTATCTACCAAGCCTCTTTGATACAGCCTTCTGTAAGTTGTCAGTTATTAATCTTTCTGCCTTGCATTGGAATAGTAAACTTTTTGAAATCCATAATGCATGATTTGGCTTTTAATAATGGAACACAGACTGACTATTAACCAGTTGGCATCTGGCTTTAAATATATTATCCCAGTTAATTGAATCCTTCCTATTTATGTAATCATTAGTAACTACAGTATAAGCTCTGGAGATGATTAGTGGTGACAGTAACAATGTCTGTCTTTAATATAACATTCAGAATTTGTGTCATTTTTCGGGTTTGAGATGTATTTTTTCTGACTTGGAGTACTTGCTGATATCATCCCAATTACAAAGTAATGAAGTCCTGATTAGAATGTCTGAAAAGTGAATGTTGCATTTACATTAAACCTTCCTCATACCATTTTGTTGCCTCAAACCTTCTGAGCTTTCTAAACAGGTGAAGGTAGAATGAATGTAGTTTATAACAGAGGATTGTAATGATGGCATGCGTATAAGTGGATTGTCAGTCCAGCACCTTGCACAACAACTGAATTAACTTTACATTCATGGAAGATTATTAGACTGTGTTGTCAACTTTTTATTTTAACAGCAGATCATGCTGTTTATTAGTAAGGAGCAAACAGATCCACTATCATTTCATATTTCTTAAATTAGTATTTTATAACCAAGCTGCTGTATTAAAAAAAAATTCTCAGGAGGTAATAATGTGTAGACTTTTCTGCTGAATAACTGATGTTTTTCTGATGATTTAAATTATTTGGAATTTTTAAGATTTAAAATATGGTACAATGAGGCCTGATCTAATTGTCTCTTTAGATGCTATTGTAATATATGATCATAATAAACAGAATTAATAGGATCAGCTGTTGTGGTTGTCATTCTTGATTGTCTCTTCACTTCCCCTTTTAAATTTTCTTGTATGAAGGCCATATTAAAGAAATATAGCATAGTCTTTAAAATAAGGGAGTGTTGAAGTACTACAGATATATTATGTGATAAAATGTTATGAAGTTTAATATTAAATGAGCAATGAGACATTTCTCTTTTTATGGTCTTCTATTTCTCTTTAACAGTTAATTGGGAGACAGTGTGGAGAGCCAACACCACAAACAAGTTTAAGGTGCACACCGACATGAGCAGGAACGTTGGGCTGCTGCGAATCTTCCCAGGAATAAATGCTGCTGCTGTAAGCATCCTGTTTTTAATTCGGGAAATGGTAGGGAGAGTATCCAAACACATAGCTGCTTGACATAATTATGAGAGCTGACATGATGCAATATCTGATGTTATAGGTTGAAAAACGGGTAAGATTTTAATTCTTTTCTGTAAACAGCCTTGAGCAATGTACCCCAATTCTTTGGGTAAACATTCCTTGTAGTAATATGATTGAACAGTCCTAGTATGGAAAACTATATATGAAGCTTAAAAAAGTACTTTCAAGCAGAATTACAGATGCTTTGGAATTGATAATATAGCACTTCTACCTGTCTGGAAGATGTATTTGAACTCTTGACAAGCACCAGCCAGTTACAGTGACCAGGACTGCCTCTTTGCCATGTAGTCAAGTGTATGCATACAATAAACACTTTGCCAAAGGTATGCATGCTTGTTCAGTATGGGGAAATGGAGTAAGGAAATTGTCCCTTTTCATGTTTCTTCCTGCAGCTGATCTAAGGGTTTTTCTTTCCAGCTCTGATCTTGTTCCATGATAGGCTAATGTGAACCACTGCATTCACAGAGGCCCACACTAGGAGTTTGCTTTGCAGAATTGGGTTCTTAGATAGTATGAGCTAGAATAGATTCACAAGGGGAAGTTAGGTGCCTCACTGACACTTTAGGGCACCTAGGTTCAGCATTTAGGTGCCACTAATATTCACAAACCCCCATTCAGCTCCATCTAGCCCTTTAGGTGCTCAAAGTCCCTATACATCTAAGTTTTCACAATAAAGTCCTCTAACGGCCTAAATGCCTGCTCATGGACATATGTAAAGCCATCTAAGTTCTGATGCCACTGAGCAGTTTTGTACCTAATTCACTCCTAAGTTCTGGCAGGATTCAAATATTTCTCCAGCCAGTCTCACTTGTGAGGTCCAATTCAGTAGGCACACAGAGAAGCCACCTAAAAAAGCATCTTCCCAGATCAGGCCCTGCACAAAATGTGGTGGTTTGCCCCCCAGCCTTATATACTCAATACCTACCCCCTTATATACGCGATAGTTCCTCTCACCCCCCCCCCCCCACACACACACTGTATGTACTCAATAGCCCAGTTATTAGAGCACTCACCCTGGATGTAGGGAGAATGGGGTTCAAATCCCCCTTCCGCCTGATTTTTAGAGCAGGATCTTGAACCCACATCTTCTACCTCCCACGTGACTGCCCCAACAGTGACTAGCCACTGGCCAGAGGGTATTCTGGGATGTGTCCCTCTTCGTCTTTCCTGTCTAAAGATGTTTCACTTTGCATGAAATATATAGGGATTATCTATATGGAGACAAGTTCCAGAAGGTTAGCTGTGTTAGTCTATTTCAACAAAACCAACAAGGAATCCTGTGACACTTTTAAAGACTAACTTTTAAAAACTATTTATTGCATAAGCTTTCATGGGCACAATCCCATTTCATCAAATGCATGAAATGGAATCTCTAATATGCCTCTGTATGTATATATACACCTAACATACTACAGTTTCCATTTTATGCCTCTGATGAAGTGGGATTGTGCCCACAAAAGCTTCTACAATAAATACATTTTTAAAGACACCATAATAGAGGCCCAACTTCACTGTATACCCCAAATTAAGAAACACTGTAAAAAAACCAAAAAAGAGCCACCATGGCTCACCAACCATGTAAAAGAAGCACTGAGAGGTAAAAAGACTTCCTTTAAAAAGTGGAAGTCAAATCCTAGTGAGGCAAACAGAAAGGTGCACAAACAGTGCCAGCTTAAGTGCAAGAGTGTAATAAGAAGAGCCAAAGAGGAGTTTGAAGAACGGCTAGCCAAAAACTCCAAAGGTAATAACAAATTGTTTTTTAAGTATATCAGAAGCAGGAAGCCTGCCAAACAACCAGTCGGGCCCCTTGATGATGATAATACAAAAGGAGCGCTTAAAGATGATAGAGTCATTGCAGAGAAACTAAATGGATTCTTTGCTTCGGTTTTTACGGCTGAAGATGTTAGTGAGATTCCCAAACCTGAGCCGGCTTTTGTAGGTGACAGATCTGAGGAACTGTCACAGATTGAAGTGTCACTAGAGGAAGTTTTGGAATTAATTGATAAACTCAACATTAACAAGTCACCGGGACCAGATGGCATTCACCCAAGAGTTCTGAAAGAACTCAAATGTGAAGTCGCGGAACTGTTAACTAAGATTTGTAACCTGTCCCTTAAAATGGCTTCGGTACCCAAAGACTGGAAGTCGGCTAATGTAACGCCAATATTTAAAAAGGGCCCTAGAGGGGATCCCAGCAATTACAGACCGGTAAGTCTAACGTCGGTACCGGGCAAATTAGTTGAAACAATAGTTAAGAATAAAATTGTCAGTCACATAGAAAAACATAAACTGTTGAGCAATAGCCAACATGGTTTCTGTAAGGGGAAATCGTGTCTTACTAATCTATTAGAGTTCTTTGAAGGGGTTAACAAACATGTGGACAGGGGGGATCCAGTGGACATAGTGTACTTAGATTTCCAGAAAGCATTTGACAAGGTCCCTCACCAAAGGCTGTTACGTAAGTTAAGTTGTCATGGGATAAAAGGGAAGGTCCTTTCATGGATTGAGAACTGGTTAAAAGACAGGGAACAAAGGGTAGGAGTAAATGGTAAATTCTCAGATTGGAAAAGGGTAGCTAGTGGTGTTCCCCAAGGGTCAGTCCTAGGACCAGTCCTATTCAATTTATTCATAAATGATCTGGAGAAAGGGGTAAACAGTGAGGTAGCTAAGTTTGCAGACGATACTAAACTACTCAAGATAGTCAAGACCAAAGCAGATTGTGAAGAACTTCAAAAAGATCTTACAAAACTAAGTGATTGGGCATCCAAATGGCAAATGAAATTTAATGTGGATAAGTGTAAAGTAATGCACATTGGAAAAAATAACCCCAACTATACCTATAATATGATGGGGGCTAATTTGGCTACAACGAGTCAAGAAAAAGATCTTGGAGTCATTGTGGATAGTTCTCTGAAGATGTCCGTACAGTGTGCGGAGGCGGTCAAAAAAGCAAACAGGATGTTAGGGATCATTAAAAAGGGGATAGAAAATAAGACTGCAAATGTATTATTGCCCTTATATAAATCCATGGTACGCCCACATCTCGAACACTGTGTACAGATGTGGTCTCCTCATCTCAAAAAAGATATTCTAGCACTAGAAAAGGTTCAGAAAAGGGCAACTAAAATGATTAGGGGTTTGGAGAGTGCCTCGTATGAGGAACGATTGAAAAGGCTGGGCCTCTTCAGCTTGGAAAAGAGGAGACTGAGGGGGGACATGATAGAAGTATATAAAATTATGACTGATGTGGAAAAAGTGGACAAGGAAAAGTTGTTTAAATACTCCCATAATACAAGAACCAGGGGTCACCAAATGAAACTGATAGGTAGCAGGTTCAAAACAAATAAAAGGAAGTTCTTCTTCACACAACGCACAGTCAACTTGTGGAACTCCTTACCTGAGGAGGTTGTGAAGGCTGGGACTATAACAATATTTAAAAGGGAACTGGATAAGTTCATGGGGGCTAAGTCCATAAATGGCTATTAGCCAGAAAGGGGTTAAGAATAGTGTCCCTAGCCTCTGCTTATTAGAGGATGGAGACGGATGGCAGGAGAGTGATCACTTGATCATTGCCTGTTGGGTTCACTCCCTCGGGCACCTGGCACTGGCCACTGTCGGTAGACAGATACTGGGCTAGATGGACCTCTGGTCTGACCCAGTACGGCCTTTCTTATGTTCTTATGTACATTTGTTAGTCTTTAAAAGTGCTACAGGACTCCTTGTTTCTATACGGAGAGTTGTGCTTGGCAAACCAAGATGGAAATCTACAGCATTCTGCTTTGCCATGCAGTAAGTGGCAGTGGGACCTTGTGGCTACACACGAAAAATTCCAGAGTGTATTTTGACCTCTAGGCGGCAGGGTTAGGTGTTAGGTTAAAAAGTTAGGCGTTGCAAAGCTCAGCATTGTGGCACCTATGTATCTATTTTTGTAGTTCTGCTATAGTCTGACATGTTACCTTTCTCATGGCCATTGTCAACTTAAATTGCATCCAGTAATTTAAGTAGTATTGCCTCAATTATATTAGTCTTCTTTTTAGGTGAATTTGAACAGATGGAAATGCAGTTGGGTTGTAGATTTGTAATAAAACTCCAACTCTATAGTTAGCCTCATGGGTGACTATAGTGTATTGCAAGTGGTTTATGTGAAAAACAAAGTAACATTTAAGTTGTCTAATACATCTTCCTAGGAAAATAACTTCTCTAGACAACTACGTACACTGATGAGATACATTGATTACCAGCTGGCCTGTAGAAAACTACTAAAACTCCTACCTTACATTAAATGAACTGTCTCTTGAATTTAAATGAATTCCTGCAGGTTTCATTATGATTTGAAGGATAATATTGCCACTACTGTTGCTATATTTATAAGCATCTACCCACTTGTCTTGAACTCTCCTTTCCCATTTGTTTTCCCATATACTTTGATATTGGATTAGTTGGATACACATTAAGCTCTGAACATGTTTAGTACGTTTCTGCTGCTATATGGTACCTTGATGGAGATACGCTCTATAAATACTGTCATGATAGCAAGAAGTTTAATTCCTTTTTTTTAAGCTCATGAGGGTCATTCAGATCTTTTGTAAGAACTTTTGAAAAATATGTACAGGGCAGAAGAGGTTGCCAATCAAATTATATTGCATTGAAGACACATAGTTTTATAATAATTTTACACCTTATTTTAAACAGGTGAAGGCGTTTCTTCAGCATCCAATAGAGGGCATTGTACTCGAAACTTATGGAACCGGTAATGCACCAAATAATCGAGAAGATTTACTAGAAGAATTGAAGAAAGCAACAGAAAGAAAAGTAGTGATTCTGAATTGTACCCAGTGCTTACGCGGGAGTGTTGCTGCAGTTTATGAAACTGGGCAGGTGAGGAAAATGCAGCAATTTCTGATTCCAATGTTATGTAAAAGAAATCTTTCATCAATGGTTGGCTAACTGTTTAATATGCTAGAAAACAAACATAAAGATTTTGCCTATAAAACAACTGTATTAGACTCACTTTAAAATGGTTCAAGCTGATCCTCAAACAAGATTTAAAAGAAACCCTTTATTCTAGTCTAAATGCGGTAATTAACCAGACCTGATCCTAACTTACCGATTGCTAAACAAACAAGGAGTCCTGTAGCACTTTTAAAGACTAACAAATCTATTTATCGCATGAGCTCTCGTGGGAGAAAATCGCACTTCGTCGGATGCTTGAAAATGGAAAACTTACAGAAAACTAACTGATTGCTAGTGCCTGCTGTGTGTGTAACCCCAACATCCATCTGCAAAATACTGTTGATGTCACTCCCAAAAGATCTCCAGTAAGTGTGGAGCTGGCTTACAGGGTAGATGGGTCATGTAACACCTTTCTTAATAGTTATTAGATCTGCTGTAACTTTAATAGTTACAAAATAGAGGCATTCGATAAGGTAGCAAACTCGTGAAATATTCTAAATATTATCATTACTTGACCCTCAACAAACTCCGTAGGCTATCTGTATGTGCCAATGAGTACAGCAGTATTGGGAGTACTGGGGGGCTCCTCCGAATGGTGACCTGTGGAGATCTGAAAGCAGGTGTAAGTTAGTTTAAGGCAAATTTATATGCGGACACGGACACTGTTTGTATTCAGGGTATTCAGCATCTTTTAATAGAGTTTTCTTAACCTTATTTGCAATTCTCAACCTTTTAGGTTAATCAGAACACCGGTGGCATTAATAAGCCTTACAATCCCCACCAGTGTTCATAATACAAGGGAGAATTCTGAATTGTGGGAAGAAAATTAGTTCATATGTCTTGCTTAACTTGACCATTCAATTTCAAACCTTTCTGTAGTATGCCGTATGCTTATAAATACCATCTCTTTATATAGTAGGTCTCAGCTATTATTTTAATGCCTTGGCTTTTATTGTATGTGAAATATTTTGGTGGAGCTTTATTTAATTTTTGTTTCAACAACTTTCCTGTAACCTAACCTATAACTGGGAGAAAAGGAAATGGAAATTGTGACATTACTCAGGGTACAATCTGGACTGTTGATCAAGTGTGTCCCTTCAATTCTCCAACCTGGGGTTTTATATTAGCCTTTTATGCTGCTTTGCTGTGAGAGCAGCCACTCCTGGGCTGCCCTCGCACAGCCTCCAGTATAGGGATGTAAAAATTCATTTAATTAACTATCCATTTAGACTTCTAAAAATAGAATGTTTACACTGTTAAACATTAACTTACCCTGCAGTTACAGAAGTAGGTGGTATGGGGCCGGGGGAGGAAGGAGGCTCATCAGGTAGTGATGAGCTTCTCCGGCTGGCTCGGCCCTGCTGAACTGTTGCGGAGTTACTGGCTCTGCTGGCCAAGTGCTGATAGCACCAGCAATCTAGCTCTGGCAGAGACTGATGAAGGGGGAGGAGGTCGAGGCAGCCTGTCCACAAGGGCTTGGATGCAGAGCTAACAGCTGCTCTTGGCCGGATGCTGGCAAAGCCTGGAGAAGCTGCTCCCTTAGTATCAGTGGTCTAACTCTGCCTGAGGCTGCTGGAGGGGGGTAGAAGGCAGAGGTGACTGTCCACAGAGGTCTGGGCGCACTGTTGCAGAGTTCAGCGGGGAGGCTCCCCTGAGGGCACTGTTTAAACTAATTACTAAACGGTTCGACTGTTGCTTACCATTTAAAGAGTTAGCTGCTTATATCCCGACTCCAGCATGTAGGTCACTCCCAGCTATATTGCTATGGCCAGCCACTTGAATTATATTGCAGAGAAACACCAGCAAATTCCCAGGCCCAGATTTTCCCCTAGAAATGTGCATCTTGTAGTGCCCAGTACTGTCCTGGACAACACAAGCTCATATGAAGTCTGCCATTTTATTATCACAAAATGATATGCATAAGTTCTGTTATCTCAAAAGGAGTTTCCCAAATACTTCAGTCCAAGCACACTGGTTTAGGAAAAAACCACTAAAACGAGTTATTAACTACAGAAAGATAGATTTTAAGTGAGTACAAGTACTGAGGCATGAAAGTCAGAATTGGTTATAAGAAAATAAAAATAAAGAATATCTAAAATCTAACTTAACAAGTTATCTGAATTCAAAGCAAAAGTCTCTTTCACCACATGATTCAGCAGTCTTACTGGCTCAGGTCCATTCAGACTGCTTACTTCCCTCTGTCCAAACCTATTTCTTTGTTCCTCAAGCGTTGTGTCTGTCATGGTTAGAGAGACAAGGAGGAATAACTTGGGGTGTCAGTTCCCCATTCTTATATTTTTCCTCCTCTTTGAGAGTCATCCACCTGAGGTTCAGGAGACAGAAAGTTTGTGGGGATGGAAATTTCCAGTTGTTTCTTTGCCAAGATGTACATTTCTCACTTACATCATTTTTCCTGCCAAAGAATGGCCATTTACCCATGCAATAATCTATTTGATTTTGTCAACATCTGGCAGAGGTGTCAGTTTTCCTTTTGTCTCTTAGGAACTATTTTATGGCTACTTTTCCAAACTTGGAACCTCTCTCAGTAATGTCATGGAGGAGAATTTTATAATTTTATGTATCATGTTGCCACACATATTTTACCAGGACAATAATGATCACAAATTATGAGTTTTCAAATGATACCTCATAAGGCATACTTAGTACTGACTGTCGCAAGATTTGAACTTGGAACCTTCAGACATTTCGCTAAGTTGGCTATAAAGTTTTTGGCTAACATCAGTGGGGAATTTAAAGCTATTTCTTTAACCATCATGGAAGTCCCATACGCCATTATTAATGCAACAGAAATATATAAACAATTGATAAACAATCACAAGTAAAAAATTAAACAATGTAAAGTTTGTTTATTAAACAATATCTGAAAGTGCAACGTTTTATACGAACAAAGCCTAATTTACTATATATGCTGCCTTAACTAAAAGTAGGGGGAGGAAACAATTTTTTCCCTTACATTTTGGCTGAAAATTTCTCCATAAGTAAAGCACCTCTGAAAATAACATCTAGTGTGTGATTTTATAAATTGTAGGTTTGATCCAAAGTGCTGTTTTGTTATTTGATTCAAGTTACTAGCATTCTTCCTTCTTATTATACCTTTACAGGGTTATTTAGTCACTTGTTAATTTCTGCATCCCAGCTTTTGAAAGTGATGCATGTATTATGTGGCTTCACTAACTTCCAATGATGGAGGCCATCCTACTGTATTTATATTGATATCTATACAGGAGAGTATTGCCAGCATTAACAGAGCCATGGTGTGTTCTGGCTGAATCTTACAGAATTATTTAATGCTGTTTTTTCATTGTCTTTCCCTTTTCAAAAGTAACAGCTCTGTGGAGGAAGTACGTTGGCTGAGTTCTGGAAATTTATTGAAATATTAGGTTTTTTTCAAAAAGCTTGTGTTAATTTTTTTTTAAAAAATAAAACATTTTGTGTAAGTGATAATTACATGTTATCCTCACCACACTTGGCTTTGTCTTGTCATTTGTACATATTTTAACTAGTCAGGTGATTTAGTGATTAAAAAATCCTTGTTCATCTTAAACTTTTTTACTTAACCGAATTTGCAGATTTGAAAACTGCATAGTTTCACTGCTTCTCTAACTACTTCCCAAATAAATCACTGGAAGCAGGTTTCTGCTTGATAGTTGTCCTTACTGTAATGCATGGGTTAGCACAGTGAATAGTCTGTGTGCTAAAGAAGTCAGAATTATTGCATTCACATGCTTATTAGAAGTTCTAAATGGTACATGAAGATCTTAAAGAAGTCTCCTGTATCTTTACTCTCTCACTCATTGGCTGATATGCTCTGTAAATATTTATACTGAAGGTAGATTAGTTTGGTTCTGCTTTTGCATTGGTTCAGTCTTTAATTAACTGCTGAACTGCATACGTGAAACAATCTGTCTGGAGCACTATTTGTTTTTTGACAGAACTGTAATTATGTAGTTTAGTCTCATATCCTAAGTCATACACAGCTATTGTACCCTGGAATGGTATGAAATAAAACACTCCTACCACTGGTAGCACACTGCAATACTGGAATTTGTCCAAGGTAATACCCCATAATAAAATGGTCAATAAGTTTGTGGTAAAACAACATATTTGGCAATATTAAAAACACCACCAATTTTAAAAACTAATAATTGCAGCTTTATAATAAGGACTAACCTAACAATGAAATTCTGGCTCATCTTTTCTGAGGACATTCCCTTTACCATGAGACTCCACCATCCCACCTTGGGGTGCCATTGGGGCTTCCCAAAGGGAGACAGATTTTTGGACTGGTGCCTGTCACTCACCATTGCATCACTTGCTGCACCTTATATGCATCAGATGATGAATCCAGGGGGGACCTCACTCTTGGGTATCCACACTATTAGGACCACATCCATTTAGAAAAGGCACAGTAGCGAACATGAGAAGGTGGCTTCTTCCTTCAACTTGAAGTGGTCCGCTAGTGCATCAGGCCCATACCAGTTGGCTTGACCATTGGCTTGCCATTGGAGTTCTGTAATCCCTGCTGAGGGAGACAGTGGAGGTCCTAAAACAACCCCAGGGCATATGGCAATTCATTCTTTGTATTGTCTAGGCATACATGTCAAAGGTCTGTGCTTGATGGTAGCTCATCCTGGTGGGGAAGGACTCAGGTGTCAGCAGCAGCTAAGGTGTTCAAGCAGCCTTATTTAGAGGTAGCCTGCTTGCCCCAATCCAGGGAAGACCATAGAAAAGGTGGGCTAAAAATGTTTCCTTACAACTTTTTCTTTCCTGGATCTAAATTAATCATTGCTTGCTGGAATGTTTGCACTGTGTTAACCAGACTTCAACTGAAAGATCATGAACATGAGCAAACAGCCATAACTGAAAGAGAACTACATCAGTTGAGCATTGATATTGCAGCCCTCAGTGAGACAAAACTTTCAAAAATTAGATCTCTAGATGAAGTAAACTGTCACTTCTGCTGATCTGGGAAATCTGAAAATGAACCAAGAATACACAGTGTCATATTTGCTGTCGAGACGTCTGTCCTTAGTACATGTATTCCTCCGGAATTTATTGATAAGAGGATCACTCGACTGGATCTGAATACAAATTCGGGAGCCCTGACCTTTCTGTCTATCTATGGACCAACCTTTGATTAATCTAAACAGAAAAAAAAAGATGAGTTCTGTTTTCACCCAGAACAAATCTTCAAGAATGTTCCCAAAAGGAACAGACTTGTTCTCGGTGATTTCAATACCCGTTTGGGTAAGGACTGGGAGCACTGGGGATGCATGATTGGCCAATATGGCACAGGCAATCTTAATGAAAATGGCCAGCATGTCTTTGAGCTTTGCGCCTCTTGTGAGCTGATAGTCTCAAAATATCTATTTTACTAGCATTAGCAGCAGCGTAAGGTCATGTGGAGGCATCCCTGATCTGGACACTGGCAACAGCTTGACCTCATCCTGATCCGTCACAGAAACATTCGTGAGGTACTGCATGCTCAGTCAATTCATAGCGCTGGTTGCCACACTGACCATGCCATTGTCAGGGCCAAGCTTCAATTACATCTTTAAAAGATTCATCATACAAAGCCAAAAGGCAAACTTCACCTCAATATGACTAACAGGAAGGACTCTGACACTTACATGAAGTTTCAATGTGCACTTGAGCATGTTTCTGAAAACGATCAGCTTGATTCCCCCGATTCCAACAACTCATGACTTTACTTCGGCAATCAAGTCCAGAATTCTTAAGTTCAAGGAGGTTAAGGCTGCTGTCCAGAAAGACATTAGACAATGTGCCCAGAAGTACCAGCAAGACCTGTGCAAGATGATTCAGACCTGCTTTGAAAGAGGGGACCTTTGTGGTACTTACGATGGAATCAAAGAAGCACTTGGTCCAATTTGTAAAAGCATTGCAAACCTGAAAGCAAAAGATGGCACCATCTTAACTGACAGGCAAGAATAAATTGACTGATGACAGAGCATTACAAAGAATTCTACACAAAAGATAACATTACCTGTGATATTGCCTTAGCTGTCATTCCCCAGCTTCCACTGATGCAGGAGCTGGGCCAAACACCAACTCTCGAAGATGTAGAGGAAGCTATCAAAGAAATTGCACCTGGAAAGCAGCAGATAATGATCAGATAACTCCGGAGTTCCTAAAGGCAGGAGGGAGAAATCTTGCAAGCAATATACATGCACTTCTCTGCTCCTGGGACGAAAGCCTCATATCCCAGGATCTGAAAGATGCAATCATAGTTGCTTTATATACAGATAAGGGGGACAGAGCAGACTGCAACAACTACCAGGGTTTATCTCTGCTCAGCATGGTCAGCAAGGTGCTTGCAAGGATCTTGCTGAAATGACTCCAAGTCTTTGCTGAGAGCGTTTGCTCTGAGTGCAAATTCACACCTGAATGCTCAACAGCTGACATCCTTCACGAAGCACATGTTGCAAAAGAAAAACCCTGAACAGGCACCTTTTTCTGTCACGTTTTTTTGACCTACAAAAGGCTTTTGACACAATTAGCAGGAATGGCATATATAAAATCCTGTTGAAAATTGGCTGGCCACAAAAAGTGCCTTCCCTATTCAAGCAGTTGGATGAGGGAATGAAGGCAGCTACCCAGTATGAACATGGAACATTCTCTGAGTTTAGTGTTGATAAGTGCTAAGATGCAGCCTTGCTTCATGCCATTATCAGTTTTTGCATCTTATTCTTTACTCTTGAGTAAGCTTTTGAAAGATCAATCTAGCGTACTGAATGGATCACGGGCAGACTGCAGCTTGTTTAATATCAGGCAATTTCAGAGCAAAAGGCATGTCACCCAACTTACTATTCAAAATCTCCTCTTCGCAGTTCATACTGTATTCATTTCTAATTCACCTGATGAATTGCAGATCATGGTGAGTAAGTTCTCTGATGCAGGTATCAAGTTTGGCATGGTAATTATATTAAGAAAACGGTTGTCATGTCACAGGGCACTAACATCCTACCTAAAGTCTATGCCAGTAATAAAACCCTGGCCAATGTAGATCACTTCTTCTACCTTGACTCAGTTTTAACTAGTTCACTTAGCGTTGGTACAGAATTTGATGTGAGATTCATCAAAGCCTCTGTCACCTTTGGCAAACTTACCTCACGTGCTGGAATAGCAAGTTGCTAACCCCAAATACAAAAGTATTCATTTATCAGGACCCTCCTTTACAGCTGTGAAAGCTGGGTCACATTCTCTAAGCAGGAGCAGAGATTGAACAGCTTCCATTTCACTGTCTCAGAAAAATCCTTGGAATCACTTGGGATCAACAGATCACTTGACAATGAGAACTTTGAGAGAACTGGCTTACAGTCTATGCAGACTATGTTGGCCACTCGCAAGCTTTAGTGGCTGGGTCACATGGACCAGATACTTCAAGATCATCTGCTGAAGGTTGTGCTCTGTGGCCAACT
>ML685781.1:4573385-4782754 GCA_007922175.1 Pelusios castaneus
GTAGCGGAAGGCCAAAGTTCTGATACAGCAACAAGGTCAAGCAAGAACTCAAGAAATTCAGCATTCCCTCTGACAACTGGGAAAGCCCTGCCTACAATCACTCAGCCTGGAGAAGTCAGATCAAGCTTGGTGCAATCATCGTGGAGAATCATTAGAGAGCACAGGCTCAGGCCCATAGGCAAGCCAGGAAGTAGAGTATGTTCCAGCCTCCATCTGCTGAGTGGGCCTGTAACCACTGTGGGCAGGTCTGCTGCTCACAAATTGGGCTCTTCTCCAACACTACTGCCATGCACCATTGACTGACTGTCTTCATCATATTTCCTTTTATCTGTCAAGATGCTGAATGGCCATCCAACTTTACAAGCACTTACATAGTTAATATACATCCATAGCCTTTTCTTTTTAGGATAAAGAAATGGTCGGGTTTTTGTAGCTAACAATTCCATATGCATCAGTACTGTATAAAATTGTTTCTGAATACTACTCTAAGCAAAATTTCTTTTCATTCACAGACTCTCACTGCTTTAGGAGTAATTGCAGGGGGTGATATGACACCTGAAGCAGCCCTCGCTAAACTTTCATACATATTGGGCAAAAGCCATCTTAGCTGGGAGGAAAAGAAGGAGGTAAAATTTTCACTGTTAATTTAGTAGACTTTGAATAGTGGCTGGTTTTTAAAATCTAATTTTCTAATATTCGCTGTGCTGACTTCTGTCTAGTAAAATGATTTTTGACTTTTTATGTTTGTGAATAAGCATTTGCTTCCACTAGCTAATGTGGAGGCACCTTCTTTCTTTATGCAAAATAATATTGTTACATAAACATAAAAATAAGTAGATTTGAGGAAGGAGGAAAATCCTCAGATCTTTGCATAAAAGTCAGTTGAAAACAAAAATGATTATTTAAAACATCTGCTTTTAAATTAAGCAGTGGGTCTGTCCTGCAGCTTTAGCACAGACACCAGATAAATAACATGCAGACTGAAATGGAGGTGAAAGTCTCGCTCCATCGAAAGCCTGACTCAATTGTAACTGATTCCAGTGGAGCCAGTATTTCACCTAGGGTTTATATTTGAGTTTACATATAGTAACTGATGCATCTTGTTATTCTTGTCACTTTATATGAAGCCTGTGAGTCTTAAGTGTCAATGTTAGATGTAATTTTGTTAAGATGAAAAGATTTATATTGAATACGTTCCTTAAACACAGACCGTTCTCTGCATCTTTGACTCTCAAGTGCTTATGTAATTGATTTTATATTTAAAATTATTTGTTAAATAGATTGTTTTGGTTAATTAATGTGTTAGGTTTTGGGAAATAGATAGATATAACAAAGAAATATATAGCCCCTGTGTTATACATTCTCTTTTTGGTGGAGAAACACGAGCACGCACACACACTAAAACTTCTGTTTTTACATATATAAAGTCAGAATCCGGATGCAGTAAAGTTGTTATCCTGATTTTTGGATGATATCAATATGAGTCATTCTCTAGATTTAATTTATCAAACTAATGTCCATCTTGCCCCCTCCATTGGATGTGCTAGGTAGAAGAAAACTAGTTCTGTTGTAGGAAAAAAAAAAAATTCAAATCAGTACCTTAAAATAAAGGCTGTAAAAAAAGAAAATACTATAGAATACCTGTCTATTTGTGTGGAGATGGAAGATGGTGGCTTTTCCTTTCTTTCCCTTCCAATTTTAAATAGTCTCCTTATAAACTTTGTTAGAGATTTACCAGCTGTCTGAGTATGAAATTTTAATATTTTTAGAACTGTCAACCTTGACCTTTTCTTACCAGCTTATCTAGCTTATTAATACCTTAAATTTTAAACATTTTCTGTATGTAACTTGACAAATTTTTCATTGTGAAAAAGAGGGACTCTTTTTGCTGTGGGAGGAGCAATTGTGCACAACATATACTTTATGGAGGAATGTGTTCAACAAATGGTGTGGTAGAGAATATGGTTTATAGTCCTACCCAAGAAACAGTGGTTGTCCATATGTGACCCCACAGCAATGAGTATACCATTTGTATTTTGCCTTTTAAAAAAAAACATGCTTTTTTAAATAAAAGATCTTCAATGGTGTCTTTTGGCAGGCTGACCAATCTTAATAATGTCAGCCCATCAAATCTAGAAATTTCCATGTTCCCAATCACTGATATACACTGGTATATATGTAATGAGATTCTTCCAGCAAACAGTTACAATATTGTACCTGTTTAGGAGTGTATTTTAAATAAAAGGCATGCCTAGACATAGGTAAATCTGGGGCACTTGTTCTTCCCACATCACACTGTTCCCCTATAGAAGCAAGCCCCAGCCTGTCCACAGGCGTCCCACCTGCAACAACACCTTGTTTTCTTGCAAACTTGCATAGTCCTGCTTCTAAAATTCTAATTAAGACAACTTAATTCTTAATAGTTGTGGAGGCAACCTTGGTGAGAGAGAGCCAGCATATAAAATCATCAAAATTGGACACATCAATGGATTTATTAATGCTCATGATGTACAGATTTATTCCTTCTTTCTCTAGCTTTCATAGAACCTGGTTTCTAGGTTTTTCTCTTTTCTTCTCTAGTCTTGTTTCAGAGGCTGCTTTCATCGCTGCTTGATCCTGGTTAGTACTGAAGCCCTCATCCTGCAAATAGCTAAACACATGTTTAATATTGAAATCAATGGGGCTGAACCCTTGCTTAAAGTTAAGCATGTGCCTAAGGATTTATAGAGGCAGGGCCAAAGCCTATTAAACTCAATGTGACCCTTTCCATGTTAGTGCACATTTAACATTCAATCCAAAGCCCAATCAGTCTGTAGGGCCTTCTAGTTAAAGGTTGCTTTGCTTCATCACCCTAAAATACAGGCTCTCAGAAAGGCCAGTGGTTGTCACTGGTCTCCTAATTCTACTTTCTCATTCAACTTACTCTTTGTTTAAATAGGATGTTACTTACCATGATGGAAAATCTTGACTATTTAAACCAAACCGTTCTCCCCTGTCTCTCCCAAAGTCTTGCTCTTCCTTCTAGATTTGTATGTCCTGACTTTTCATGATCTTTTAGTTGTAAACTCTTTGGAGTGATCATTGTTTTTACCTTTGTATTTTCTTCATTGTCACTTTCACTGTGCTAAACAAATAAATAATAGCACATATAAAATATTAAATAATTTCAACAGTGTTCTTATTCTACAGGGCAAGATTAATTTTTATAGTAAATTGCATTCATTTGCATTTTCCATGACTTTCCATGTAACTTTCCAACTTACGCTAATAAACAAACCTTAACAGCATCAACTGGGGGCTGGGGCACATGACTTATGAGGAGAGACTGAAGGAACTAGGCTTATTTAGTCTACAGAAGAGAAGACTGAGGGGAGATTTGATAGCAACCTTCAACTACTTGAAGGGTTGCTCCAAAGAGGAGGGAGCTAGGCTGTTCTCGATGGTAACATAGGGCAGAACAAGGAGCAATGGTTTCAAATTATAGCTGGGGAGGTCAAGGTTGGATATTAGGAAAAACTTTCTCACTAGGAGGGTGGTGAAGCATTGGAATGGGCTATCTAGGGAGGTGGTAGAATCTTCATCTTTGGAGATTTTTAAGGCTCGGTTAGACAAAACTCTGGCTGGGATAATTTAGGGGGAGTGGTCCTGCTTTTTAGCAGGGGGTTGGACTAGATGACCTCGTGAGGTCCCTTCCAACCCTATGATTCTATGAACTATCATTTCCCTTGCTTTTTACAGTGTTTTGATTGTTTGCTCATTTTTAGATGCTGAGTGAGAATCTGAGAGGAGAAATGACTGTAGTACCCAAAGGAGCAAAGATCTCTCTTGCAGACAGCAAGTTCATTCAAGTGATTGCCAAATCACTAAGTGTCAGCTGCAAGGAGGTACATACTTTAAATATTTAAAGGGAACTCGTGTACAACAGAAATTTTACTTAAACAAGTATATTTTAAAGATGAAATACAATGTAATACACAGATTTCCTTGCTGAGTGTACAATGTAACCAGGCCATGAGGGGCATTCAGTACAAGTTAAACCTTAATTTCTTTTCTGTCTCTGTAAAATCCTCTTGATTTCTTGATTACTTCTTGATTCACTGATGATCTAAGCTATCACAAATACTACAAGGATCATTGTCATGCATGGTACTTGTAAAGAGAAAGAAAATAATACTTAACTTTTTTGCATTTCTACATATTTTTACAGTATGGAACAATCCGGGCAATAAGAGAAAATACTGTAATTATACACAAAATTATAAATGACTAGTACAATGAGAGGCATTCTGTATGTAGGTGTTAATGTGGAGTCAATATTAGTCACTGTTGATTGCACAACAAATGGGTTAACAATGTTCTATGGAGAACATTGCACGACATAACTATTATGATCTTCTATTGACTTGTGTTCAGGTAAGGTTTAATTTAACACCCAAAGAGCAATTTATAAATAGAGATGCAAGTAGGGTGGCCTAAATCTAGAATGGGTGGGGTAGGAGAGAAGTCAAAAAGCTGAGGGACTGGGATCACATGGAGTGAGATAAACATAAAAGAACTTGAAGACCAAGTTTAGATTAGGTTCTAAGCTCTTCTGCTCATTGAACTCATGGAACTGGAATCATTTTGCAGCTGAGGCTTTTAAAACATACAAAAATGACGCCCACGTATAGCACAGACAATATGTGTTCCAGGTTTTCTAGGGGCATTCTGTTAGTACCTGAAGAACTTCTTGCTGCTATTCTTTGAATTGTGGGTCACTAAGCTTTTCATCATGCTTTATGAGACAAAATCTCTCTAATGACCCATCAAGGAGGGCTTGTATAAATACAGTTTTTGTACCCTGTTAATATTATCATTTAGAAACTATTTAGTTAACTCAGTACAAACCTCTACTCAAAATAATTATATTGGCACGAAAACTGTGTAGATGAGATCTAAGAAAGGGCACAAAGCAAAGCCATTTGTCTGTTCGGCTCTTATCATCTTGATGAAGCTAATGTCTCCTAATAAAGTGTCTCTTGAAGTCCTGTTAGAGTTGAGTCAGAGCCTTATTGGCTGTACTCATTCTAACATACAGGTGAGGCGAAGTATAGACTGAAAACATTGTGTGTGTATGTGTGTGTCTGTTGGTCTGTCTCAGCTTTAGGTAGCACACAGAAAGACCACAAATATCTTCATGCTGCATTTTTAGTTTTCTTTTGTGACTCAGATTCTACTTGTGCTACCAGGGGCTGAGATCAGAGAGACTTTTGATAGAAAAACACTTGAGAGTGCTGCTCCTCTGGGAGATGCTGCATTTTGCTCCTATTTTGATTTTAGGATGGGGTGCTCAGACGAGTTTTTGTTAATCTGTTGGCCAAAAGTATGAATCTGCAGACATTGGGAAATAGCTTGAATGCATGTGCCTGGAGGTATCATGCTACCGAGAACAATTGTACAATGATAGGTTAAAAATGGGAAAGAAGAGCCCAGAGGGTGCGTCTACACTTGTAAATTAAGTCGACTTAAGCTTGCTATACTATATTGTTTTTTTATATGAAGTGGAAAACTGTTTTTAAATTAATTACCAAACTCTAAAGATGGTTGCCAGCAGCTTTTTCATTTCCACATGCACTAGAACTGATGTGGTCATTGTTCAGGAAAACAGAAATTAAAAAAATATGCTGTTCTGGTTGCATATTGTTTAATGGCTAAATCTTTGTGCCACTGAAGTTAGGGGAACCACAAGTGGTTTCCAAAAATCTTATATTGGTTTTAGATGAGCACATCTTGAAAATAAGAATGAGTTTTACAATACAGGTATGTTACTTGGGGGATCCAAAAAACCCTGTGATTATCAAGTACATCTTCTATAGTATAGTTTAGAATTCCTCTTCATTTAATTCCAGTGTAACTAGGAAGTGAGAGGAGCCATGTAGATCTACAGATATGGGGTTTTATGAACTTGTGAAAAATTATACGTGTGACTTCTTTTTCTCAAAGAATGTGAATGAGGTTGTTTTTAATAACTCTACAAATAAACATGGGCGAAATATTGTTCTTCTGATGTAGGTATCAGTAGTGCTAAGGTCCCATGTGGTACATAAAAAGATGTGTATGATACTAAAACTTTTAATTTTTTTTGTTTCTTAGGAGCTAGAAGCCATTAGAGATGCATTAATCCCTTCTTTGGCCTGTGCTGCAGCTAAAACAAATGACATAGATGCACTAAAAGCCATAAGAGAAATGGTAAAAAAATTAAACTATTTACAAATCTTTTATTTAGAGCTTAATACAAACTGCATTTGCAAGAGATTGGGCGAACGCAATATGTTGTATAATAGACTATGGTAGTAGCACTATGGTCAAGATTAAGTCAGATAAGTCAGCTTAACTTCAGTACCCAGAATGTTTCAGAGGTGTAGCCGTGTTAGTCTGTATACAGCAAAAAACGAGAGTCCTGTGGCACCTTAAAGACTAACAAATTTCTTCAGGCATAAGCTTTCGTGGGCTCCAACCCACTTCATCAGATGCATGCTGATGAAGTGGGTTGAAGCCCACAAAAGCTTATGCCCAGAGAAATTTGTTAGTCTTCAAGGTGCCACAGGTCTCTCGTTTTTTGCAGTACCCAGAATGATAGTGGAGCACATAATTAGGTGATCAGTTTGCAAACACCTAAAAGATAATAAGGTGATAAGTAACAACATGAATTTGTCAAGGACAAATTGTGTCAAATCAACCTGATAGCTTTCCCTGACAGAGTAAGAAGTCTTATGTATAGCGGGAAAGTGGTAGATGTGATATATCTTGACTCTTTAATAAGGATTTTGATACTGTCGTGCATGACTGTCTCATAAACAAAGTAGGGAAATACTATCTAGATGAAGGCACTATAAAGTAGGTGCATAACTGGTTGGAAAACCATTCCCAGAGACTAGTTAACAGTGGTTCACTGTCAAGTTGGAAGGGCATATCAAGTGAGATCTCACAGGGATCATTTCTTTTCAATATGTTTATCAATGATTAAAAGGTATAGAGAATACACTTATAAAGTTTGTGTACAATACCAAACTGGGTGGGGTTGCAAGTGTTTTGGAGGTTAGGTTTAAAATTCAAAATAATGTGGACAAACTGAAGAAATGGTTTGAAGTAAATAGGATGACATTCAATGAGGACAAATGCAAAGTACTCTGTTTAGAAAGGAGCAATGAGTTGCATATATACAAAATGGGAAATGACTGTAGAAGGGGATCTGGAAGTCATAGTGGATCACAAGTTAAATATGAGTCAACAATATAACACCATTGCAAAAAAAGCAAACATCATTGTGAGATATATTAACAGGAGTCTTGTAAGCAAGCACGAGCAGTAATTCATCCACTGTACTCTGCAGTGATTAGGCCTCAACTGGAGTACTGTGTCCAGTTCTGGGTGCTGCCTTTCAGGAAAGATATGCACATTGGAAAATCTTAAAATTGAGAGCCAAGCATGACAGGGATCTATGGCTCAAATTAATTCTCATGGAAGGGTCTTTGAGACCTGCCTCAGATCCCAGACAAGGTAATGGTGCCTCGGATAAGTGTCAGAAACACTACTCTTCTTCACCTCCATCAGGGCATATCAAGAGAAAGAAACCACTGGATACAGGAGCTGGTACCAAAGAAGCTGGTGGATTCTCTGGTATAAAATTTCCCCAAACCAGGAAAACAGTCTCATAGCTCTAGTATTGAGCAGAGACACAAAACCAAACAGCTCCTGCCAGACATGGCACCCAATAGACCAGTGTGCAGACAACCGCCATAATGGTCACAACATTGACACCACCTCAGATACCACTGCCAGCATCTCTCACAGCGCCAACTGATACTACATATAACTTATTGGCACCAATCACAGCACCAACATATGTGGCACCATCATTGCCCAGGGCACCATCGGCACTGATACAGTTTGCGGTACCAATACATATATCAGCACTGATGATGACACATATGGGCTATGTCTACACTTACTAAAATTAGTTTGAATTAGTTGGTTCTAACTAACTAATTCGAATTAATTTTAGTTAGTTCGAATTAACTTAATTCGAACTAGCATGGCCACACTGGAATGTTAGTTTGAACTAAGCAAGCACTTGCTTAGTTCGAATTAGCGATCCCCATTCATTTCAATGGCTGGTTAATTCAAACTAAGAAATTAGTTCAAATTAACATGGCCACATTGGTTAATTCAAACTAGTTAGTTAGCCTCCTTAATTCGAACTAACTTGCCAGTATAGACATAGCCACAGAGTCTATGGCCCCATCCTCACCACCACCATGAAAACACAGAGAAAAAAGAAGGTACCATGCAGAAGAGGATGAACCCCTAACCTCTTCACCACTCGCACCACTATATAGTAACAACACCTCCCCAAAACAGTCTAACCAAGGGGGAGCATCTCTCTTCTACCTCATTCTCTTCTGACAAGGATTTTGACAGTGCAGAGGCTACTTTTCCCCCTCAACAGCCTTTGCCTAAGAGGCACTAATCTAGCCACTGATACCATTCTGCCCAATCAGAATACCGATGGCTTTCTGCTACATGGTATGCTCCATCACCATACAATATGCATTGGCCTGGATGGGATAATTGGTCACAACATTCTACGCCACATAACAGACCCTCAACTTCTCATGCCTATACAACAATGCCATCACCTAGAACCCCTGTAGCCAGGCCACAAACATCTGAACCAGCCGCAACACAATCAGAAGCAATTGTGCAGGAAGCATCCCTATCGACTAATAATTCTAAAGACTTGACCTGCTAAGTAGGAAGGTCAACCTTGGCTATCTTGCAAATTACACTGCTATGTTATCAAATTACTACCATGACATAGCAAAATCTCTGAATTTATTGAATGTATCCCAGAAGACAAGAAACAGCAGTTTAATTCCCTCATAAAAGAAGGACAGCTAGTGGCAAGAACTGTGCTACAAGCTTCTTTGGATGTCATGGAGACCGCAGCTCAAACAATTGTTACTGCAGTAGTTATGCATAGGTCATTGTGGTTCCATTCGGCAGCTCTTCTGAAACAACTTCAGGCCACCATTGAAGATTTACCATTTGACAAAACAAAGCTCCTTGCCAACCAAACCAATGAGGTGATCCATACAATGAAAGATTCCTGGGTAACTTTATGGACCCTGGGTATCTGTACACTTGTAACGAGAAGACCTTTTAGATACCAGCCTTATAACTCTTGATACCAGCACTACCAACAAAATAGGATATTTGACAACTCTCATTCACTACAAAATCACAACGTTGTAGGTAACCAAACCAACAGACATCAAGTTCTCAAGCTGCACATCCTAAGCAGCAATTTTGAAACCTCAGTTGAGGGTTTGCAAGACCATCCCAAAACAATACAGGCAGAAATTATGACAAAATCTATTTTGTTCAACCACAGACTACATCCCTTTTACCACCACTGGGAAAATGTAACATCAGACAAATGGTTTTAGAAATCATCAGCTTAAGGTACACTATCCCTTTCACATCTACACCCACAACCCAAATCCCTTTCCCTTCTCCCTTCATGGACCCTTCTCACGAGCTCCATCTGCAACAGGAAGTGGAAAACCTTCTACAAATCAGAGCAATAGAGAAGGTCCCTGCCCAGTACATCGGCAAAGGATTCTACTCCCATTACTTCCTTACACAAAAGAAAACTGGGGGATGGAGACCCATCCTTGACTTGAAAGGGTTGAACAAGTACATAAGAGTTCAAAAATCTCCAATTGAGGATGCAGGTGCACACCATCACCTGGATTGAAGCAGCCACAGGGACACACGTCTTGAACCTCGACTACTGCACAAGTTGAGTAACCTTTTTATCTGACTCTCCCTGCAGTATGAATCTTAGCAGAGCCACAGGCTAGCTGGCATCTCCTGTCTTGCTCTGCCCTGTACGCATTTCAAGCTCTGCACGGCTCCCAGGACCCTCCAGCTAATACAACCCCACAGGTTTCCAGTTCCTACTACCCATTCTTTGCCCTCTCTGATTTCCCAATTTCCTGACTCACACTGCCATATAGAGGTTAGGACTGATCTTTTTTTAAAAAAGAGCTTCCCTATGCAGAGTTAATAAAACCTTCAGTGCACTGAGTGTCTGTTGAGTATATCTGTGTTCCTGGTGATTTCTAACTGACCATCCAGCAAGCAGCTTAACCTGTTTTCTTCATACTTTGTAAGGAAAAAAAAAAGAAAAGAACAGCTGGTTGTCATTATGCAACATGCCCATTGCTGTAGATAAACACAATTGCTAAACAAAACTGTGCATAGCCAAGATGAGAACCCTTTCCCAGCTTTGTGAAAAGTTTTAAGGGGGTAATAACAAGCTGATTTTGAGCTAGAAGGACCAACAAATGTTGACACTAAAAGATATTGATTGCTCTATTTTGAAACTTTAAGACCCTTTCTCAAACTGTGTAATCAGTTTTCTTCAGCATTTGCAGAAAAATTTAGCCTTTAGGATAAACCTGGTAATTGGTAGAGCAAACCAATTAGTCTAGCTAAAGTTCCTAGAGGAGGATTAAAAAATAGAGTTTTACAATGAAAACAGCTTCAGCCATATCTACGTAACTTCTCCATAAGGTAGTCTTCAATGAGGAATATGTATTTTGCCATGTTGGAAACGTTTATTGGAAAATAAAGCTTATAATAGGTGGAAAAAGCATATGCTGAGCATGAATGATAATTCTTTCCTTGCTGATTTTAAATATGCAAGCTCTTTCTGATAATTTTTAATGTATGCATGCCTATTTATGTGTGCATGTCTGTCTGTAGGAGTGGAACACATTCTTAGATTTGAATATATATTCTTTATGATGTGCTCATTGTTTCTAGGTGTGGTGTGGTATCTGGGTTTGTGCTTTTCTGTCCATATACTCTTCAAAATATTGGGACTAGAGAATTCATCAATACATTTCTTAATGTGGTAAGGTATTTTTAACCACTTCTGGAGGTTCCAGAGCTGGAGGAGGTGTCAAGGATGGTCTTCATACACAAAGCTGTTGTTTGTTACATCTATTGCTCTATGCATCTAAAGTATACATGTTTACCAGTGATGACTGGACACCCTTATGAACTGGTCTAGCCACTTAGTTTCATGTAAGCTTTTAAGAAATAATCACTTGTTTAATGATTAGATTCAAACAGTAATGTAGGAGTATGTATTATTATATGAATAAGCCCCTGAACCAGCTAGTCTCCATTATACCACCATTACCTCATTCCTTAGCAGTTGGTGTGTTTGTGTTGTAGGGTGGAAACTTGAGCTGTGGAGATTATGATGGTCAAACTCCACTTCATATTGCATCAAGAGAAGGAAACATCCAAATAGTTGATTATTTACTGAAGTATGGAGCAACTGTTTATGCTAAAGACAGACTTGGCGTGACCCCACTGATGTATGCAGTGAAATTCAGGTATTAAAAAAAGATGCATTTTACGATGCTATGTTTGTCTCATTTCATATTTGTCACTTTCAATAAGAAGGTTTGGTCAGCACCTTGCAGTAGTGGAAAGCGGCGATCAATTCTGTGACTGCAAATTCTTTAGTTTTAAAGCATGTTTGTAAGTGGTTTGGATACTTAGGACTTTGTAGCTAAGGAAGACAGCCTCGCTGATGCCATACCCCAGAGCTAGGTAATTTAAGCTTATTTTTTTCATTCCTGCCCACTACTTCAGATCTCCATTATTTGTGGTGAGATTTATTTATAAAAGAATCATCTGCCACTTACCTATGCTTTCCCTTTTTATTTACCCCAGCCTTTAGGCCCATGTTGTGTGTTTGCTGCCTCTGTACAATTTTCACTGCCATTATCTTAGAACTATCAAAACCTTTTTGATATAAGAAACATTTATAAAAACCATAATCCCCACACCCTGCCCAATAACAAGAACAAAGCTAAAAGCAAATAAAAAAGACCTGCAGTTGAACAGAGGTGGCCCTAGTCCAATATGAGAAAACACTGCATCACCATAGATGTTCCTGCAAATCAGATACCTGCATTTTTTTAACCACACCCAACTACTGCCTGAGGAATTTCACATGAATTTGTTGTTTGGATTCCTTGTCATTGCCACTCCTAGATTCAACTCCTACTATGTCTCTTTAGCTCTTTAAACCTGTACACCCATTCTGAAATGGGGAGTTGTAAAAGGAAAATGAATCCTAGCTATTTTTAGTTTTTGTTTGTGCCCTTATCAGAACAAGAGGAAAAGAAAGCTAAGGAAATATGCAATTTCACTGTCTGTAACAATAGCTTCAGGCCTGTAGTGCTAAGATACTAAACTTGTGGTTCAAGTGACTCTGGACATTAGAAATCCTGCAGAGCTAATTTACATATAATGTAGATGGGAGTGGATACTAAAAAGATGTGTCTACTGCAGAATATGTTTTATTTACATTTGTAAAACAACTGCCTCTTGAAGGTGTAGAGAGGCAATGTGGGTGTTAAAGTTTTTCATTTTATATTAAGCAACAGAAGGGAAAATGCCTGTCTTAAAAATTAATACTAATGAGCATGCCAGGGTCAAAATTGCAAAATGTAAAACTTTGCTTTTTAAAAAAGAAAATTTTAAAGAAATTGTTTTACCATCACAGAACTTTGCACTGATTGATCTCATTTTCTGGAAGTCAATATTTTAGTTAAATTGGGATATAATCACTGATTTAATCAGTACAGCATCTGCTCCTTTCAATACCTTTCTTTTAATGTGCAAGTCACTTCTCTCAGTCATTTTTAACCAAACATGCATATAAGAAAAATGACTGGTGATTTCTCTCTTCCTTAATCATAGATGGTCACAACTTGTGTTTTTGCCAAAAAGCCTTCTTAATAGTGTATTGTCAACCTGTAGGCAAACAAAATGGCCTGTTTAGCAGTGGTCTCTAATCTCTTTAAGCTTCCCTTAACTTTTAAAAATTTAAATTGATATTTTTGTTACTGTTAAAATGTGGAGTTCTGTTTAAACTATAGTGAACTGCAGCATGCCTATTTTCTGTACCATAATTCTGTCCTAGTATTCATCCCCTTTATTACTGTGTGGTACACATTCTCTTTATTAAAGTGCAGTTCACACATCCAGGAGACCCCCTAGGTTAGTTGTTTGGACCCTTCAAAGTTAGCAACATCCCTTTCACTGTCATTTTCCTAGTTCCTTTATAGATTACACATTTTCAAAACTATAAAATAAATACTTGTATAGAGTAAAACTTTTCTAAGCATTAACCAGATATCTCAAATCAAAATTTGACATATTTTATGTATTATAACTGTTCCCTTCTACTATGAGTTTAAGGATTAAATAACTGCTGTGAGACCATCAGAGATTATTGTTTGTAAAGCCACTTTCTTCAGCGAGTGGTGTCCCTGTAGGGGTGCTCCACTCTAGGTGTTTGTTGCATCAGCCCATGGAGTCCGGAGATTTTATCTGCAGTCCCTGCTCTGGCTGCGCTCACGCGAACCATTCAGAACACCCTTAGGGTTCCGAGGCACGTGAGCGCAGCCGGGGCTCCCTCAGATCCTTCCCAACCGTCAACAGTTGGAGTCGGAGTACGGAACAGCTCCCCTTCTCCCTGTAACGTTAATTAGATTTAGATTAGAATAGGCTTTTCCCATAGTAATTAGTTAGTTATCTTAGTTAAGTAAGTTGTTTTTAAGAAAAAAAAAAGAAAGGAAAAAAAAAAGAAAGAAGGAGACATCTAGACTCGCTTGAGCTGCGGCGCTGCAATATGCCAAGCTCGGCAGGGTTTAAACAGTGCTCCCACTGCCGAGAGGGTATGCCGGCATTGGACACTCACTCCCAGTATATCCATTGTTTGGGAGAGGAGCACAAGTTAAAATCAAGAGTGAGAAGAGACAGAGAATAACATCTCAAGACGTTTCTGTTAGAGAAGTCCTTGAGACCAGCCTCAGATCCTGGTCTCGGACCCTCCACGAAGCCGAGGAGGAGAGATCAAAGAAAGAGATCCTCAACCCCATCTGGGAGTCCCCCAAGGAAACAGTCTGCACCGCCAAAGCCAGCAGCATTTCAGAAACAACTAGGGACCGTGGCTACAGCGGCACCAACCACTGGAGTGGAGGCAAGGCTTCAAATTCCACAAGCCCCCACCTCCGTGCCTCCAAGACTGGCACTAACATCAGGCTCGGAGCCACAGACCAGATCAGCACCGAGAGACAAACCGGCGCCGGGACAAACGGCGGCCCCGATGACCGCAGCACTGCAGAAGTCGGCACCGTCCATGCGGCCAGCACCATCGCTTGCCACACTGGCCCCGGACATGCTGGTCACACAGAGTTGCCCGACGGCACCACCTGCCTCAGCACTGGTGACTGGAGATTTGCAGCCTGCAGAAAACACAGGCAAGCGGATAGAAAAGACTCACCATATAGAGCCTGAACTTTCACCTTCCCCTCCATACTCACCTTATGAGCAGGGCAGGGCATGTCACCACCTCTTTCTCCGCTTTCCCTCAGTGATGATGATGATGGCATAGACTCCTTCAAAACCTCTTATGCATCAAGACACTCTTCTCCACCAGCTAAGAATAGAAAGAAATATAGGAAATACCATGGCACTTCATGGTTCCCTCCCTGGATGATTCCGCAGGGACCATTCCCTCTACACTGGGGTAGCTGGGATGCCTGGTCGGCTTATATGTGTCCCTATAGAAGACCTTCCACATCATACTAGGGTGCATCATCACCGTCACATACCTCCCGGACACAAGACGAGCATCACTCTGTGGACCACGATGATATAGAGGAAGACTCCACACACGATGGGGCTATCCAACACAACACAGTCTCATTCCTGGACAAAGTGCCATCTCAACCCCACACACAACAACAGATTACTTCAAACACTTTCAAGAGTTGTTCAAGAGAGTAGCACAAGATTTGGACCTTACATTAGAGGAGGTGGCTCAATCTAACCACAAGTTGCTTAGAATTCTGCACACCGCCCCGTCATCTAAGATAGCTCTCCCTATGGATAATACTATAATGGATCCGGCAAATGCTACCTGGCAAACTCCAGCGATGGTCGCACCGACATGCAAGCGGGCAGATAAGAAATACTATGTTCTTTCGTCGAACAATGAATATCTCTTTACCCACCCTGCACCGAATTCATTAGTGGTGGAAGCAGTGCAGCACAGGAACAAGCAGACATGTGGCAAGACTACGCCACAGGATAGGTAATGGAGGAGGATGGATTTGTTTAGGAGGAAGACTTACTCCTCAGCCACATTACAGCTCAGAATAGCTAATTACATCACCATCCTCTTGAACTATGACCACAATACATATTCTAAATTTTCCACCTTCATGGACATAATTCTGGAAGAGAGAAGAGAGCAGTTCCGCTCTCTAATTACCGAGGGTCAGCTCATCTCTAGAACGGCCCTGCAGGTGACCCTAGATGCGGCTGACGCAGCAGCCAGAACAATAGCGACTGCAATACTGATGCATTGTGCATCATGGCTACAATCTGCAGCCCTTCCCAGAGAACTACAGTCCACAATTGAAGACTTACCTTTTGATAAAATCAAGCTGTTTGCAGCAAAAACCAACAAGGCGATGCATTTGATGAAGGACTCTCGGGTCAGGCTACGCACCCTAGGTATCTACACACCAAATACCCAAAGACGACAACACAGAAACCAGACATACCAGAGACGATACCAGCAATATCCCCTTAACAGACAACAGGACAGGAACAGATAGAGATCACAACGCTGCCGCCAACACAGTAACAATCAATTTGCAGCACCACAACCACCTCCTTATAAGCAGCAATTTTGAGGGTTTAGTCGAGGGCATGAACGACCTCCCAGATCCAGCACATCAAATTACTACGATCATCTTTGGACACCGTCTACAACCCTACTTAGATATATGGGAAAGGATAACATCAGACAAATGGGTTCTCGAAATCATACAGCAAGGCTACTCCATTCTCTTCACCTCCATCCCCCCAACCATCCCCTTTCCCCATCCCTCTTCAGGGGCACTTCTCATGTACAACTGCTCCAAGAAGAGATAGAACACTTACTATCCATTGGAGCAATAGAATCAGTACCCACACAACACAGGGGAAAAGGGTTTTACTCCCAATACTTTCTCATACAAAAGAAAAATGGGGGTTGGAGACCCATACTAGATCTCAGGGGGTTAAACAAATTCATCAGGAAACACAAGTTCAGGATGGTCACGCTAACAACTATTATAACAATGCTGGAGCAAAGGGACTGGTTTTCATCCCTCGACTTCCAAGACACCTACTTTCATGTAACGATTCATCCCACACACAGAAGGTTTCTCTGCTTCACGATTGGGAAAATCATAATCAATACACCGTACTGCCCTTCGGCCTCTCTACAGCACCGAAAGTCTTCTCGAAGGTACTGGCAGTTGTCACCACCTTCCTCCGCAAGCAGGGCATCATCATATACCCATACCTTGACGACTGCCTAAAAAAAGCAAGCAGCCAAGAGGAGGCAGAAAAGGCAACTCAGCAACTATAAGCTTGTTCAGCAAATTGGGTCTGATAATAAATCACCAAAAATCCATGATAACCCCAAGTCAACAAATAGAATTCATTGGAGCCTGTTTGGATTCCATAAGTGCAAAAGCGTCGCTAACACCAAAAAGGTTCACAGCAATAACAACCCTATTTCGGTCAATTCTGGACAGCCCTACAACAGCCCATGCTTGTCTGCAGTTACTAGGGCATATGGCGGCAATGACTGCAGTAGTCTGCCATGCCCGCCTCTGCATGTGTATCCTCCAAGCATGGTTTGCATCCATATACAAACTGCAAAGACACAATGTGTTAAGGACAGTATTGATGCCCCAGCATGTCAAACAATCACTAAGCTGGTGGACGATGACGTCAAACATCACAACTGGAGTTGTCTTTACACAGGAGCCACCCTCCGTATTCATAATAACAGATGCATCCCTATTGGGATGGGGGGCTCATCTCAAGGATATACAGCACAAGGGCACTGATCAAGGATGAAACCTGCCTACTTATAAACGTCCTGGAACTCAGGGCCGTTCGAAACGCGTACATTCACTTCTGACCCATTATAGAGAATAAGATCATAAAGATCATGACGGACAATGTAGCATGCATGTATTATATAAACAAGCAGGATGGAACACACTCTCAACCCCTATGCTCTGAGGCCATTCGCTTATGGAATTGGTGCATAAAGCATGGAATAAGTATATCGGCCTCATACTTATCAAGTTCTCAAAACAGTATGGCAGACACGCTCAACAGACACTTTGCAGAAAAACACAAGTGGGAGTTGAACAACCAAGTCCTCCAAGAAGTATTTCAAATGTGGGGATACCCAGACATAGACCTATATGCCACCCAAGCGAATCACAAATGTCAGGCATTCTGCTCCAGAGCAGGTGTGAGGAAAGACTCGCAGGGGGATGCTTTCTTAGTGAGTTGGAAAGAGACTCTATTATATGCCTTTCCTCCGATCCCCCTGATACACAAAACAATACAGAAAATCAAAATGGACAAATCCAGGACGATTATGATCGCCCCAGCTTGACTGTGACAAACGTGGTACCTTTACCTTCTACAGTTGTTGGCGGCACAGCCAATAATGCTTCTGCTTCAGGAGGACTTACTCCATCAAGGTGGAGGGAAAACACTTCACCCACACCTGAGCAAACTTCATCTCATGGCATGGATGCTCAGTGGCTGCAAGAAGAGGAGTAAAAATGTTCAAGTCAGGTACAGAACATACTGCTGAATAGCAGAAAGCGAAGCATGCATAATTCTTACCTGAGAAAATGGAACAAATTCTCCCAGTAGTGCGAAGGGAACAAATCTCTCCTCATTCGGCCCCAATCCTGGTCATATTGGACTATGTCATCCATCTGAAACAAGCAGGCCTCGCTAATAGCTCAATCAAGGTGCATCTGGCAGCACTGTCGGCCTTCCACCTGCAGATTGAGGGAAGCTCATTGTTTTTGCATAAAGTTGTAAAACGCTTTATGTCAGTTCTGCAGAACATGTACCCAGACATCTGGCCACTGACAACTCTGTGGAACTTGATTTTGGTTCTAAGGGCTATGACCTCAAAACCATTTGAACCAATGGCAACATGCTCGATGAAATATTTATCAATGAAGGTCACGTTTCTGGTGGCTATAACATCAGCCAAATGCCTGAGTGAAATGGGGGCACTGATGACGGAACCTTCCTACACAATATTTTACCCAGATAGAGACACCCTACGGCCACATCCAAAATTCATCCCAAAAATGAACACAGCATTCCACAACAATAAAAACATTAATTTACCCACCTTTTATCCGAAACCGCATGAGAATGCGCAGGTGACAACACTAAACACGCTAGACATCAGACGGGCTTTAGCGTTCTATATCGAAAGAACGAGGCCATTCAGGAAAACACAGAGACTTTTTATTTCTCTAGCGGAACGTTCTAAGGGAACACCGATTTCTTCTCAGAGACTATCCAAATGGATAAAAGAATGTATATTAACGGCTTATGCATTGAATAACCAACAGCCAATGCCAGGAGTGAAAACCCATTCCACACATGGCATGGGAATGACCATAGTGTTCCTCAAGAATGTACCTATAAAGGGGTGCGTCTACACTTGTAAATTAAGTCGACTTAAGCTTGCTTAAGTTGACTTAATTTACCCTGCGTCTACACTACAGTTTCCTTAAGTCAACTTAAGCAACTTGCTTAAGTCGACTTAAGAAAAATAAAGTCGATTTAATGAAAATTAAGCCGACTTTATTAAACCTTGTTTTAATTCGACTTAAGGCTTAAGTCGACTCCCTAGAGTCAACTTAAGCCAGTGTAGATGTGGGGTCTTAGGGCTACCCCAGGACTGCACCAATGCCCTCCCTGCTGGGGGAGGGCACAGGGGGAGTCTGGCATGCCCTGCCCACCCTGCCCCTATGCCCTGCCAGGGTCCCTGTCCCCCTTTGCCCCATTGTACCTATGTACAATGGGGCAAAGGCTGAGCCCCCTGGCACTGGGCAAGGGGTGCCCCCCCACCCACCTGGACCTGCCCTAGGTCCCTCTAGCCCCTAGAAGTCGACCTAGGTGTCCAGTGTGGATGCTCTAGGTCGACTTTGTAAGTTCCCCCCAAAGTCAACTTAAAATTTAGGTGTAGACTCACTAAGTCGACTTAAATTTCCAAGTGTAGACATAGCCAAGGACACTTGCAATGCAGCCACATAGAGCTCAATACATAACTTCACTAAGCATTATGCAGTAGAGCAGACCTTGAAGTCAAACACAGCTCTAGGGGCAGCAATGCTATCCACTGCTCAGCATCTACATTCCTCATAACCCCCCATCCAATGTCAGGAAACTGCTCCTTAGGCACCTAGAGTGGAGCACCCCTACAGGGACACCACTCGCTGAAGAAACGGAGGTTACTTACCTGAATGGTAACCGATGTTCTTCGAGATGTGTGTCCTTGTAGGGGTGCTCCACATCCCTCCCTCCTCCCCTCAGCTTTGGAGTGCTACATAAGGCTTCCGTGGTTGAGAAGGACCTGAGGGAGCCCTGGCTGCGATCGCGTGCCTCGGAACACTAATGGTGTTCTGAACGGTTCATTCAAGTGTGGCCGGAGCGGGGACTGCGGATGAAATCTCCTGGCTCCACACACTGATGCAACGAACACCTAGAGTGGAGCACCCCTACAGGGGGACACATCTCGAAGAACATCGGTTACCGTTCAGGTAAGCAATCTCCGTTTCCACTTACACATGTAATACTTGAAATCTGCAAGGTTACATTTACATTACTTTAATACCACCAGGATAGAGGGAGAATCTACACATCACACTGATTCTTTAAAATCACATTGTGGTTTGTTTCTCTGATTTTGTACAGTACTTAAGAGTTTGAAATTCATAATGATTCAACACTATGAAAGTTGAATGAAAAAAATTGAGCCAATCCTGTTATAGCCATTGTAGCTGCTAGAGAAGCAAGGAGCAAAAAGAAAGAAGGTAATTAAGTGTAAACATACATTACACCTGCATTTTTTTAAATGGCTGGGGAAAGTAAAGCCCAAGGCCCTGGGCCTGCAAACTCTTATGCATGTGCTTAATGGTGTGCACTCATAGTATGTAAACTGATGTTCAGAAGTCATCGCAGTATCAGTGCTTGGTTATTTTTCTAACGATAATGAACTTACTCTGATAATTCAGTCATCCCTGTAATGAATATTGACTTTTTAATGGCGACTGTGATATGTAGAATTTTTTAGGGATCCCCAGAGGTTGAGGGCCAGAACTTTCTCCTTGATTTTAGCTGTAGAGGAGGCGATCACAGGTGAAGCGAACCCATGCAAATGGCCAAAAATCTATTGGATGATGGGAAGTTTGAGCCCAAATAACAGAGCCCCGGTTGTGGTGGTTAGGGAGCTGCTTGGTCTCTACTGCCAAAGCTCTGGGAAATACCCTCACAACTTAATTCCAACCCTGTCAGCACTGATTTCTTCAGATTCGCAATCCTTATCTTCATACCTGCACATAGATTGAGCAGAGTGGTTTTGTGGCCCAGACATGATTGGGAATGCGAGGAGAGCGTGGTTCCTGAGGGGATTGTGTTACCAGTGAGAGTAACGAGCCACAGCAATTAGTGGAAAAGGTTTGGTCTTCCATAGGGTCTCTGAGATTGGAAGGGTTTCTATAAGGATAAAAGGTCATGTGTGGAACAGCGAAGCTGCACCTATTATCCCTTCTGAAGATCTCCAAACCTCATCTTCTAGATAAGGAATGCTGTGGTGAAAACAGTGGGCTCAAGACCATGGAGGTTTCCACATCATTTTAGTTTATTTCAGAAAAAGAAAAAGTCTTGCCACACACTTTTTTCCTACCCCACTCCCCTGCACTCTGTTCAATAGATTTATTTAATGCTGCCAAAAATGCCACAATAGTGCAATGGTCATTTAGGAGTGTTAGAAATACTGAGTACTCCAAGACGGACCACACCAAGGAAACCAGTACAGAATGTAGTCCTGTACAAAATACAGGTTTGTGAGTAAATGGAAAAGCTCCTCTGCTTTAATGTCTTATCAGTCTCATTTTTCAACTGGGTACTAAACTGCTTGATACGTCTTGGTTAAATCATATTGGTATGAGTTCCACTGTGTAAAGAAAAGTAAACACAGCATTAGCTCCTACTTGCTGTCTCTAGGAGACTCTTAACTGACAGCCAGCCATGTCTCAAGGGTCTCTCCTGATGAAATATTTAAGATAACTAAACCAACTTATAGTGTGTGCAGGTGCAGTAACTGCTTGTACTTACTTTGCAACAGTGAAACAAAGAAATGAGCAAAGAGTCTTGTGGCACTTTTAAAGAGTAAGATACCAGTTTCACTCTGAGCAAAAAACTGGCAGTGGGATTTAAATGCTAAAATTCCATTGAGCAATTTAAAGAATTTAATTTTTAAAAAGAATTTTAAAAACCTTGTAATATACCTGTTACAGGGATAGCTCATAAGGAAATGCAGACCTTATATCACATTTAAAATTTTATATTTTAATTGGGCTTCATCGTGAAAAGCTTTAAACTAACTTCTCTTTGTCAAAATGAAGATTTCAGAAGATAAGCTGTTCCAAAATAGGAAGTTATGTAATCTTCAAGAAGAAGAATAAATATTGATTAAACTGAACATACATTTGAACTTATTTTTGATTTTGCTGATGAATTAATATTGAATGACTGGTTTGTTCCTAAGGATTTCAGTCCAGCCAATGGATTGTTGATTTGCTTAATGAGTAGTCCTGTACACTTCACTTTACAATGTTCCTATAGCCCCTCCTTCTCCAAACAAATTAACAACAGATGAAATTATACCTGAAAAAGAGCTCTTGATAACAGGTATTTCTATGTTTTTGGTGTTTGTTAAAGTTGCCTTTGGATTTGGGAATTAGGCAGCTTAATAAATTAAATCATTTCATCTCTTGAGACCTGGGTCCAAATCCCACAGGGATTTAGGTCACGTTCTCCAACTACCATATCTTGGTTGATCTTTTTCCTACAGTTTGATATAGTGCCTCTATATAATTGCCCTTTTGTATATGGTCTATTGTAAAATTTTGCCTGTATCCCACAGTATTGCAATCCAAATAATAAATTTTTAAAGGGCCATTGCAGTGGTGTCAGCAGGGCCATTTCTTAGTCCTGCGGCTGACGAATGGAAGCCAGGCTGGTAACCTAGCTTCTATCACACCTATCAGGCAGAAGACAACCCTCATGGGAGAGGACCAGCGAAACATCCCAAAACATGATCCTGGGTGGAGCAGTAGACCATGAAGAAAACTGTATCCATTTGGGAAGAAACTTAGCAACAGAGGCGTATTTTGTGGGAGATTCTCCCAAATGTAAAATAAGAATCTAAATACATAGAGAAATACTGTTACTCAGTGAATGTCTTCATTGTCTAGCTGTATTTCAGTGCTTGATTTAATAAGACTTAGAAATGGGGACAATTAGGGCACAAATAAATATGGAATCCTATTTGAAAGGAACATTGTTCTTTTCTCTTAATTTTGGATTTAGTAATTAAGAATGTAGCATTTTTGTAAATTCAGTGTGTCAAGGTAATTAAATGATGTGATAAGCCTTTTCCTCTACTTTGCTGAACATCAGGGCAGAGGAATCTAGGTGAGGTTTAGTGGCCTTTGGTATTGGAGTTTAGAGATTATCTGTTGGTCTCTTTTGGCTCTAAACTATCACACCTTGAATGAGAACATGTTCATCAAGCTCTTTTTTTGGAAAGTACCATTCTGAAAAATGGTGAGGACCAGTGTATAAAAGTCTGTGTTTATGGAATGCTGGTTTAGATCTGTAGAGTTCCATCCCCCTGATTACAAAGTTGTTAAAAATAAAACTGACTCTTTTTAATCAATTTTTTCATAAAGGCACATCGAAGTGATTCAGTTACTACGTCAAACTGGAGCTCACCTTTCCAGCCAAGAACTAAAGAACATTGGAACAGAACTTTGCAGGTAACGTTCTTAAATTTGACATTGCAGCACAGTCCAAGTGTGTCAGGAGCACAGCTGGCACCAAGCCTGGTTGCTAGACAATCCAGCAAGCTCAGCTGGGCTTGATGAACCTTCGCCAAGTGTTTGTGTTCCTGATTGGGCAGGGGAGCCAGCAGCCTGCTCCTTTTTCCTAGCAGCAGCAGCAGAACAATAACTGTTCAATGCGTACCATGCCCACAGCAGTACCTGCTCTGCTTTGGCTTCTACTTCCTGTTCCAACCCTTGCTCCTGCCCCCTTCAGGCTTGTCCTTGCCTCGGACCTGTGGCTTGGCTTCTTGACTCTGACTTTGGCTTACTCTTCAGCTTGGCAGTCCCAGTTCTGATTCTGATCTTTTGGCTTGGCTCCTCATCTCTGACTCTGGCTTTATTCTCAGATTGGTACCTGACTCCTGGATCTATGCTTGCTATTACTCTGGACTGCTGCCACAACCACCAGGCAAGGTCCTGCTTCACCCACTAGGTAGGCCGCCCATGCCCTGGCAGCTTACACCAAGTCAGCTGTGCTAATATGCAGTAATTACAGTGACATCATTATCCTTTTATTTCTATTTTCAAGGGTAAATGACTGAGTTACTAATATGCCCAGGACTCTCTCTGAAATGGGAAGCACACAGGGGTTTTATTAATTACTGCAAACCAGTTTTGTTGGGTATAAATTACTGGAGTGATACACTAATATGTTAGTGTGAACTAGGGACCTTTAAGGACATACGCAGCATTTCAGCACAGCACTTCGGTGGGCACTGCTGTTCGCACCCCCGTATTATGACTGGCAAGGCCATGTAGCAAGGTAGTGTCCTATGTAAGGAATTCTTGGGTTCTAATCTTGATTCTCACACTAATTGCTGTGGCTTTGGGTATCTTCATCTCAGGGTCACAGTTGCTCTGTCTGTAAAACAGTGATTGTTCAGAGTGACCTGTTTCACATGAGGGGTGTGAGAATTGTTCCTCAAATGCTTTCAGAATGGAAAGCTCTATATAATTATTATATATCCCAGAGACAATTGGGAACCTGGCATATACTAGAATATTTGTTGCTAGAATTAATAACTAAAGTGGAAATAAAGGGACAATATTAACTACTGAATGTGTGACACACCTGAACTCCACAAGTGAAATGGAGAGCATTATGGAAAATTTGTAAATGGATTTGAAACAAGTCTGTCCCTCTTCCTCATGCATTTTATACATTATTTTTTATTACTATTAGGTTATAGGGAGCTTGTGTTTTTAGTGTCTAGATCTTGAGATTAGAACAACAGGGACAATGCATACTGTAACAAGTAAAGAGTAAATATCTGTATTATGGAGGAGTAGCTTCAATCTTAACTGAGAATAGCATCTTTCTCCAGAGTAACAAGAATATCCAATTAATATGGATCCAGTTTTACAAATTGGTGGGAACTCTGGCCCCACTTCATCATAGCACTTAGGTACATGCTTAACATTAAGTAGATACATAGTTCTGTTGACATCAACACTTTCATACCCTGCTCTTCCATGCTAATTTTTCATTAATAAAAAACTGCAATATTTCATCAACTTAAAATCATATGGCTCATTTTCAGAGATGCAGTTCATTCTGAAAATTGTATCAATAGCTTCTATGATTCTTAAAGTAATTTAGATTTTCCCTTCTTTCTTTCTAATTCCCTCAACAAAAAACTGAATACAAGTCTCCTCACGAAGACAGAATCCTGAGAAAAGACATTGTATCCTGTCCTCAAGGGTTACAACTTCAGACCCTGCTCCCCCCACAGTGGATGTGGATTTCCCAGTTGAGGGCCCTCTACTAATAACCCCTTGCTACAGGCGTTTGGAGATCTAAATGTAGAGACGCTTAGGTGGAGTACTGCAACTGCTATGAGTGTGCACAGGAGAGAGACTCTTTCTCAAATATCCTGCATCCAAACCATAAAGCTGTACTACATATTTCCCAGAGTGTAGCAAGTGATGGAAAGCCTTTCCAAATTAAGAGTGTGCTAATTCTAATCCACCTGTCAGAAAGTATTAAAGGAGCGGCTCAGAAAAGGACATTCCTTCACAAATAAATCTGATCCTATACATAACCCCTTCTGCCCTCTGCAGAACCTGCTTAACTGGCTAGTCTGAGTAGCAGTACTGCAAAAACTGAGAGCACGCAGCTTTAAACAAAAAATTAATGCAATTCCATTTGTTGTAGTCCATTCAGGGAATGGATCTGTATTTCGTGAGCTCTTGTATTTTGAATGTAGTGATAATCTACCTCTGAGGCTTTTGAGGCATTTTAAATTGGTTTTCAATGGCATTAGGCTAACAGAGGAGGGAAAAAATCCATTTGCTTTAAAGATACTTCCTGTGTGCCATGGGTGAAATACACATAGGGAAAGAGGCAGAAAGAGTGGTCTTTGTGCCTGGAATGATTGCAGGGATTTCCTTGTCTTGAGACTTTCCACCACCCAAAATGAATATAGCATGAAGCAGCTCTTTCACAACCACCCAAATGACTAGGACTAGAGTTGTAGCTGCACACCTATTTGGAACCCAGGACATCAGTGTAAATGCGGTGGCCATGTCCCTTGAATTGTCCTGCACAGAGCTGGTGTGGAGTCCACTTGAGAGAAACACTGAACTCTGGCTTTTCAGCAGGGAACTTCTGCACAAGGGAACCACTTCATTTATTCTCCTCCTGAAGGCTTTGGTGTCCCTTGCAGAGGGGTGAATTTCCTACAGAGTGTCTAAGCCAAAATGTTAAAAGATTTTAGTTAATATTGTCTTGTTCTGTCCTTCCAAAGTGAAATACTCACTTTGCGATATGGCAACTCTGAGGTGATTTGAGTAAAACTCTGCGATTTATTCTTCCATGCTATTCAATTTCACTTTATCCTCCTCCTCTCCACCACCTTTCTAGGGAGTTTTCTCATATTAGGCACTGGCATGTTGGTGAGGCTGTTGCATTTGTTCAGCACAATCCGAGTTGCCTTTGGAAGAAATAGATATTTTACTGACTCCTCCTTCTGTCCAATTCAGGTGACCGGCACCATGGCAGTATGCCCATGCCCACACCTTTGGAGAGGCGATGCTGCTTGGTTCTTAAATAGTGTTCTAGGACTGGTCTAACTAATTTTAGTATTGTGTCAGACATCATCATGTATTATATGATGTTCTCGATCTGAATTAAGATCCAAAAGCCAATTTTTCCTCACTGCCTCTCTATTCTCAAAACAAATTGGCTTTATTCTATATTCATTCATCTTCATGGCCAATTCTTTTCCTGTCCCTGTAATTTCCTTGTCTTTAGACATACAAAACACCATCACATCCAGTCTTCTAGTTACCTCTGTTAAGGTTTGATTCATTCTGTTATTTTTAGAAAGTGAGATGAAGAATTTGCATTTTAAAAATGTTTAGTTTTTTCATCTTCAAGATCTCATTCACATTTCCCACTGTGTGGAGATGAGATCTAAGATGTTTGACCTTATAATCTTCCGAATCTGTTTTCATGCTGCAGGGTTATTGTTATCCTTATGCAAAACAAAACTGTGACAAGACATATAATTGTGAATCTCCAAATTTGTTCAGAATGCTACTCAACTAGATCCATTTGAGCTACGGATTTGATTGACAGTCAGAAAACCAATCCTGTATAAATAAAGCAAAATGTCAGCTGTTCTGAACAGCCTGTGCTCCACAAGACTCAAATACGGGCAGGGGAGCAAGCAAATAAGTTCACTCATTCACATGCTCCTATACTAAAATTTCAGTTTATGAAATCCAAGGATGCTTAAACCTGTTATTAGAATAACATACCTTTATAATGCTGATTACAATTGTTGGGCTAAATTATAGTTCTGAAGATACTGGGACCTTCCTTCTAATACTTTATCATCTTGTTCACTTTCTGAAAAATAAAATATGGAGCCAACTTTTATGATCTTAATCTCTCATCTTCCTGTGCAGACATGGAACATGAACACAAAGGCATGGGGATACTGACTGTGGGTATGGGGCTGAGAGGGCGGTTGTTGGGGAACCTTTTGGAGGGGAGCAGAGGCCGGAGGAGACTGCTGACCTGGGAATGTACCGGTGGTGGGAGGCTGCTGCTGTGGGAGGTGGGCGGCAGCTGCTGGCAGCAGCATGGAGAGCGGTGAGCTTCCCGGGCATCAGTGGGGCCTATGACGGCTGTGCAAAGGGTGCCCCGCTCTGTCAGCAGCCTCTGTTCCCCTCCAAAGGGTGGCTCGTCACTTCCTGTGCTGTAGGCCTTGTTTTTCTCCTAAAGTGGGGGGAGATTCAGGGATGGGTGAGTGCAATTCGGGGGAACAGGAGGCACAATTGTTATAGAAGTCCATGAGGGAGGGGGGCTCCATTTAAAAATTTTGAGAACTACTGCTCTAGATAGAATTATTTGAGACTTTCACAGAATCCCTACCTTGCTTATCAAGGATCTTCACAAGCAGAGGAAACATAATTTCTCTACTGCCTGGGTGGTGCTGCAGCTACGAATATCTCACCATTTCCCGATGGCTTACATACATATTGAACAAGCAGAATCACTGGATAGAACTGTGTGGAAAAGCCTCTGAGAAAGAGGAGGTCCTGTGATCACCAAGAGAAGGAAGGCTGCTCAGCCTCCCCAGCCTTTGCAAAATCCAACAGAGGAGTCAGCAGTACCTCAGGATAAATACTGTCAGTAACTGTTAAAGAAACTTATACTTTCTTCCAAGCCAGTTAAAATGTTCCCGACTTCTTACTATTCTCCTGTCATTGTCGTGCGTATTTTGAAAGTAGTGAAGCACACCATTCTCTGCTAGTTGTGCATATACTAGCTAACTTTGTTACATTTATCACTATTCCACTATCTTGACTGTTTTACAAGTCGTCTTGCCCAGAGTGGAAATTCCTGTATTATGTAACTATTCTATAGTCATCCTTCCCAAATGTTAAAAACCAATGGTAGTCTCATCAGAGCTTCCTGCCTCCTACAAGTGGCACAAAAGCTGAGCAAAGATGTCAGTGTGCAGGCTGTTGATATGTTTATTATTCTCAACTAGTGCTGAAGAGTTGGTTATGGTTACTGACTTTTTATATTGAATCGATTTATACTCTTTGATCTTTGATATGAAAGGAGCTATTCAGGTATGTACTTGCTGCTTCGAGATTACCTCAGAAACTTTTGAAATGTTTAGTTAAGTTTGCTGATGTAAATAATACCTATATATGAAATTCATACCAAATATTTCAGTAAAAAAAGATCTAGGAGATATACTTCTGAAATCTTTCAACATATCTATCAGTAAGATATGCATATATTTGACTATATGGAGCACATAATTAGTGTTTATGATGAAAGAGTTTAAATGTATCTTGTGACTCATAAGTAGTTTTGGAAACTGAGGGGGCGTTTTCTCATGTTGATATTGTTGCTAACCAAATGTATAAACTTCAAGGACTATTGATTTAGCTTTATACAAACTATAACACATGGCATGTTTATGTAAATTATCCATTCTTTTCAAGGTTTTTTGAAGTGGAGTATTCATGTCCTTTAAATATTTTAGTCCCTTTAGCAAGCCTCACTGAAATTATCACACCTTTTGGGGAGGGTGGGATTTGGTTTTCAAAAATAAAAATACAAGAAACCCTGAAAGTTTGAAACTGGGATGGTGTTAAACATGTCCTGCACCAGACACTCTCCCATTTTACTACTGAGCTAGGCCTTTCCTTCCTCCACCCTTGTGCATGTGTGCCAGGAGAAAGCTCCCTGCAAAGCTTAGATCTCCTGAATTGCTTCTTGGGATATGTCTACACTGCATCCAGGAGCAAGCTGCCCGGCCCGAGTGCACACATTTACGCCACTGTGATTCACGTTGGCGTGCTAAAAATAGCTCTGCAGATGGTACTTTGATGGTGCGACTTGGTTTGGAGCTCAGGCTCTCAGGAGTAGAATGGGGAGCCTGAGATCGAAAGTCAAAGCACCATTTACTCACTTAGCGTGAGCCCCACCAGCACAAGTCTGTGGACCTGGCCAGAAGTCTCTCTCCCAGATACTGCGTAGACATGTCGTTGAGCTCTTCTCTTGTAAATTAGAGGAGATCTGTAGCAGGCGGGCATCTCTTCTGTGCTTCTCCCAAGGCATGCTAGTGGTTTTCCTGTGCCGCCAACTTGTTAGATGCACAGGACTCTTATGGGTGTGGGAGGAGAAGGGGCACTGCTCTTGCAAACCTTGGAGGATACATAGCAGTGGAGTTCTTGTTACGCAGACGTAAAGAGATTTCCTTTTCTATACACCTGGAATTGGATCAAATTTATTTAGAATCAGCCTAATGTCTGAGATGCAAGATGGCCAAGCCCCTTGCATTCTTCGAATATATCAAATTGATTGACGTTTCTCAATTAATCAATCTCTTCTAGGCCTTTACCAAAACCATTCCTCTGAGGCAGTAAACCTCAGAGGATGCTCCTAATTAGCCTTGCTTTCCTGGAGGAAAAACTTAAATTGGCAGTGAATTAATCAACAGGGAAGAATAAACTTCATTTATAGTGATAGCAGGGAAAACAAACAAACATTTATTTGACTGGTTTTGCTCTTGCATAAGATGCAGTGGTACTAAATTATCATTTTCATTACCCGTTTGAGCAACTGTGACATCAGAACCTGCCAGTTTTAGTTTTGGTTATTAAAAAGACACACTATCTGTGATGATGTCAGCAAACTTAGACAAATCCAGACACAGAGATTCCATGTGTGCTACTCTGGAAGGTCAGCACCCTTTATTTGGCCTGGTATTAAAGTCAAACTCACAAATTTCTTTTTTAATTCAAGTTAGAATCATAGGGCTGGAAGGGACCTCATGAGGTCATCTAGTCCAACCCCTGCTAAAAGCAGGACCACTCCCATTAAATCACCCCAGCCAGGGTTTTGTCTAACCGGACCTTAAATATCTCCAAAGACGGAGATTCCACCACCTCCCTAGGTAACCCATTCCAATGCTCCTAGTGAGAAAGTTTTTCCTAATATCCAACCTCGACCTCCCCAGCTGTAATTTGAAACCATTGCTCCTTGTTCTGTCCTCTCTTACTACCGAGAATAGCCTAGCTCCTTCCTCTTTGGAGCATCCCTTCAAGTAGTTGAAGATTGCTATCAAATTTCCTCTCAGTCTTCTCTTCTGTAGACTAAATAAGCCTAGTTCCTTCAGTCTCTCCTCATAAGTCATGTGCCCCAGCCCCCTAATCATTTTTGTTGCTCTCCACTGGACTCTTCCTAATTTGTCCACATCCTTTCTGTAGTGGGGAGCCCAAAACCAGACACATAGTCCAAATGCATCCTCACCAGTGCCGAATAGAGGGGAATTATCACATCCCTCGATCTGCTGGCGACACTCCTACTGATGCAGCCCAAGTTCTGTCATCCCTCAAATTTGTTGGTCACCAACTTAAAACATCCTAAAGTGGAGTTCTGCTAATCAGCTAAATCAGTTTATTTTTGGCTGGGTAGTTATTCAGTACCAGTTTAAATGAGCAAACTTCTGAGGACACAATATTTTAAACTTGCAGTAACTATTCATTGTTCCCAGTCAGTTAAGAATATTGGTTTTGTTTGTTTGTTACTGACTTCAAAACAACTTCATTGTTTCAACATCCATGACAATTTTAACTCACATTGCCCTTTCTCAACAAGAGCTTGTGGGCTGGGAGCATGCAATTAAGTGAAGCAATTTTGTTTGTGGTGCTCACTGCAGTACTAACTGAGTTACCGCCGTTTGTTTGGTAATGTGGTGTTTTTTAGTGCGCTATTCTTCGGGCACAATGATTTTTTGCTTTGTATGATGAATGAGAGGCTCTTTATTCTCACTGTCTAACTTTGATTTTTGTTTTTTGCCAGAGTATCTCACTATGTCTGTAGCAAACGATGAATCTGCTGAAACAAAAGAGCTTTCACTCCTTGAATAGCCACTGTTGGGTTACTTATTTCCCTACTTTTTTGTATCTCTTGCTGTCTTGTGCAGGAATAAAAGAATTTATAAGGGCTTTTCTCTTTTAACTGAATATTAAACTACCCCTCTGATTTGCAACAACACTGCTTTCCAGTAATGTTTCCTCAGCCTTTCTTCTCTCACCTATGGCAGCCTGCTCCCACTATTACATTTCTCATACAGAACAAAGACCCTAACTCCTCTCCCTCTGCCTCGCCCCATATCCCTTCACTCCATCTGAACAGCCAAAGGCACAGCCTTTCTTCTTCCCACCCTCTCAGGTGGCTGCAAGCACAGACCTTGCTCCAGCTTTCTTCTCACCCACCCTCAGGCTGCTGCAGTTAGAGGCTTCCACGCCTCTTTAAAGATTTTTTTAAGTACCTGAAAATATTTATCAGCAGTTGAGAAGTGGCTTCAGACTAGCAGTGAGTAACAAATGGTGCAGACTGGACTGCAGCACGACCCTTCCACAAGCTAGCTGTCCTGGCTGCCTGCCTCCGGTGCGCCCTCCCCACTCTCCCCCCAAGTCTGCTGAGCCAGACTCTTTATCCATTGCTTGCTGTTGTAAGTACTGTTCCTTCAGAAAGAGAATAGCATTCAGGGTAGCAGGGTGTAGGCCACAGACTAAGCAGGCCTTTTCCAACCCTCACCTCGGGGAGAGCCAACTTCACTGGAGAATTACTTGGTGATTTCTGTTCAAATATGCAGCAGGTAGTCAAGATTAACGTTTACGGCTCCAGAGCCAACATCCTCTTGAGATGGCTGGGGGAAGCTTCAGTGCTTAAAGTGCAACCGGTCGCAGACCCAGGAAACAATCTTTCTAAGCAGCCAGCTGAGTCACTGAGGGGTACACGGTTTTCGTACTGCCTGGTGGAGTGCAGGGGAGGAGGGGGGGAGAAGACCCTCTGATTTGCTGCTTTTTCCAGGGCTCTCCATCCCAAGCATCATTCATTCTCACAGGAGAGGAGGAGGAGGGAGCAGAAAGAGCTGCTCAGGATGCTCCACTCTCCTGCCTTCCTGTGAGCAACAGGACAACTCCTCTGCTCCTTCTGTCCCTGCATCCTGGGAAAGCAGAGAGGGACCCCAGTGTAACCCCCCACCCCAAGCCTTGGAGGTGGGGTGAAGAACCCCATGAGCTGTAGAAGGAGCAGAGGAGAGGCTGGAAGGATCAGAATTGATAGGAGGATTGAGAGACAGGATTGATTTGGGGTCAGAAATAAGTGCGGGTGGCGACAGGCCCATAGCGAGTTGATAGTAAGATCCACCCACTTTTTTCAGAGCACATGCTGCTCAGCTGTGTCTCTTTCAGCCTGTCTGTAGATGGCATTGTGCTGGGGCACATCCTGATGTTTTTCACACCCCAGGGTCTAGAAATACTTTTTTTTAAATGAAAAATTAAGTTGTGCAGATGCTAGTGGGGCTGCCGGCAGGGGCATGTAAGAGATTGCTTGATCTTGTGTCACCATAGACTTAAAATCCACTTATATCTTAATTCACTTTGATACTGTAAAATGTTTGTCATGGTGGGTAAACCACCCTCAGCAGAGTTTTCTTCTCATTGTATGTAAAACAGCTGTTTATTGGCCCTGAGGTTTATAAATTACCTTTAATTTAAGACCCTGTACCATTAAAATGATCCAAATGGCACCAGAGAAACATAATGCTGTCATAACCTTTGAGAGTGAATATGAATTCGTGCTAGAGGCAATATGGTATCAGATATATTTATCCAACCTTTTGGAGTTTGGGTTTTTAAAGGCAATGTTTTGGTAGCATGTCTGCTGGCACTCTCCGCGTAGTAAAACTATTACTGAAAATATACAACTGCAGCTCAAATGTGGGGCAGCCCCCCACCTCAAACTGCATTGCACAGATAAATCTTGTGTTGTGAAATATGAAACTATCTATCATTCTTTCTTTCCCCCTTTGGTTATAGTCACACCCACTGGGTGAAACTAACCTGTTGTAAGTTGCTTGTAATACAGCCCTGTTAATTTAAAGACCTGATTCATCAGGCAGTGTTGCTTGCTCAGCTGTTCAAAGCTTTTGTAAACTTCTCCCTCCCTTACCTTCCTGTTCTGGCAGCCATGCTAACCCTGGTGTTGGTTTAGCGTTCACATTCGTTTCTCTGCTAGTTAGCAGAACACAGTATTACAGTGAAATGCCCTTGCAGATTTAGAACAAACTCATTGTTCTTAATTATTCTTTTCCCAGCCTTGCTGCTAATGGCGATGTTGATGGGTTGTATGCCTGGTATCTAGCTGGTGCAAACATGGAACAAACTGGTTATGATGGCAGAACTCCCTTACAAATAGTAAGTGTGACTGTAGGTGTAATTCATGTGCAGCTTTGCTAAGCATGTATGTTACGGCGTATTTGTTCTGACACGTCAGATGGTATTAGGTCGGGCAAATTAAATACCAGTTGGGTTCCTACCATTTTGATTTAAAAAGAAAAAAAGGTTTTGCTTCAAATTCATGACGTTCAAAAGTATTATCGAGTAATAAGTCTCTTAAAGCAATCATTCTCTCAGTTACACCGCCTTCCCCCGCATCCTGACATTTAAATCAGGCTTTAAGTCTTTTGTGGTACTTTTTTGGTTTCCCATAAGGGTGTGTGAATGCACATGTGTGTGCACATGCACTCAAGATATGGCAATACTCACTCTTTAAATTTCTGTTTACAGGCAGAGGTTAAAGGGGATGTGGCTCTCCTCGACTTCTTTAATCTACCGAAGATAAAGGAGGTATTGGTTATTTTAAAAGTTCTGTGCTGATATATGGTTGGGTTGTCTTTTTGTTGTAGGGTGGTTTTGTAAGTAAGGCCATGAATTGGGTTTAAAGAATACTGAATCCGATTCCTGGCTCTGCAACAAACTTCCCGTGTGACTCTGAACAAGTCATTTAATCTCTTTGTGCCTCAGTTCTCTAATTATAAATCATGGATATAATCTAAATAAACAAGGAATTTGGTGGCACTTTTAAAGGCTAACAAATTTATTTATTGCATGAGTTTTCGTGGGAGAAAATCCCACCAAATCAGACTGCGTTGTCTATTTGGATTATAAACTCTTTGGAGCATGGACTGTGTCTTGCACAGAATTTGGATAGCATTTAGTACTATGGGGTCTTGAATTTAGTGTAAGTGTTACTGCAATGGGGAAAAAAGAGAGAATTTACAAAATAAAGAATGCATTAGTGAGTTTCGTCTCCACAGGTCTGACAACTATTGGCATATTGATTTAAATTAAATTTACTCAAGTAAACCCCAATCAGGAACACTTCTAGTCAGAATCAAAACAGGTAGGCAAACTACAACTTCTGAGTTTATATTTCTCATTCAAAAGGAAAATGGAGTGCTTTTCTAATGAGTGCAAATAGGTTACACTTGTTCCAACCAAGAAAATACATTAAGTGAATTAAACATTCCACATAACAAGAATCTTGATATTTAAGGCGATAAGTTGCTTTCATAGAACTGTATGGATCTTTTTTCATTTGATGTGATTAAGAAAGGAGGAAGAATTTCATAAGATAAAAACCTACTAAAAAACACTAGAGAAAAGAGCAGCTTTGGGAAATATGTACTGCATCCTCATCAGGCACTTAGAGAACAGAGTGACACTTCTTCTTGGGTTGCAAATGTCTTTTGTGGTGTCTGAACTGCAGTTAAAAACTCACAGCTGGCCTGGGCCTGCTGACTTGGGCTTGCATAGTTTGGGCTCAGGCCAGGCTAATTTGTTGCCATGTAGACTTTCAACATTTCCATGTCAAGATTAAAAGTCAAAATGGGCTCATTTGCCACAGAAACAATTCAGGATCATTTCATATCCTCCCACTCCTTTCTCCTGTCCTTTCTGGCCTGTTGGGGTGGCTTATTCATTGTCTTGTTTATATTAGCTTGTACAGTCCTCCGAGCAAGGGGCTTGCCTCATATGTACACCTATGGCACTGTGGAAATCAGTGCTTCCCAATCTTTGTTCCAGGGGCCAAAAGTGGCCTTTGGAGGCTTTCAAAGTGGCCCTTGGCTGGATGATGGAGTTACTACCTAAAGACCCAGGCCAAGTGTGTTTCTGCGGGCCTAAGACAGTGGTTCTCAACCACTGTGTCGGGACACAAAGGTGTGTCACGAAGAACAAGAAGGTGTAACGCAGAAAATTGGCAGCTCAGCTTGGAGCCAGCTTGGGGCTCCTGCCACCCGCTGCTCTCTGCTGCCTTCAGCAGCCCGTTCCTGCTGCCCAACACAGGCAGCAGCTAGGGCCAGATGAGTAAAGGGACTTAGAGGCTGCAACCCAGAGATCCTGGGCTGGAGTGGGGGATAGGGGGCACCATCTGCCCCCCCCCCCCAAATAAACCCACCCCTTCGAGCCAGACCACCAGGACACCAGCCTGCGCTGACCTGACTCTGCCCCCACCCAGGTCCCAGAGTGCTGCATCCTCCCGAGTATCACAGCCTCCCAAGCACTCCCAGCCCAAGCGTCACCGGCAAATTGTAGTGTGTCACACAGGGAACATCATCTCTCAGGTGTGTTATGAGGAAAAAAGGTTAAGAACCACTGGCCTAAAAGACTGATGCAGGCTCCTTACTGATGCCAAAGGGATAGGAGGTCAGCACTCGTCGCCTCCTGGCGGTAGCAGGGAGCACTGCAAAGCACTCTGCCTCGCTCCATAGATTCTGGGGTCCCTGCTAGAGCCAGAGGGGTGGGAGGGGACTACTGATCTTCTGTCCCCCTGGCTGCAGAAGGGAGCCGCTGCCTTGGGACCCAGATAGTGTGTGCAGAGCTGCAGGATGCATGCAATTTCCCTGCTGCAGCCAGAGAGATGGGAGCAAGGAGGCAGACTGCTTTTCAGGGTGTGGGGGAGTTGCTGGTGGAGGCTGGTGACCCTTCAGGACTGTAAAAATTATATCAGTGGTCCTCAAGCCAAAAGGGTTGGGAGCCACTGATATAAATGATAACATTGGTTATCTGGTTCACTGGCTTGGGGACAGACCGTGTTATAGTTAAGCACCACTGAAAACAAGTAGGGCAGATCTTCAGCTAGGGTGAATACACCAATGACAGTTTAACCAGCAGAGCATTTGCCTGACGCGATCGTAACCCAGGATTTTATTCCTAATAATGTAACTTAGACAATCTTAATTAACAAGAGAGAGCGAGAGAGAGAGTGCTGATTAAGCACACATTAGGAATTATTGACTATTGACAATAGAAGACTGAGTTTAAAAGGCCTCACAGATTCACCCTGCCATTATAGATTCTGAAGCAAGACAATAGCCGAGATCAGGAATTCCAGAGAATATGTCCGAATTCTAAATTATTTGCACTGAATGTAAAAATTAACAGTTTTGATATAAATATCTTACGCAGCCAATAGTTAAATAAAACTTGGAGAGCAGTCAACAAAATCCTAAGTGATGTGTGGATGTTTGGAGATTTATCACTCAGTGTGTTACTATAGTTGGAGGGATTTTAAACACTTAAATTATTTTTTCCTCAAAATTCTACTCTGATGCATTCCTCTCATGTTGAGGATTAGATATCTCTTTTCCAGTATACTGGAAATTCTAAGATATCAGGGAGGTTAAAAAAAAAAAGGCAAAAAACCCAAACCCTAAGGATGATTAAACACTTTAGGCTGGATTCTCCACTGCTATGCACCATGTGTAGTCATTTACACCGTATGAAATGGATGTAAAATGCTCCCACTGGTATATTTGAGTGGGGAATTCTCACTGGTAGCATTCTATTCCCACTACACACGGATAGAAATGACTATACAAGGGTAGGGCAGAGGAGAATCGGGTCTTCTATGCTTTTTTAAAATAAAAAGGGGAGTTTGGGGTGACGAAATAGGCAATTACAGGCCTTATCCACATTTGAAGCCTTTACTTTAAATGTTTCTCAGTGGCCATGCTGGAGATAGTTTCAGATATTCAGAATGTGTGTAATGATATATAGATGCACTTAATGTTTTGTAAAATTCAAAGATTTGTGGTGCTTTTACATTCACTTCAACTAAAGTCAATATTCATTTTTAAATAGAATTTTGTATCAGGCCTTATCTACACTGAAAAAACTGTGTCAATCCGGGATCAATTGAGTGGGCAGTGTAGACCCACTCAATCGATCCCGTAAGTGTTCTCCAGTCAACTCAATAACTCCATCCCTCGGTCAGTCTGCGTTGACTGGAGGCACTTCAAGTCGACACAGGCGAGTGAAGACCGCGCGGTAAGTAGTAGTACTAAGTCAGAGGAAGATATGCATTCTGCGACACTCAGATTGCGTATCTCCTGCTGACTTAGCCCCGTAGGAGAGACCTGGCCTGAGAAGCATGGAACTTTAAATCTGTAAGTTTCATATGGGCCATCTCATATCTTCTTTAGTCTTCCCTACTTATAAGAAAGACAATGTGAAGGTATTCCTGTGTGTTGAGTTAGAGTTTACTCAGTAGGCTACAAATCAAGCTCTTTTGGAAAGCCTTCAGGCAAATTTGAAGTGGTCCACACTGCACACTTTAAAGCTAACTGTTTCTTTATATGATTTCTCCATAGGATATGAAAAATGAACAGTTCAGAGTAAAATGAGCAATTAAACCATACTGGGCAAGAAGAAGAAGAAGAAGATGGTGGTGGTGGCTGTGACTCTTAGAGTACATCAGGAACCTAGAATTAATGTTTCTTACTTTTAAGATTGTTTTCTATTTAATTTTTCTTTTTATAATTTGCTTTAACTTTTTTCTTATGTTTGCTATTTTAACTTTCTTTTAATAAATGAAAACATGTTACATTAGCACATCACATCTCAATTTAGGTCAGTTTTCAGTGCCAAGTATCTGAGCATATAGACATAAACAAATGCGATTGGAATGTCATGATATCATGTCTCTTATTATACACAGGGCTGGATTAAGGGTCCCTGAGCTACCCATTTTCCTGGGGCCCTGGCGGTCCCCTCCTCCTGGGCCCCCAGCCTTCACCACCATGGCCTGGGAGCAGGGCGGGCTGTGGTCCTGGGGCCAGAGGCCATGGCCAGCCTCAGCATTCCCACCCCTGACCAGCCGGTCTGCCCCCCGGGGGGGGGGGCAGCCTGGCACATGGCCACTGCATGCTGGCTGGTGCACAGAGTGACTCATAGACTTTAAGGTCAGAAGGGACCAGTATGATCATAGAATCATAGAATAATAGGGTTGGAAGGGACCTCACAAGGTCATCTAGTCCAACCCCCTGCTAAAAAGCAGGACCACTCCCCTTAAATTATCCCAGCCAGGGTTTTGTCTAACCGAGCCTTAAAAATCTCCAAAGATGAAGATTCTACCACCTCCCTAGATAGCCCATTCCAATGCTTCACAACCCTCCTAGTGAGAAAGTTTTTCCTAATATCCAACCTTGACCTCCCCAGCTGTAATTTGAAACCATTGCTCCTTGTTCTGTCCTCTATTACCCTCGAGAACAGCCTAGCTCCCTCCTCTTTGGAGCAACCCTTCAAGTAGTTGAAGGTTGCTATCAAATCTCCCCTCAGTCTTCTCTTCTGTAGACTAAATAAGCCTAGTTCCTTCAGTCTCTCCTGATAAGTCATGTGCCCCAGCCCCCTAATCATTTTTGTTGCCCTCCGCTGGACTCTTTCTAATTTGTCCACATCCTTTCTGTAGTGGGGAGCCCAAAACTGGACACAGTACTCCAGATGCGGTCTGACCAGTGTCGAATAGAAGGGAATTATCACATCCCTCGATCTGCTGGCAATACTCCTACTGATGCAGCCTAATATGCCATTGGCCTTTTTGGCAACAAGGGCACACTGTTGGCTCATATTCATCTTCCTGTCCACCATAACTCCCAGGTCCTTTTCTACAGCGCTGCTACTTAGCCGATCGGTCCCCAGCCTGTAGCAGTGCATGGGATTTTTCCGTCCTAAGTGCAGGACTTTGCACTTGTCTTTGTTGAACCTCATGAGGTTTCTTTCAGCCCAGTGTTCCAATTTGTCCAAGTCTCCCTGGATCCTGTCCCTGCCCTCCAGAGTATCTACCATTCCCCCCAACTTGGTGTCATCCGCAAATTTACTAAGCACGCAGTCTATTCCATCATCAAGATCATTAATGAAGATGTTGAATAGGACCGGCCCCAGGACCGACCCCTGGGGCACTCCACTCGTTACCGGTTGCCAACCAGACATCGAGCCAGATTCCTACCTGCTGAGCCCGTTGATCTAACCAGTTTTCGATCCACCTTACGGTCCACTCATCCAACCCATACTTCCTTAACTTGCCGACGAGAATGCTGTGGGAAACTGTATCAAAAGCCTTGCTAAAGTCAAGGTATATCACGTCAACGGCTCTTCCCGCATCCACAAATCTAGTCATCTCATCATAGAAGGAAATCAGGTTGGTCAGGCACGATTTGCCAGTAGTAGAATTAAAGTGTCAATACCAGCATAGTCATTGTTCTAATTCTGCTTAATGTGAAAAATGTCTTTCTTTCTCCAGAAATACTATGAACAATATGATGGTTTTGTGTAAATGGTCTGGGCCCCCACTTCAAGCCCGGGCCCAGGGCTGCAGCCCCTATAGCTCCTGCCTTAATCTGGCCCGGACTATATAAATTATTTCTTTTATTTGTCTATAATAACACACTGAATTTTTTATTTTCTATAACTAGGACGCTTGCTTTTAATCCATTAAACCTATGGGGGAAATGCTGCATGTAACCTGCAATATTTCTCTTTCCGGTGAATTTATATTTGGGGGTAGATGGAGGGGAATTCATGGCTGATTATACATTCATGGATTTACAATAATAAAATATCTGGAAATAAATGTTTGTTTCACAGCACTGGTCTTTTTGCAATAATTTTGATCATGTCAGTAATAATTACAGCAACTGTGTGTCAGTGCAAACAATTGCATCACTCAAGAGCATTTGCCTGGAGTTCTCTGCTAATCTTCGTTGATGTGTCACTTTAAACTTCGTTTATTAAATGTCCTATAAGGCTGATGCCTTATACACAGGGTTTATCTCCATCGCGCCACAGTGTGGACTACAGACTTCAGAATTTCGCACCAAAATGTTGCATGCTAACTGCCCCTTGTGGGTGCTGCTGGCGTGAACTAGAAGGTGCAAAGTTCACACTAACATGAACTATAGTCAGAAACTGTTAGTACACTCTGCAGTTTGCATCCCCGTAGTTTGCACTGTGGCACAGAGTAGATAGCGACACTCATTGATTGGACTCTTTAAGTGAACTCAATTTCTGTAACAGGGATCAGGACAGAATCAGAATAGCTATGTCTGACATCAGATTGCTTCTTCAATAGCTAAAGAATGAATAGATTTCTAGTTAAAGCAATAATGCTTCCAGATACAAAGGCCTAGCACTTGCTATATATAGTATAAAGTATACTTATGACAGCTACAAAGACAGGGAATACAGCTTTTAACATTAGCTGTGATTTGTGGTTTGTCTTCCTCTGACAAATGGCACCTTTGCTGAAGCACCAGGGAACTTCTCCCCGGTCCCACAGCCACCTTTTCCATGCAGCCAATGCTCAATTGTTGGGGTTTTTTTTGGTTTTTTTGACCTCTTAAGCATTGGAAGCCTTCCCTGCCAAGTTATGGACCAAAATTCCCCCAGGAATCAGGAGTGAACACTATGTACATGATTGGAGGAAACCCCACTTTCTCTACCAAATATGACTGCTCTCTTATGAAATATCTTGTAGACATATAACCCAATTTTCACACCTAGAAATACATCCTTTTTTTTTTAATGCTAATATACATTTAGAGCATCCATTCACATTGGAGCATTCTTAAAGTCACAAAATATTGTAAAGTTTTTTAATGTACAAAAATACTGTCTCTCATTAGTACTGTACGAGCTTAATCCAGTGTGGATATGAGTGAATAGTATTGGTGTATTTGTAACTTGTCTCTTACTAGGCTAACATCCTGACCTATTTCATTAACAAAAAGTATTAAATGGCTAACATTACACAGCAAGTAAATTATAGCTGTCAGATTAATATGGATCAAGCTAATAAAATCCAAAGATGATGAAATAAACTTCAAAAGGAACAATATCAAGATGTTTAGGCCACAAATTTAACATATCTTTGAACTGGTAAATTACAAGCGGACATAACAATTGAAAAGCTATGTACATGTTTTCTCCTGATCATAGTGCATATGAATAGCTTTCCTTGTAAAAGACCTGGGCTGAATGACATCGTAAAAATCAGTCCTGCAATGGCAAACTTTCTAAAAATTGCTACACTGGAACAAGAAATCCTTCACCAACAATACTATGTCACTTGAAAATCAATTAAATGGGGTACTGAAACAGTAGGGTTTGTGGTTGGAGGGCTTTAAACTGATTTTGGGAGATGAATCCATGCATGGCATCCATTCTTGGATACCGAAGAATTATTATTGCAATACGCAGTATATAAGAGCACTGATTGTGAAGCCCTGTAAGGGCTAGCATATTCTGTGGATATCGTTCTATCTTAAGAAAATTTAAAAATCATATGCACTACAGTACAAAAACTGGTGATCAAGTCTTTAAAGTGTACAATATAGCGTATCTTTTTATACCATTCTTCCTGCAAAAGCATCTTAATATGATTTTTAAAAGTACCAGCCTTCAGCATTAAAACTGGGAAAAGGCAAGTTACTTTTTCCTGCAAACACACCAGATAAATGAATTTAGATTTTTAAAACATTTGGGGTCAAGTTTTCAGTTATGGTGTAAGGACACCACTGAAATCAGTGGTGTGTCCAGCAGTCCTGGTTAAGTTTGGGCACAAGTTTAGAAACGGGATGTAGGAGGAAAAGCCTTTCAATTCAAGAAATTAAGAAAAATTTAGAATCTGAATCCAATTCTCAAGTCACATACATGGAGTGAACACTTGCCTGCTTGGCTAGGAAAATTATAATAAAGCGAAATACATCATGCACAACTAAAACACAACAGTAAGCTGTTAACGTTGATGTGCTGTGCTGTTCGCATCTTGTGTAAGGTAACAAGCTACTTGCAAAATTCCAGATAAATTGCAACTGGCAAAGTAAACAGTCCGGAAAATCTGCAGATAATGTAGCTGAGGAATATTAAAAGTATGAATGAAAGGCTAAGCATTTACCTGAGACAGTAAATAGTAGTAACCTTGTTGTATGTTAAAGATGACAATAAAGGAGTCATGATGTAACTAAAATGGCAAGCAAAAGCTAGTGTGAGAACAGCGTCAAGGTTTTGAACCTTTGTAGCAGGCTGGTACTCCCACTAAAAGGCACGAAAAAGGACAAAGTTGTTCAATAAGTAGGAGGAACCACCTAAAATCACCTGTGGTGCTTGCTCAGAGTATGTTGAAAGATACTTTAGCTCCTAACTGAACCAAGAATTGTTCCCCTGTGGTCAATTGAATGGGGAGAGGAGTAACCATGGCTATGTCTACACTTGCTAAAATTAGTTCAAATTAGTTAGTTCGAACTAACTAATTCGATCTAATTTTAGTTAGTTTGAATTAGCTTAATTCAAACTAGAAAAAATTAGTTCAAACTAAGCAAGTGCCATTCATGGCACTTGCTTAGTTCGAATTAGCGATCCCCATTCATTTCAATGGCTGGTTAGTTCGAACTAAGAAATTAGTTCAAATTAACATGGCCACATTGGCTAATTCGAACTAGCTAGTTCGAATTAAAGCCTTACTTCTGAAGCCCTTTTCGAATTTATTAGTTCAAATTAAGGAAGCTCTTAATTCGAACTAACTAAAGCCTAGTATAGCCATGGCTTTAGTTAGTTTGAATTAAGCCTCCTTAATTCAAACTAACTTGCCAGTGTAGACATAGCCCATGTGTCTCATGAGCATCACAGTGATAATTATGCCTTTGCCCGTAAAATACACCAATGTGAAATATATATTGTACAAACAGCACAGCATGGGCAAAGCACCCTAGCCTGTGGGACCCTCATAGTGCAGGAGAATCACTTTAAAAGAGTATTTGGAATCCCATATTGAGTTTCAATCACAGAAGCCCAGATTCATGATATTGGAATTTTTCCAAGATCTTTTTTTACTTGGTTCCCCAAGAACTCTACTGAGCTCCCGGATCACTCAGGTTCCTTTATTTGGCATACAGCAAAGTTATGCTGAGCTGGTCAGCCCCAGGCGTAGGGGGTGAGTATACAGTGTACACGTTTAAAATTATACAGCACACCTTTATCTTACATACATTTTTACTACCACAAAATGCATGCGTGTTTCATTATTCATTGCATTATGTTTCCTGATTGACTTGAGGTTACTGTTTAGGAACCAATCCCTGTACAGCATGATCTGTCCCTGTGCTGGTCATGTATAACCTGACTTTTACGTTCCAGGTTTATTTTGTCCACTGTTCCTAACACCAACATGTTCCTGATTATCTTATTCCAAAGGGGTAGCCGTGTTAGTCTATTGTAGAAAGACAATTAATAAATCTGTTAGTCTTTAAAAGTGCCGCAAGACTCTGTTGTCTGATTATCTTAGTTAGCACAAAAATCTTGATTCCAGCACACAACTGTTTGTTAAGCCCCTTATTTACATCTTACTCTTCCAGTCACATTCCCAGTCCTGCCTCTTTAGGCCTGATCTCACTAGCATTTACGCAGGGGTTAAAGTAAGGGGGAACGCACTGGAATGCAGTTCCGGGGCCCTCAAATTTGAGGGGCCAGAGTTCCAGGGCCCCTAAAAATAGAAAAATCCAGCAGAATGCAAGTTCTGCCCTGCCCTGGCTGCTGGCAGGTCCTACGCCCCACTGTGGTTAATGACAATACTTATTGTGTTATGCAGTGTTTGCTAGTTTGGGACAATAATTGCTATAGACATAAACGCCATATAAAATTATAAATATTTTTATGGAGCGATAACCGATGCATGTGGTACTGAGAAGTGGTTGCAAATGCCTACCTGGGCTGGGGCCCAGACATGCATGAAGGGGATCCAGACAATATGGGAAGGGGGCCCGGAGATTAGGAGGGTTCTGGGGCCTGTCAAATTATACTTTAACCACTGCATTTACGCCAGCAAAACATTTGTCACTCAGAAATGTGAAAAAAACCACATCCCTGAGCCACTTAAGTTTTGCCAGCATCAATGCCTGTTTCGCCACATTATTTCAACAGGAGGGAGCTCTCCTGCCAATGTAATAAAGCCACCTACGTGAGCGGCTGGCGCTATGTCAGCAGGACAGCATCGCCTGGTGACATAGCGCCGTCCCCACAAACACTTATGCAGGCAAAACGTTTTTCATTCACAGGTGTGGAAAAAAATAGCCCTGAGCACCATAAGTTTGGCCAGCATAAGTGCTAATGTAGACGAGGCCTATGAAATAAAGTCTGAATCTGTTACTTATGCCCAGCCAGGCCAAACATGGCCAGGGAGTTAAGTGCAGAAATCTGATTCAATATTGTATGTGCTCAAAGCACTAGGAAATACTACGAAACGTGGTCTTTAGAAAAAAAGAAAGCCTGAACCGTGACAGATTTCACAGCAAGGTCAGTAGTTTGGAGGAAATGTTCTAATTAGGATGCCATCATTTTCTACCTTTCTGGTCCAGAAAGCTCAGCTGTCAATGTTGCTGAGGCCACAGTAAGGTGGATGCTAAAATTACCCAGGGTTAATTAACCAAATCTAGCTTCGCCTCTAAAAGTCGGTGACAAAATTTGTAGCTAGCTTATACTAGTTGAAAGTTCTGGTGGTGTTTGTGGGCAAGACAAGCATTAAAAGACAAATAACAAGCTCATAACAAAGCGAGAACGGGGCCTGGTGTTTGTAGACTTTGTTGCGATACATGGTGGCTGTGCAAGGGGTAGAGGGCTTCCCTCCTTCCTGTTGCACCACTAGATATCATGCCTTCAGGCCAGCGTATCCCCCGGTTTTACTCAGCCTCAGAAGTAGAGGAAACATCTGGTGCTCCTTGCCCAGAAGTGTGGTGGTTGTGAAAGCCTTTTCACAGCGAGGGAACGCATGTTAAGTAGGATAGGCAGAGTTTCTGGGTGTGCATTAGTTGTGTTGTCTGTCAGAACAGGTCATTCTGTGTGGGTACAGGATTAAGACATTTGTATTGCCGTGGTGTCGGTTGGACCAAATCTTGCTTGGGGGCCCCCGTGTGCTACATGCTGCACAAATGTACAGAGTAAAGCGAGGTTACACCATCAGTGGCAGAGAATCAATTGTGCAGGTTTGATTCAGCATTTGTACAGATACACTCAGTTGAACCCAGTTAGCTGGAGGGCGATACGTTAAGACCTACCTGGCAAGTAGCATAGTGCTGATTTGCCTGGAAGGCATTTCCCATCAGATCAGCGCTGTGGGGACCCTGTGGTGAGTAGGCATTAGACAGTCAAAGGGAGATACACAAGGTATTTAATCTCCCTTCGATTGCTGCCAAACGCACCTGCAGTGTAGAGCAGCCCTAAGACACGGTCTCTGCTTTGAAGAGTTTACAATCTACATTCAGCCACCATGTATGTGAGTTCAGTAAGCAACCAGGGATGGCAGAGGAGAAAGGGAGCACTAAAACACGCATTTCCATTGGCTAGTTATTTGCATAACTTGATTCATATCATTTAAATTATGAAATATGTATATATAAGCAAAATGATGAGCCTGGAAGGTCAGAAACCAGGTAGAGTAACATGTACCATACAAACTGAAAAGTAACTCAGCAATAGTCTTTTAGCAGGAGGCAAGTAATTAGCACGTGTTTGTAATGAAGCCAGTCTAGGGACAGCTTTAAATAGTAGGTCAGAGACTTAAACTGGAGTCTGTATTCAGCGGGGAGCCAGTGCAGAGATTGGACACTGGGCTGATGTGTCACTGGTCACAGACTGCTATACTTTCTACCAACGAGAACGTTCTTCAGGGTGTGCAGCTTCACTCCTAGACATGAGTTGCAATAACCAAGTCTGGCGGTCACAGATGGATCACTGTGGCCAGGTCCGTTTGCTAGGATGGGGTGAAATATTCTGGCTGGAGAGACGTGGCATCTGGACATGTGTCAAAGTGTTTGTGCAACATGTCTAAACTTTCAGTTCCCACACTGTAAGCCTGTAGGGTTAGCGTCTAACATAAGAGTTCCAGCCATTCATATCGCTGCTAATTGAGATGGCTGCTTCCCAGTGTCTACAGTGCAATTAACAGCCTGTGGCTAGCCTGTGCCAGCTGGCTTGGGCTAAGGGACTGTTTCATTGCAGTATAGACATTCCTGCAGCCCAGATTCTAGGATCCTGAAAGGTGAGAGGGTCCCAGAGCAGATTTCTAATTGCAGTGTAGATTTGCCCTGCGTGTGAGGTAAAATAGGTCAGTTTAATCACTGAGTACATTCTGGACAAACGTTTCAGCTGTAAGCTATTCTCCACTTATAACCGTGAACTTTGACTTGAAAAATTCCACCACAGAAGACATAAAACCCGAACAACCTGATGTCATGACTACAAAGCTGCTAAAAACTGCTTTGTCATGCGAGCTTGTCCCACTGTGGTTGTATCTTCTATGGCCTGAGCTAACAACCAAGTACCAACTCTAAGGAGATGATCAAACTGCTAAAGAGTCATGGCTTTTTGTCTACAGCCATTACCCAATACCAAATTATGCTGACTATGACGAACCAGCTGTGTGGGTGCACCTGAACAAGATTAGAACAAGGTTTGTGATAATTATTGCATTTAATGGAGTAATTAAAATGGATTTTGTGCATGGCAGCTCATTTTTAAATGTAAATTTCTTGGCTAAGTTTTTCAGAAGTGACTACTGATTTGGGGTGCCTCGGTTTCCAGGTCCTAACTTGACATGTGCAGCAAGTTCACACAGGTTCCGCCCCCCCCTTGCTCCCGGGTCTTCCAGGCCCACAAACCACGCACAGTCCTCTGGTGTGTGCATTGCACATGCTCTTTATTTACAGGTCTTTTTCTACCAGCTATGTACAACAGTTCAGGTGAGGGCCATGAAGCCTCAGTCCCTACGCAGGGGAGCTTGTCTCCTACTGCGGCATTACCTTACAGTGTGGGGCTTTATAGGGCTTGGCTGTGTGAGCCCACCGGTTGCTCCTCGCTAACCCAACACGCCACTTGCCTCTTAATTGAGGCTGCAGTGGCAGGGGCTGGATTAACTCTTGGTGCTCTGCCAGCACCCTCTCATAAGACACCATAAAGAGAGTTGATTTGCAGCGGACTGGTGATCAAGAACTTTGAATAACTCTTGTCCCTTGGCTATTTCACTGGCATTTTTATTTCAAAATATCACAAGTTTATAAAATAGCTGAATGTGCAGGTGGAAGGCGAGTCTTGGGCCCCATCTGTCTGAAACTGGGACATGGATCCAGGAGGAACTTCAGAACCAACTCAACAGATTCAATTTCTTTTTCTTTTACAATTCTGCACCTCTCAGGTTGACATCCTAAATGTCTGTCAAGTTCCAAAAGGGGAGCTGTGTTAGTCTAGGTCAGCCAAACAAACAAGGAGTCCTGTGGCACTTTTAAAGACTAACAACTTTAGTCTTTAAAAGTGCCACAGGACTCCTTGTTTGTTTATCCTAAATGTCTGCAGCTCACTGCAATTTGAAAGAGCTACCCTGAATTCTGAGGTTGAATGGAAATGTCACAGCAATCCCTGATCTACAAGGGGACTACTGGAAGTGTAGAAACAGCCACTGACGATTTGAAATGTGCTTTTTGTAACATTAGCGTCTTTGCTGTTCTTGAGATCCATTTGACTGCTCATCAATGGCAGGATCTCAGAGAAAAGGCTAATTACTCCCAGAGGCCAGATTATGCAGATCAGTTGGACAGCTCTCAAACCAGCCTTGAATCTCAAAGCTTGTCTTTAGCCCTGTTTGACAATTACTGATGCAAGACTAGATCATTGTTGCAGCCATTGATGAAGCCTGTGTGCGTGCAAAGCCTAGATGTGTGTTTCTTTTTCCGTATCAGATACCAAAAGCACCAACCAGAGTAATGATGCCCTAGAAGACGTTGCTCTTTGTTTACTGCTAGCAATTATGCTTCTGTGTGTTTGACACTGTACTCTATTGCCTCCACAAAGAAATGAAAAATCCTGGGTATTTTGTATCATTTACCTGTATGGCCCAGAGGATGCAGATGTGTACTAATCAGGCCACAAACAGCCCATGAGTCGCAGATTGAGAACCACAGACTGGGGACTATTGCAATGAACAAGGTGTTAAATAAGAAATGTAAGGGATGTATCCCCTAGGGACTATATTCTGCATTACCAGGGAATAAACTAGACAACCAAATAGGTTTTTATTGCTACTGTCTAGTTAATGTTCTAGATACATATCCGTCTTCCATTACACGAATTTCTGAGTATGAGAAATGTCAGGCACACAATGGTGATATTTTCCAGACTGAACAGTGAATGTTTGACATCACATGAAGCTACTGGTTATCCATATTGTTATGTAGTTTGAGCTATAATTTATTTATTTAAAGTAGCAGTTGGAAGTTCCCTACAATCTTTACAAAAGTTCATGTTGGACAAAGTTCCAACTGTCTTTATTTCTCTGTACATCATTTCATTATAGTAATTATTTAAGCAACAGTTTGAAGATATTTCCTATCTGACATTTTAAATAAGTTTGGAGCTGTAATTCTAGGCACTCATTACTAGAAGATAGTTTACTATTGATTTGTCATATTGGCATGTGACATGGTTGTTATATTGACAAATCAGATTACACTAACTAATGCAAACAAATAGGTGTAGCATCAATACTTGTTATGATCATATGGAATGGTGAGTTCTGAGGGAAACAGCTAATTGGTATGCAGCAATTTGCATATTATTTATCATTTTTACACCACCGAAGTATGTGCCAGGTGCTCTAGAACAAATGGATTTCAAGATCCCAGTTCCAAAGAATTTACAATCTAATTTCAGGTGATCCATGGTGAATGATAGCGGGCATACAAAAGTGGGGAACTGATAACGAAAATCAAGGGTTACAGTAATAGGATCATGTGATTACTCATTGAAGGGATGAATCTTAATGGTTCAGACAGAAGGACACACACAGAGAATGTTGTACTTGAATAAACTCACTCTTTGTAGATAAGCCTTCTAGGAGGAATCAGAATGGGAGACAGGGTTGGTGTGGTCAGCTCTGGAAGGACATTCTATGCATAGCAGTGGCAACTGGTAGCGGAGAAAGGAAACGAGGGATGTCAATGCGGTTATAATTGGCAGTGGAGGTTGGAAAACATGAAAGAAAACCAAGCATGAGATGTAGAATAGGGCTAACACTTGTCTACCCTTGAAAGTTAACAGTGATTAAGGTAGGATGTGAATAGAGAGAGAGTCAAACTAAGCAGGAACAAGGCACTTGTTTTCCAAAATAATATTCCTCTACCCTTGGAGATACCCTAATGAGCATGCGCCACGGATTCGTGACCTTGTTCTATATTTTCCATACCCTGTCTGTCAAAGTTAATCTTCCTTGCTTGTCTGACGATTGACCAGGAGCAGGCAAGTGGAAGACTTGTTTTTGCCAATGTGCAGAGTTAGCCTTCGGCATTTGTAAACTTTGGATAATAAAGGGCTGTTTATAAATCCTCCAATGAGTGTGCAACTACAGAGCAACCATCTGTGTACTGGAGTTCAGTTATTATTGCTGATTTTACTTTCAGTCTGGCAGGGATGTGAGAGAAGTTGAAATCGTTGCTGTCGATCTGATATTGGATGCCAATGTCTGGTGGCAGATGGTCTTGGATTAGTGTTTTCATAGCTACTAGAAAAATGGAGAAGAGAACGGGTGTGACTACACAACCGGATGGCAAAGGACTTAGAGGGAGAACTGCTACACAGGATGGAGGTAGTCATCTGGTCATGGAGGAGTCTGACAGTGGAGATAAATTTACTTGGGCAATCAAACTTTGACATGATTGATTGCCATGGGTAACCCTACAAGGAGTGCAAGCCTCCCAATGGCATTGCTGTTAGGATCTCTAGTACACACAAGCTTCTCCACGCCAAGGTGAAGAGCGTGCAAATATTATAGTGATAAATAATGTATAAGACCTTATATAGAATCAAACTAGAAAGTTAACTAAGTTCTACCTGCAGCGTCTTTACTTTGAGGTATATAGTTCCCTTATACTTTTACTACACCAGGACTACATCTCAATGGCTACGTCTACCCTTACTAAAGTTAGTTCGAATTAGTTAATTCAAACTAACTAATTCGAACTAATTTTAGTTAACTTAATTCGAACTAGAAAAATTTAGCTCGAACTAAACAAGTGCCATTCATGGCACATGCTTAGTTCGAATTAGCGAATTGCATTGAATTCAATGGGCCGGTTAGGTCAAACTAAGCAATTAGTTCGAACTAACATGGCCACATTGGTTAATTCGAACTAACTAGTTCGAATTAACCCTTAGTTTGAATAGCATATTCAAATTTCTTAGTTCGAATTAAGGAAGCCCTTAATTCGAACTAATTAAAGCCTAGTGTAGCCATGGCTTTAGTTAGTTCAAATTAAGCTTCCTTAATTCGAACTAGCTTGCCAGTGTAGACATAGCCCATAGGCCTAAGGTTACTATGGATGGTGCATAAGCTAGAAAGAACCCAACTTGGCTTTCAGAGCCCAGATTATATTTAAAGTTCTGGGGAAACATCCTTTTACTTTATTGTTACACCAGATTCTAAAACCTTACTCTCACTGAGGAGCACCAGTTGTCCAATACACTTCCATGTATGGAGTAAACTGCTCTTTGATCTGAGTAGCGGTATTGGAATCTGGCCTAAAAGGAGCATGTTCCATGTGATGTCAGTGAAAGATAGTAAAAATGGAACCTCAGACTGCCACTTTATGGTCTCACTTTTCAGTGTTAAAAGCTGACTTTAAATACAAGCTTCCTCTCACTTTCAAAACTTTCACAATTTCTCCCTACCTCAAATCGCACACATGCATTAATGCTCTATCGCCTGGCCACATCCACTCCCACCCCTAAGCTTTTCTCCGGGCCATCCCTTTGTCTCTTTCAACCACTCTGGACTTTGTGCCTTCTTTGGTGCTGTTCTGTTTATTGGAATCATCTCCCAGTTAAAGTTCACCAGCTTCCCTCACTTATTGTATGAATCACTCCAGCCAAAGTGTTCAGTGGTACAAGGGGCTGATCCTTCCAAACTCCTACTGAAGTCACTCGACACCTAAGAGGATCTGCCTGCACCCATGTCCTGTGTTGGATTAGACACACATGTGCCTCTAGAGCAGCAGTTCTCAACCACAGTGTTGGGACACATTAATGTGTTGCCACACAGCGTAAGTGAATCACAGAGAGCTGCAGAGGTGGCTGGATTTGGCCTGGGGGGTGGGGTGGGGTGGGCTGGTGTGTCTTGTAGAGTCACGCCATGCCACCAAGTGTGTTGTGATCAACGAGAGGTTGAGAACCACTGCTCTACACGGTAAACTTCCCGGGACAAGCAAGTGTAGAGTGTTCAGCACAGGTCATCACTTGTACTACATCACAGTGCCATATACAAAATATTTTATAATAAAACTTAGTCTTGAAAAAGGAGATTAAATATGGTTTTAGATACTTCCATCTGATTGACTTCAAAGAGGACTTCCATCATGAGCGTGGGATAATAGGTAGTCCTACACTTGAAAATAAACATAGAACTTTATAGACGATTTTGGATAAATGTACAATGCCACATTCGTAGTATTTTAATTACTGTTAGAAAGCATAGGCAACCGTTGATCCACTGCATCATGGTGTGCATGTAAAAGGTCTAGTCAGATGCTTGATGAATCCTATCGAAGTGGCCATGTCCAATTTGAGAGCAACACAGTTTGTTACAAGTTACACCGTCTGAGCTGAAGTCCAAGAGTACAGCACACTGCTTTCTTCTTTTTCACTTTGCTTCCACCCTCAGGATCAAAGCCTCTTCATGCTGAGTTGTAGCCAGTTCCCTCCAGATTGAATGGGATTCTGTGCACTCCTCCCAGCTGTCTATGTCTTTGTTGAATGACTTCATATAATTTTTCCACACATCATGATACCACCCTAAAGGGGAACTCCGCTTTCTAGAACCACCCCAAATTTCACTGTACAAAATAATCTTGGGGGGATATGGTCTCCTCCCATTCTCCTAACACGACTGACCCATCACAACCCCCTTTTCTTGATAGCAGTATGGAAGAGGTGCTCCAGTACCTCTGTGTTTGGTATTTGTCTTCCCACTCTATTTCCAGAATCTTACACAGGCATCTCATGTGGAAGCTGTTCAGTTTCCAGATGTGCATATCATATGATGCCCATGTTTCTGAACCACAGAGCTGGGATATCTCAGATTCACATCTTTACCTTAGTTGAATGTCTGATGTTATTCCACACACGTTTCTGTCTTAGCTTGAAATTCTTAGCTGCTTTTCCAATGCTGTTAGTTCAGACTGAAGGTCAAGATTTCTGCTGACTGCAGAATCCAAGAAGCAGAAGCCGTCGGTGACACCGAGAAATATCAGCCACTTCCATCCCTTGGTAAATGGCCACATGAAACTGATTATCAATCCCAAACTCTTGAATGGTGCAGAAAATCTGCACCAGAATTTTGCAGACATTTCATTGTGGGCAAGCAAAGCCATGTGATCTACAAACAGAAAATCTCTCTGTCACCTTGGTTTTTGCTCTAAACCTTATGATGTTAAACAAGCCTCCATCTAATATAGTTTGAAGATAAATGTTGTCATTGCTGTCCTTGAATGCATGGAAAAGCAGGAATGAAAAGTAAATATTAAAGAACATGGGGCCTAAGATACACATATTTCATCCTGTTCTGGATGTCAAAGTCATTTGATTCTTTGTTGCCATACACTACAGTTGCCTTCATGCCTTGATGCAATGAATGCATGATGTGTTACAGTTCGGAGGGACAACCCAGTTTCTTCAAGAGGAATAAAAAGGCCCTGTCTGTTGACCACATCAAAGACCTTCATCAGATCAACAAAAGCTATAAACAGTTGTATTCATTTTCCCCTACATTTCTCTTGCAGTTTCTTGACCAAAAATAATATATCACTGGTGGAGCATCAGGAGTGAAAAATGAACGGACTTTCAGGATAGATTCTTTCACCTAGAGACCGCAGCCTAAGAAGCATAATGCAAGTGACAACTTTTCTGATGATGTTCAACAGGGAGATACCTTCATAGTTGTCACAATTGCTTCTATCCCCCTTGTTTTTATGTAACTGTACAAAACCAAGCATCTTTGATGTCTTGTGGTACCACTTTCTTTTTCCAACAAAGTTGGATAACTTCTTGGAGCTTTTGGGGTAGTTCGTCTTTGGCACGTTTGGAGATTTTTAGCAGACAAGGAGTCATTGCTGGATACCTGCTTCCCAGGAATCGATTTAATGATTTTCTACCAATCTTCTAATGTAGGCTCATTGCCCAAATCCTTCATAACTTTGGACTGTGGAAATTATTTGAGCTCTTCATGTTTGATTTCAATCTCACTAGAGAATAAAATTCCATAGTGTTCAATCCAATGCTCAAGTTGTTTTTGTTTTGGAAAGCACTTACTGGCTAATTATTCTTCCCCAAGATGTTATAACTAAACATTTTTCCTTCACACAATTTCATTGTCAATTCTATTTTAATGTTTCATTAATTTTGTATTTCTCAGCACAGCAAGAACAGTTCATCCACCGCCTGTGGAAAACTGTCCCTGCATAAGGAAATGCAGCAAATTCCAGCTGATTCTGTTGATGTGCAGCTACACTCTTCCACCTTTAAAGCCTTCAGCCACCTCTGTGAGTCTGAGTTTCTTTTAACTAACAGAAATAAAAGGACATTAGGTAAGTTCATAGTATGACAAAGGAAGAAAATCTGAGCTACTTCAGTAAGAACATGTAACTGAAGTTGTATTTTTTTGTTTTTGCTCAAGGCAGTTGCAGACTTTATCTATAAGGAGAATTGGCATTCTCTGCAAATATCAAATGTGTATTATTTGGGCAAATAAGTAGCTAAACAAATAAATTTTTTCAGGTATTGATGTGATGGTTTATGTTCCAGCTGGGTGGATTGGGCCCTCGTTGTTTCCCTGAAAGTAATTCTAAATATATTATCACTCAGCATCTAGCCAACAGACCTTAGCTATCTTTCATTATCCCCTTTCCTGATAATAGCGTCCTTAAAATTAAATCGGTAAAAGGCACCAGCATTTTCTCAAAACTCTACAATGCATGACTGGTGTGATACTAGCAATGAGAGCTGGACTTACATACTTGAACAGTTATGGTAGGTGTTCCAAAGAGGTAGCCGTGATAGTCTAGGTCAGCCAGACAAACAAGGAGTCCTGTGGCACTTTTAAAGACTAACAACTTTCTTTATTGCATGAGCTTTCGTGGGAGAAAATCTCCCACGAAAGCTCAGGCGATAAATGAAGTTGTTAGCCTTTAAAAGTGCCACAGGACTCCTTGTTTGTATGGTAGGTGTACGTATGTTATATGCCTGACTTGTATGATGGGGTAAGTGTGGGGGCGGGAGGGGGGAAGACCTGACTAGTACAGTAGCAGTGGAGGGGTAATATACCTTACTGGTACTCCATAAAAACCTGTGATAGGGATTAAGGCCTAATCCTTCAAAGAGATCAGCATGGGAACCGCCGGGCTCCCACACCGTCCCACTGAGTAAAGGGAGTGTGTCCTTACTGACCCCTTTGATTTCAACATATAAATAAGGCACCTCCCTCTATTTGTTGGGGATTGTATGGACGCACTCAAGGTCAGGTTTGCCAGGAGTGGTGGCACACTGCTCTGAGCAGTCTCTCTGCTCAGGCATGTTCAGATGACTAATGTACAAGCCCTGGATATGATTCTGCCCCTCCTTGTCACATGATACCCACTCTTATAGGGCATTTCCTCTGGTCTTGATTGGTATTGTCTATATATTTGTCAGGCGCCAGTCATCCCAGTAGCCAGGTGCCAGAAGAACAATACTTATGTAGTGCTTTAAATGTTCAAAGCACTCTACAAAAATTAATAAAGCCTCATCACATGTTGTAAAATGCTCAGAACCCCATAACATACTCATAAGCATTTCCCCACTTTACAGGTAGGGAAACAGTGGCGGAGAGGTGTGGTTAAGTGACTTGACCAAGGCTACGCAGTGGGTTATTGGCCCAGCAGAGTTTAGCATCCTGGCTCTCCATCTGTTCATTCTTCCAGATCACAACTGTATTGGGAGGTAGTCAAAGCACAGCGACGTCCCCTGCCCTAGCTAGAGGGAACTGCTGTTGTACAACACCACGACCTCCAGGCCTGCCGGGGTTCAGCACTAATGACCAGGAATGACAAACTCTAACTAGATTGCTGGGCAGCCCATTTGACACAAGTTTACTGGCCACTGTGAACCCCACATCAGGTGCTGGTGTGTGTAAACCTCTAAAACATCCTGTTGGATCTAATGTGTGGACCCTCGGGACTGCAGCATCAAGACATTAGCATATTGCATATTTCTGATGAGCTGCGGAACCATTTAGAAACCCAAACTTTATCAGGAACTATTCGTGCTCTTTTGTGAAGGGACAGTGGAATTCTTACAGAGATAAGACTTCCCCTTCTAATAGCACCTTCCACCCCAGAATAACAAAGTGCTTTGCAAATATTAATAAATTAAGCTCCAGAACAATTCTGTGAGAAAAGGAAGTATCGTCCCCCCCCTTTTTTCCCCATTTTGCAGATGAGAAAACAGATACAGAAAAGGTAAGCCCAACATTTCAAATTTATGTGCCTAACGTTGGACTCCTTAATCCAAGGTTTGGGACCTAATTAATAAAGGCTCTATTTTCTGAAGTATTGAGTATCCTCAGCTACCACTGAGGTCAATGCAAACCACTAAGTGCTTAGGACTGCTACGAAGAAAGCCAGTTAAGGAGGATTTTTAGGTGCCTAGTTTTAGGGGCACAGCTGGCCTGACTTCGAGGCGGCAGAGCACCCACCACACTTATGAAAATAGTGGAATCTAATGGTGATCAGCCCTTAGCCTACATGACTACTCCAGGTCACACAGGAAGTCAACAACCATGCCAGGAGAGGAATTCAATTGTGCTGATGCTCCGTAACTTTGCCTTAGTCACAGGACCGTACTTTCAATACAGTCAAACACAATGGATTGTCTCTTTCATACACTGTCCAGAATCACTTAGATAAATTTAGGGCCAACATTTTCAGACTTTGGCATCTAAAATCGAGCACCATAATCCATATTTTGGCCCCTAAATAATCCACTTGATTTTCAAAAGTGCTGAGCAATCCTCTTCTCCCACTGACTTAAATATGGAGGTAGGAGCGTAAACATGGATCTAGATCCTCAGCTTCAAGCAACTGAGTTTGAAAATGCTAGTTAAAGAAACAAGGAGTCCTGGGACACTTTTAAAGACTATGTATTTATGTATTTATCACATGAGCTTTATGTATTTATCACATGAGCTTTATATATTTATCACATGAGCTTTCGTGACTTCATCAGGCACATGAAATGGAAACTAAAGTATGGAAGGGAACAGAGCAGTGGTTCTCGACCACTGTGTCGGGACACATTATTGTGTCGCCAAACAACAGTAAGTGTGTGGAGAAGAGCCAGGGGAGGGGTGGGCTGGTGTGTCCCGAAGAGTCACGCTTGCTGCCAAGCGTGTCGTGACCCTCAAAACGTTGAGAACCACTGGAACAGACGGTCAGGTCTTACCCCACTCTGCATGTCTCTAAGTGGCCTGACTTTCCAAGGTACTGGATACCCGCAGCTCCCATTAATTTCAGTGACGTTTGTGTGTGGCCAGCCTGTTTGAAAATCAGGCCACTTTTATGCAAGGGCATTACTGTAGCCAGTTTGGAAATGCTGTCCCTACAATTAGAGGCGCTTTCAGCTAACCCGAAATAGAGGGTGAACACAGGAAGCTGCAGCTGGCAGAGCCTTACTGGGGCACCAGAAACCCCCCCAGAATGAAAGCCTAGCATGTTAGGCCAGGAAAGTGAAGGAAGCTGTCTGGCAGTGGGAGTGTTCGTGTCAGAAAGCTCTGGGTGGAGTTTCTTACCTTTCTGAGCCACCTCCAGCTTCTGTGAAACCTGTTGGGCCGTTTCCTCGGGTGCAGGGTGGAGGGAGGAGACGCGCCTCTTGGAACAGGTTTGTCTTTTACCTGCTGACGTTTTACTGCCCCCGATGAGCGTTGGAAACAAAACCACCCTGTCCGTGCAAAGGCAGCCTGGAAAAACTGGTCATGGCAGGGGCGAGGGCTGCATTCCTGGCGGCTGTTGCAGGGGACGGCTCATCCACCGCCTGGCAGCTGGGCAGGTATATAAGGGGCCACCGGCTCCCAGAAGCAGAGCAGAGAGCAGAGCCAGCGGGTTCAGAGGGAGAGCCGAGCTGGTCCCAGCAAGAGGCCAGAGCCAGCGACAGAGGCCTGCTCCCCAGTGCCTGGCCTAGGGGAACTGAGATCCTCGGGACCCTCATGCAAAGGCAGGGGTCTGGCACAATCCGCCGGTTGCACCCAGGCTGCGACACCTTCGTGCACGTGGGGTGGGGCCGGGATCAGCCAGGGGCCGGGCCGGAGGGAGCGGCCAGGGGGCTGCGCTCGTCTCTGTTTGTTTCCTGCAGGTCTGCGGCCAGCGGCGGGGCAGGAGCCTGCAGCGATCGGCCTCCTGGCTGCAGTGGTTCTTAACAGTTCAACAGTTCTCTAGCGTAATTGTGAAATGTTTAGGACCACTTGAGCCGGGAGGCCCGGGCGCCGGCCGAGGAGCAGAGGGAGCCGGGGCAGCCTGCGCCTGGCACGGGGGGAGAGGGGAATGGTGGAAAAGATCGGGAGGGACCCAGGCCGCCCCCATGGCCCCCGATCTGGCTCGGGGAGAAAGGGGCGGGCGACACGTGCCCAGCGCTGAGCGGGGACCTGCCTAGGAAAGGAGGCGGAGTCACTGCGGCTTTGGGGACCACACCGAACCGGAGCCCGGGCGGGATTGGAGAAACCCCGCCGACTTTCCCCGGGAAGCTACGCACAGAGGAGCAACACGTGGCGCCCCCCCGGCTTCGCAAGCGTGGGTTTGCTGGTCTGAAATTCCCGAGCCCCCGCCTTTCGGGCGGCCCGCCTGTTCCCCGCGGGAGGGGTGCTGGGGCCCCGCGATCGAGTCGGCCTGTCCCAGGGCAGCGCGATGTACTTTCCTGCCAGCTGGCCGGCACGTGCAGGGTGACACCATCGGGGCCGGGCCCGGGCCCGTTTTGTAGGAAGGAGCACGCCCCAAAGCGGCCGCAAGCCCAGCCTGTTTTCCCATAGTGTCAGGTAGTCTGCATGGGGAATGCCCGGTGGACTAGCAAGGGGAATGTTTTCAGAAGTTATTTTGTCTGTCTTGTAAGGACTGAAATGTGGCTTTTTGTTTGCTAGGAGAAATTTGGGGGGGGGGGAAGGTTATAGCAGAAAAGAAAGGTTTTTATGTTGCCTTTGTTAACCATAATCTTTCATAATTTAATGCCTATCCATGTTCTGTCTCTCTCCCACTCACACCCATACCTGATGGGAAAATAATTAAATGGATTTACTGCCTAGCAAGGTTCTATTCAGAAGTCTATTCTTTCTGTGTTTGTCGGGGTTAGAGATGTACCAGTCTGCCTGTTGGGTCTTTAATCATCTTAATGTTGGTTTGGACTGTAGTGTCGCTGTTACACAGCTGTATTTAATGCAGTCTATTTTTCAAGATCTACAGTTATAAACATTTAGGGCCCAATCCAGATATTTAGTCACAACCCAGGCAAATGACTTCAGTGGGAATTTTGCTTGTGTTAAGACTGAAGTGCGGTGGGGACCTGATCCAAAGCCCATTGAAACCAATGCGTTATATTAACATTGAAGGGCTATGAATCAGGCCCCATCTCCTTAGAATTTAGTTGTAGAATTCTCTGTGTGAAAAACTGGCAAAATTTCCATTTCCAAGACATTTTAGTTGTAAGACAATTTTTTTTCTGTGGTATTTAAATGATAAGATTACTCCTCTATCTCCCCCTCCTCAGTCCTATATAACAAACCAAAACAAAAAGAAGAGGCTTTTCTTCACAAATGAAATTAGATCATTTCTAAAACTTCAGTGGGAATGGATCTCTGCCTGTGGCTTTTAAAATTAAAACTCTGGAGTTGTTTCATTTAAAACAAAACCAGTCAAGCACCTGCACTCAGCTTGCTTAAAACATTGCTACTGCTTTATACAAGCATGTTAGGTCAGGGGTCTGCATCCTGCGGCACCGGAGCTGCATGTGGTTCTTTGGCTCCCCCCTTGTGGCTCTGGACTACTCACCTCCCACCACTGGGGGACCCTGCGGGGAGCCCGCACCCAGCTCCAGGTTCCTCCCACCACCAGGCAACCCTGCAGGGGGCCTGCTCCTGGTTCCAGGTCCTCCTCTTGCCAGGGGATCTTGCGGCAGGCACCCTGGCCCAGCTCCCTGCTACCAGGAGGTTACACCCATTGCAGCTCTCAAAATACTTGGTCATTGAAGGTATTTTTTTAAAATGGCTCTTATCTTTTGGGGGTTGCCGACCCCTGTGTTAGGTGAACACATGTAATAGCTGCGAGGGCCCCATTGAAGTCAAAGAGAGTTTTGTCTGTGATTTCAATGGGGCCAAGATTTCACAGCAAACGGGAAAACTGTCTGAAGGTGGTTAGGTAAAAATGACACGAATGTGCTGCTCAGGGACAGTTTAGAGCAGTAGGTACAAATCGTATCAGCTCTTACTCAGAACAGGATAGGTGAGGTTAATTATGGCCTTATGGGCTGAGAGTTAGGGAACCGTGGCCCTCTAGCAGTGTTTCTCAAACAGTGAGGCTGGTCTTGATGGGCAGGCTTAAACAAGCCCAGGTGAAGTGGAAAAACAAATTTCTCATGGGACTTGGCAAAGATAGAACCCCATATTCATCAACAATGAGGATTCCTCATTCACAGAGACAAAATTTGAAGCGATCTGACAAAGAGAAGATTAGCAGCTGATCCCATTTAAGAATCTGATGTTTTAATGCTCTTCTGTCTTAGGTTCTGATGTGTGGCACCCATCATCACAGTCTCTTAGCACCTCCTGACTATTTAAAAAGAAAAAAGTAATTCATTGCTGTACATTCAGTTCTCTTCACTTCAGTGGGTGTTATGAATATACAAGTAGAATAGGGCTGAGCCCTGAAGGGTTGAAAATATACTTGCAAAACATCCTGGGTCAGGTTTCTCAGCTGGTGGAAATCAGTGTAAATCTGTTAACTTCAGTGGAGCTACTCTGATTTACACCAGCTGGTGCATCTGACCCAGTGTGGGTCCCCTCTAAACAGCAGATCTGGTTCTGACATCCTTCCACATCCAGCTTGTCCACTGAAATCAGGATTGCACAGAGAATGTGGGATGGGACCTGTGATACCAATGAAGATGATGTCCTCTGGCTCCATTTAAAAATACTAACCTACAGATCCAGATGAGTATATTTCTACTGTATGTGAGTGCAGACTGTTCAGAGATAGTTTGAAAAAAATCCAACAAACAAACAAACTGGCTGCCTGATAGAAAAGAGGGTGCTTCAATTTAAAAGAAAATCTTGGTAACAATGGCAGAATGAACCTGGCAAAGATTGTACATACACAGAAAAAGAGAAAGCTTAATGTCCTCTTTTGCGTTGTCAAATTAATGTCAAGACAAAGCACTCTTGATTACTCATGGGAACTCATGCTTTCCTGTAACCCTGTAGGTGGAATCGGGGAGGGTCACTGCATTACTGGAATGTCTTTTCCATGCATGTTTCACCATGCTTGACATTAAACATGCAGAATTGGATTGATGCTAACCATTGTTTTTCTTTTGTCAGATGCAGTGAGCTCCTAATGATAGGCTTGTGTTTTTCATAAACTGGGCAACAAGCCACGTAGACAGACAAACAGACAAACAAATTTATGCAGTGAAATGTGAAAACATGCTGGCAACTAGCCTCTCCTTGTCTTGCATTGTCTGAGCGAAGAGAAAAACCAGAAGAGCATAAAATGAGGGGAATCAAACAGCTACTGGTCTTTTCTACCTAAATTAATAAACTTCAAATGCGCAGAATATCTTCAGCTCTAGCCACTAACATTACATGTTTGAGACTTAGGGCAAAATGTAAGCCTATATTACTCTGTCGCCAAAATTTTGCCTTTGTATAATGTGATTTGATGTTAAGCACCCAGTTAAAATGAGTAGTAAAGGTATTTGAAAGGCTGGTTACGGCCAGGACAGAAGCAGTGGCAGATTAAACATTTGTGTTACACTGGGCTGAGACTAAAGATGCATTTCTCCTCACCTGCTTTGTTCAAGAGCAGGAATTAAAAAAAAAAAAAATCCTTCCTGTCCCCCCCCCTCTTTTTGTGGGCTGCCATTGCAACTACCGCCTAATATTTTTAGTGTGCACAATAATGCGTAGGACGTGATAGTGAAGCGGTCAGAGATTCTGGAGCAGCTCCTAGCAAAGCTCACCAGCCCAATCCAAATAAAAATAGAATGGCTGAATGAAGAAATCTGTGTACTGCTAGATGCTACCCCACAGCCATGGATGACCTAAGCTGTGACCCAGTCCACCCATTGATCAACATTTTGCTGAATGCAAGGCATTGTAGATAGCCGCTCACTTAGGTTCTTGAGTAAGACACAGTCACACCACTTCAAAGCCCTTGAAGTAAGAGCAGAACAGCCTTTTTGTTGTTAAAGCTAATAAAAATAATTTTACTTCAACGCATCTATGAGCAAAATTTTCAAAGGGCTCTTAGCTTGGCTTCTAACCAGGCGTTTGGAGAAATAGATGATAGAGCTTCATCTTTTAACTGTCTGTTAGTGGCAGGAATTATTAGACCCAGATCCCCATCTTCAAAGCGTCTGACGAAGTGGGATTTTCTCCCACAAAAGCTCATGCAATAAATACATTTGTTATTTTTTGAAAGTGTCACAGGACTCCTTGTTAGAGTTCTGTTCTGTTCTTTCAATTCTGTTGTTTTCTCGAGGGCAAGAAATGCAGGATTTGATCCATTGCTTGCAGCCACAAATCAAAGTCAGGAGGTAGCTACTGATGGTCTGATTCTGAACTGGTGTAAATTGGCATATCTCCTTTGTAGCTACACTCCAGTGTAGGATCTGGCCCTGAAATTCTCTTTCTCCACACAAATGATTTGGAATACAAAATTATAGGTGCAAATTGAGAGGCTATATTTGAAAATTTTAGACACATGATCCAAGTGTATTTCATTTAAAATACATAAAAGTGGACGATGCTGACAGATGAGAGCAATGGGGGCCAAGGCGTATCAGGGTGACGACAGCAAGGGAATTGTGGGCCGACGGTTAATATGTTTAGTCAGAATGTGACAATTCTCTGTGCTGGCTGATCAAGTCGTACAAAAATCCAGCAATTTTAGAATTCACCTGAGTCTCATTTCAAAAGTGCTTGTGATTTTTAGACACTGTTAATGTAATGGCAGCCAGCGTGGCAAGGGTCCCATTATGCATAATCTCAGACCCATCCTGCTATCTGGCCTGCCTCCCTCCATCCCTGCCCGAATTCACTCCACCCTCCCACCATCCTGGCTTCCCTTCAACTGTATATTTCCGTTGGCTGCAGCTTGCTCTTTGATAGCGGTTATCAGGAGTATCAGAATCTATGCTGGACGCTACGGAGCACCACTGGCGAGCAAGTATGCAGATAAATCCCAAATCATTTGATTCTTCCTAATTCCAATTTTCAATCCAGTTTCTTCTCCGTTTCTTATGTCAGACTAGAGACTCCATCTTTCTGCAAGGTACAGAAAGCTGGAATGGAAATACTCTACACACTGTATAGTAAAATATATTTTATTAGGTAGTTGGTTAGAGTCCCCATGTGGTGGCTCTTAACCTGAGATGTATATATCTGGCCCAGGATTGCCACTCTTTAGTCTCCTTTATGGTAAACATAATTTTTCCTGGGGTCCTGGAGTTACTTGAATTACCCTTTTCTTTCTTTCTGTAGTACAGCAGGAAGCAATTTTAAGCACATGGTGCATTAAAATTAGAAATAATTCAATGACATTTTTATAGTAGTCACATGCACAAATTCTCTTTTAAATTCTCCTTTAACCTTCTCGATATCTTAAAGTCTTTCTGATGTCAAGATGAAATATATTTAAAATAATGTTTAGTTACTGCATTTCATTAATAATACAGCAAGCTACAGTTCCAATATTTTTATTTCTGAAGTCATAAGGATTCTGGGGCAGGGAAAAATGAACCAGTAACATAGCCCACATCTGGGTAAATGGAAATTCTGCAGGTAAATGATCTTCGTACGGATACACAGCACACTTCTCTGTTATGCTGTTTTACTCTACTCTGGCAAATGTTTCAACTTTTCCTACTGTTATAGAATAACAGTTGGAATTAATTCATCAAGCTGTCAGTGGCATGGTACATTGTGTTGCCACCTTCTGCTATGTTATGGTAAGTCCTGTGATATTTGGCGTTTTTCTTAAAGCCCTAGTTCCTGGCTTTCCTGTGAATAGAGGAGAATTTCAGCTGTCTCTTTTTACCAGTACATTTCTAGCCTTTGTGATTACAGATACAAGCTTGAAAAGGTGGCCTGCTCTCAGAAACCAGAAGGCAAATAGGAAGAACCCAAATTGTATTTTTTTTTTTAATCTAATGATTTTTAACCCAATCTCATGATTTGGGGAATGGTCTGCCTCATGATTTTTCGATGCTTGGATATGGCATTACCACATTATATTAAAACTGGTAAAACGTAGCCCATTAATATTAGGAACTCAAGACATTAGGCCAGTTCCTTTCTCATTTACATAGGTGTAATTCCAAAGTGACTCCAATGGATTGTGTGCGCTGGTGTGACAGAACAGAATAGAATGACAATGACCTTCCTACAATGATCCTGCTACTGTGAGGGACATAGTTTAACACTATTTAGAAATCTCAAGCTAGTGAAAAATACTGCTTTCTGTTTATTAGGTACAGGCACCATGTCATGCTGGCAGTCTGGAGTGTGTACTGGCTTCCAATTAGTTTCCAAACTAAGTTGATTCATAGATTTCAAGGTCAGAAGGACAACAGAGTCTTGCGGCACTTTTAAAGACTAACAGATTTAAAGTGCCGCAAGACTCTGTTGTCTTTCTACAATAGACTAACACGGCTACCCCTTTGGAAGGTCAGAAGGGACCATCTAATCTGACCTCCTTCACAACATAGACAGACTAGAATGTCACCCAGACATTCCTGCAGTGACTTGTGTTTGAATAGGAGCGTCTTTTTTAGAAAGACAGTCTTGATTGAAAGACTCCGAGTGCAGAAGTTACAAATGTTAGTTTACCGTGGATGTTCCAAACGGTTTAGGATCCTGCTGCCTTAGAGAGTCTCTCTCTACCAGGACAATACAGCTATAAGTGAGCCCAGCAAGAGCGCTGGGGCTAACAACCCCAGGTTTAAAAGGACAGAAGCTTTTGGCAGGGGTTTTCTGTAAAGAATCTTTAGTCTGGAATTCACTCCCTACATGGTCCAACAACATCAGGTTTTGTTGTCCTTCAGATCAAGCTTCAAGACTTGTATATTTATCCATGATTTTATGAATAAGTTGGAGGTAGAGGAGGCTACTCCTTGCTGTAGATCGATTAGAGGGGCAATTTTTATTCTGGAAGATGAAGTTATTTTTCACAAGGATGGCTAGGTCTTCTAAGTTGGATATTTAATCTTTTGGTTCTTTGTTTTGAATGTGTATGAGTGTTTACAACTCTGGATGAATGAGTATTGTCTCATCTCTGTCACACTGGAGTGTCTCCTTCACACAACAGTGCTGTAAGGAAGGAAATTACCACCCCTATTTCACAGATGGGGAGTACTGGGAATAGTGGACTCCTACACAATTCTTTAATGGGCTTAACCTTTCTAATACCCACCAGAATAATATTAATTCTGGATTAAAGATCTGATCCCACATCCCTTACTAGGCAAAACTCCAATTGATTACAGTGGTGTAACAGGCTAGAGTAGGAAGATGTTGTACACAAGCCAAATTTCAATGGTTAGAAAATATTGTAATGAAAACAATACCGGATGTCTAATGGGGTCTTTACTATCAGTGTTCTTTTCAGTATCAACGTGACCCATGTGTATACTCTGTGCTGACTATTCTAGGAGAGAATTCCCCTCTGTCACAGCTGTATAACCCATGTTGGGTTCAGTGGAGCTGTGCAGATGTGACTGAGAGCATAGTTTGGTCTAGTATTTCAGCCCTGGCAAATACTACAGTTCAGAACTGTGGCACCCCAATCTCCCCTTAGCCATATTCAGCTGAAACATTTTCAAAGGCAGTACTTGGGCCTGACCATGCCCACTGAAAGGAGAGATTCCTTCACTTAAAGACCTTTTGAGACTATAAGGTAATTTCCAAACTATTTACAAAAACAAAGACCAGAAGCTAAACAACAGCACACCATTAATTGTAAAGAAGGACTCCTGTGGCACTTTCAAAGACTAACGAAGTGTCACTGGACTCCTTGTTTGTTTTGTTGAACGTTACTAGATTAACATGGCTACCCCTCTGGAACTTGTCACCATTAATTATAGGCATTCATCCTAGTCATCAAAAAAGACAGATCTGGTCATCTATAATGTTCCAAAGTAAAAACAGATCAAAATCTGTTCAGTATGTCTCTGCTAGTTGTTGAATTTACTCCTGTGCAATTCTGGGTGACCAACCTGACGCTAAAGGCTAGTTGGCACTTGAGTACCCTCAAGAGAAAGAAATTTCCTTTATAAATGATCTTACACCCAGAAAAGAAGCTGAAAGTATTAGCTGAGAATGGACGATGAAACAAGTTTGGTGATTTACAAATAAACAGTATGTAATAAATGTGGTCATTTTTAATCTGACTTTTTTATGCCAGTCAGTCTAAATTAAAAAGTTCTCCTGGGATCACTCATGATTGTCAACTCTATAATCAGGGTCTGAAGAAAAAGGCAGAGTGACTCAATGATTATGCCATTATAGTTTAATAATGTGGATCGAATGTTTGTCTGTGCATTGTGCATATTTAACAATCATCTGAAGTCCCAGGAGTTGCTGTGGCCACCATATAGAACTAGGTCTTTATTCTCTATTATGGACAGGGACAGTTCTGAAATCATTTTAGGCTTGGCTTGTAAACAATATTCAAACAACAGGTAGCAATTAAGAGAAGTGCTGCCCCTGAAAAGGAAGGGGTGGAGTCTTACCAACCAATGGCAGCTATGTCTCCTTCAGAAAATGAACGGCTCTGCTGAAAGCTTGATCTTGCACCACTGAAGTCAATGGGAGATTTGCCATTGAGTCCTGTATGTATAAGACGAGGCCCTGACCTTGCTCCCTCCATTTCCTAAATAGAACTAGTTCCTATGCACTGAGGGAAATTTTCAATGGCACTTGGGTGCTCACTTCACACATGTAGATGCTTGTAGCAGAACTAACCCCCTCCCAGCTGTGTGGGTTGGGAAAAGAGCTGCTCTACAGGATCCCACAGGTGTAACAGGTGGCTGTGGAGACAGTAAATGGTCAATTAAGAACAGCTGCTTCCTCAGCCCCCTGGGGTATATAAGCTGGCTAGCGATCTCAAGCTAGTTTGTGGCAGTGTTAGGAAGGAGCCCAGGATCAGAACTATATTAGAGGACAGGCTCTGCATGGTGTAAATAAAGAACGTGGGTATCTGCATGAAAGCAAAGATATAGTCGTCTGTTAAAAGGAGCCTGTAGTGGGCAGTGCTCATGTATGGGGGGTTTGTCTGGGACTTCTGGACCAGGGGTGTCCAACCTTTTTTGGTGAGGGGCTACATTTCAAATCTTTCCTCACTCGGAGGGCCAGTGAGCACATTTTGGATAGATAAGGCAGGGGCCATAAAGGAGAGTGTGGGGAACATAGGCAGGTCAGGGGGAGGAAGGCAGAGTGTGGGGAACAGGTGTGGAGTAGGGATGGTAGGAGAGCAGTGGGACCAGGTAGTGGGACCTGTTTTGCCCCCCCCCCCCCAGCCTCACCAGCTCTAATCCCCCTGGTCCTGCACTGGATCAGCTCCCCATAACCTTCCCCCTATGCTGGCTGTCCTGCCCTGAGCCACCCCCAGCCTCAAACCTGACCCCATCCCTCCTCCTTCAGCCTGACCCTCCACCACCCCCTTCCATGGCCCCACACTTCCCCATCAGCCCTTGCACCCCCTGCCCTGCATTGCCCCTGAACCCGATCCTATCACCCCCCAGCACCCTGCATCATTTCCCTGGCCCCTGCCAGCTCCCCAGGACCTTTCCTACCTGCACTGATCCCAACCCTGCACCTGCACCTCCCACCCTACACTCCCCCCCCCCCCCAGTCCAATCCTGGGCTTGCACCACCCCTCCCAGCCCAGTGCCCCCACCTCCCCAGGCCTAACGTGGACCACACCATGCTGTGTTGCCTCCCTGGCACCTTCTCTGGCCTGCACCACCCCTCTTCCTAGAACCTCCCCCTGACTCCATCCATTCCTGGCCTCACCACCGCCCCGCCCGGCCCATAGTGTACCTCCCATCCTCCACTGCCCCCAGGCCCAATCCTGGACCCTGCAAACCCCCCACTAGCCCTGTGCTGCCTCCCAGGGGCCCGATCCCAGCCCCCCCGATGCCTCCCTGGGCCCAATCCCTGCCTCCCGGGGCCTGATCGTGGCCCCCAAAGCCCTGTGCCCAATCCTGGCCACCGCAGCCTTCTCTGCCTCCCTGGGCCCTGCTGTCCTGAGCTGCCTCACCGGCTCCTTCCCCGCCTGCACTGCCCCCCCCCCCCAGTGCCTTGATCCTGGCCTTGTGCCTCCAACCTAACCCGGCTGGGATCCCTAACTTCTTTCCTCTCCCTCACAATCCCACCCCAGTCATGCAACCATCTTACCTTTTTCAAAGGGAGTGGATCCAGCCCTTGGAATTTGCTGCCTGGCCCCGTCTCCCATCCTGGACCGCAAGGCGGGAGAATTAAAAGGGCCCCGGCCAGGTCCCAGCTCCTAGACACCAGTGCAGCGGTCTGCGGACTGGAGTCTGGCCCGTGGGCTGTAGGTTGGACAAACCTGTGGATCTTGTGGAAGCAAGGCCTGCTGGAATGGAGGCTGCACTAAACTGAAGGATGGGCATTCTGCAGGAAACGTAGCAGACCCATCATAAAGAGCAACAGGCCTTGATGTCCTGGCAGGCAGACCAGCAGTCATGTCTGCAGAACTTCAGGAGGGCATGAGTGATACCATTACTGGAACACTATGTCCAGATATCCATGCTTTTAAAAAGGATATTGAAAAACTAAAAGGATTCAGAAAAGACCACCAAGAATTGAGGTTTGCAGAAACATGCTTTGTAGAGAAGGTCTTAAGAAGCTTAATCTGTTTAGTTTATCTAAGAGATGACTTCATCAGAGCTTACAAGTACCTCGCAGGGGAAGAGATTTTTGACAGCAGACAATGTTACAGCTCAGGGCAACTGCTCCTGTATGCTCCTTCTGTGGTCCTTCGAGGACTCCCACTGTAGGCTCCCAGCTCATCAAAGAGCATGTGGTCCTCCAACACCAGATGTTGCAGAGGATGGTGCATTTGCTGAGCAGGTATGGGATCAGGCTGCAGGATGGGGGTTGTGTAAGACTGCCCCCTCTGTTGACCCTGGGGCTCTTCTGAAAGGGTGGTAATGGTGGCAGGTTGGAAAAAGGTAACCTGGGCCCTACGCCTTGCTGCCTATCTAGGAGGAGAAGCCCAGGTGGCTTACATGGCCTTAGGGGAGGACCAGGCCAGAGACTATATGAAGCCCTCAAGGCTGCAATTCTGGACCGAGTGATGTTATCAGCAGAGCACTACCACCAAACCTTTCTGGCATCCTGCTGGTTAGTGAATATGTGGCCGTGGGCCTTTGCCCAGCAGCTAATGGATGGGCTACCTGGTGGCTGAGGCCAGCAACCCAGATACCAAAGGAAATAATGGATGTGGTGGTCTAGAGCAGTTCCTTCAGGGGCTAACCGAGACAGTCCATCTCTGGGTGTGGTGGCACCAGCCAGACCAATTAGCTGAGGTGGTATGGCTAACTGAAAATACATAGAGTGGGGGTGTCAAACATCTGCCCCGTGAGCCAAATGCAGACTGCAAATGTTTTCCATCTGGCCCATGACTACACTCTGCAGGGCCACACTCTCTAACAGAGAGAGAGAGTGGTCTCGCATACCTAGTGCTCTGCAATGCCACGAGAGTGTCAGGTCTCATGTTAGCATGGAGTACCGGGTATGTGAGATCACCTTCCACAAGACCACACTGGCTCCAAGAGAGAGAGGTGGTGGAGTGCAGTCTCGCATAAAGAGCATTCTATGGTGCTACAAGAAAGCTGTAGTATTTAGATTTATGGTAAGTACGGCCCACTTGAAGTACATTTAAGTCAAATCTGGCCCACCATAGTAAATGAGTTTGACATCTCTGACATAGAGGCTGAGGCAGCCTAAAGGATAGGGAAGCACACCCCAGCTGTAGAACTGGAGACAGGGAAGGAGGGGTAGACCCAAGAGCTGTTGCCCAAGAGAGGACTTGTGTTGGAGAGCAGTCACAATGGAGACGTGGTCTGTTAGCAGTATGGTTGGCCTGACCACTGCAAACAAGACAGCCTCAATATAAAGTACAGCGTGGTGAACTTCTGCTGGTAGGCAGATGTATGGGGTGGGCTGGTGGGATGGCTGCTAGAGACTCCTCTACTCTAAGGACAGAAAAGACCAATTTGATCATCTAGTCTGACCTCCTGCACATTGCAGGCCACAAGCCTCACCCAGCCACTCCTGTAATTAGCTACTATTATGCCTAAGTTATTAAAGTCCTCAAACCATGATTTAAAGACTTTAAGATACAGAGAATCCACCAGCAAGTGAGCTGTTCCCCATGCTATAGAGGAAGGTGAAAAACCCCAGAGTCTTTATGAATCTGCCCTGGGGGAAAATTCCTTCCTGACTCCACTATGATCAGTTAAATCATGAGCATGTGGGCAAGACTCATCAGACACCCAAGAAAGAATTCTCTGTAATAACACAGAGCCCACCCCATCAAGGGTGATATTAGCATATTTATCCCCAGGAGCCAAAGATCAGTCAATTGTCAAACTAGACTGTCCCATTATACCACACCCTCCATGAATTTATCAAGCTCAGTTTTGAAACCAGCTAAATGTATTGCCCCCACTGATCCCTTTGGAAGGCTAGTCCCAAACTTCAGGCTAGAAACCTGAGTCTAATTTCAAGAGACTATCCCCATGAGGCTAGGAAGGAAACCTCAGGGGGGCTTGTAAATCCTGCCTCTACCTGGACCCTGGTGCAGAGGGGGCTGGTGAAGTGACAGTAGAGGGTGCCAGGGGCTAAGGTACAAGTGCAGTGCGTGCATGGGGATACCCAGTGGTGTCCAATGGTGCAGGTGTCCCTGGAGGCCCAGCAAATCTTTGGCAGCTGGCATTAGTGGTCACCTGATTACTGTGCCCAGTTCTGTTGGGGATGGATTGGGAACCTCCATCTGGAAAGGGAGGAGACCAAGGAGAGGTGCCATCAGGAGGAAAGGAAAAGGAGGTATGGGGGGGGGGGGGCACTAGGCAGGGAGGATCAAAAGAAGAAATAACCCCTAGAGGAGAAACAGAAGAAGAAATAACCCCCAGCAGAAGAAGGAGAAAAATAAATAACCCCAACCAGGAAAAAAAAATAAATAACCCCTAGCCGGAGGAAGGTGGCCCAGAGAAACCCTTGGGCAAGGGATAGGGGTCAGCAAGAGAAAAGCGGAGGGCCTGGACACCAAAGATCTCACAAAATGGTTCCCAGAGAAGGAGGGCTCCAGGATCCCCTGCTGGTGGGGGTGGGCTCAATGCCCAGGAGCATGTACAGCCATGCATGGGGAGAGGAACCACAGGAGCCAGGACTGTGGTGTTGGCTCTGTGGGGGAAAAGGGACATTGGACATTGCTCCTACCAGAGTGGGGAAAATGGGATCAGGGGACAGGGATCCTTGGAGACCTGGTAGGCCAACAAGGGGGAAAGCAGAAGACCCCTGAGTGAACTCCTATGTAAGGTCAAAGAGGGGTAGGGGCTGGACTGAGGCAGTGGCCTCTTAAGGGGAGGGATGGAGCAGAGCTAACCCCCTCCTCGCTGTGTGGGCTGGGAAAAGAGCAGCTGCACAGGGTCCCACAGGTGTAGTGGCTGAGTAGAGATGGGCTGAGGAGAGGGTAAATGACCAATTAAGAACAGCTGCTCCTCCAGCTGCTGGAGTCAGGGCCATCCCTGGGGGGAACGAACAGGGCGATCACCCTGGGCCCCGTGCTGTCCTGCTCCCAGCGGGGCAGTGTGGCGCCCGCGCGTGCCGCAGCCCCTCCTCCCACGGCTGCCTCACTGCCGAAGGCGGCGGGACGGGACGGGTGGGCTATGTCCGGCCTCTAGGCCAGCCCTCCTCGCTCCCAGGGCGGAGCAGGGAAGCCCAGGGGTGGAGCACATGGGATCCGGTCTCTGGGCCGGCCTGTCCCACATAGCCGGCTGCCCCCCTGCAGGCGGCCTCGGTCTCCCGGCCCGAGGCTGGGACTGGAGCCGGCTCCCTCCCGCAGGGCTGGGGGTGGAGCCAGCCCCCCCCACCCCCCCACAGGCAGCCTCGGCCTCGCGGCCCAGGGCCGGCTCCCTGGGGAGCGGAGCGGGCTGGTCAGCCAGCCAGGTTCCCCTCAAGCATGGGGGGTGGGGCCCTGCTTTGGCCAATTGGCCCTGGGCCTCGTTCCCCCACGGGACGGCCCTGGCTGGAGTATATAAGAAGGCTGGGGAAGAAGATCAGGGGAGGGTGTGGCCATAGATGAGGGCTGGAGTTACACAGCCAGTTTGTGGCCAAGCTGGCAAGGAGCCGAGGGCCAGAGGGGCCGAGCTATGCGTGGGGAAGGTGTCTGCGTGTGGTAAATAAAGACCATGGGTGTCTGCGCCAGACGAGAGGCTGTCATCGGTTAAAAGGAGCCTGGGGGGAGGGTACAGTGCTCAACTCCCTCTGAAAGTCAGTGGGAGCTTAATGGCCTCAGGGCCTGTTTTCATGGAGAATTAGTGTGCACCAAGCCAGACTATGGATTTACAGTGCACCAGTTTGCCACACACTCATGTAGCTTGTAGATGCTGCTACAGCACAGTGAAGTCCCAGAGTGTAGCCTGTTGTGCTACACTTTTCCTGCACTGGAGCAGTGATGACCACACAGGATGCTAATATGCATCAAGCTGGTGCACTGGAGAATCGCATCCTAGCATGCTGTGCACTAACTCACCAAGCAGACAAGCCCTTAGGAATTCTCCAAAATCCCACCCATTGAAACAAGCTTTTCAATGAGGTTTCTAAAACCATATTTAGACACCTAAATAGATGTGGCCTGGTTTTTAGACTCTCTGAGCATCAAAAACCCCACTGAAGTCAGTTGGGGTAGCCTTAGAAATATCAGATCATGTGAGTGCTGAAATATGAATTTAGGGGCCTCCCTTTAGGTTTGGAAAGTTTGGTCTACTCTAGTAGAATCTACAGGTAAAATTTCAAATGCTTTACTTGGCATCCTTCCAGACCAAAACCCTTTCCTGCTTTCTTTGGAAAAGCACATTCCTTAAACGTTCTGTCTAACCTTGTGCACACTCCCAAGTGCTACTGAACCCCTGAATTCTTAATAGCCAAAATCAACATATGAAACCATTAAACACACAAAAGAATTATAGCAAGAACTTGATAGTTCCTGGAGATTTGTTCCAATCACTGGCTATTAGTCAACATGGTCAAGGATGCAACTCCATGTTCTGTGTCCCTACACATCTGACTGCTAGAAAGTGGGATTGGATGATGGAAGATGAGTCACTTGATAATTACCCTATTCTGTTCTGGCATCTGGCACTGCCCACTGTTAAAAGACGGGATACTAGGCTAGATGGACCATTGGTCTGACCCAATATGGCCATACTTACATTCTTACCATATTTTAAGGAGCATCAGCATTCACTCATATGAGTTCCTATTATTTATTCCTTGTTCAATGAACAGTTGGCACACCTCTGGGCTGGTGTGAGCTTGAGGACCAACTGATGATGGCAATTATAGATGCTAAATATTATAGTGCACAGTTTTATCTATTTCAGGTTTATGCAATGGATGTGGCTCCAAGGTGCCATAAAGAATTATTCTTTGCTGATCCATAAATGCACCACACACAGAATTTCTGTCCAAACCTATATCTTTGGCAATTGATTTCACAGAGAAAACTGATAACTAATTGGATGGGTTGGTAACACACTGCAGCTGAGCAAACTGATAATCTACAGAGTTCCTGTTACAGATTAAACCCAGAGATGATGTGGAGTAATATGACAATTTCAGGATTTCAATAACATCATTTGAGAAACACTTTAAAGCTAAATAAAAATGTAATCTACTTTCCTGCACAAGGTGACGTTGCAGGTCTTTTAGATGCTGCATAAAATATGCTCCATCAGATTGGCTTTCATTGTGCTGCCTGACATCCCAAAATAGAAAGGCCAGTGTTTTCCAGTATCTAAATTAAAGCATCTCAATCCACATTTAGGATTTGTCTACAGTGAGCCTTGTCTGGCCTTAAAGAATTTGCTACTTCATGCCAATATAATTCAAGTGGTAAACCACCCTACTGTGGCTATCGTTAAACCAGTATAGATGTGCTTATTCCAACATGCCTTAGTCTGGTTTGGCAAAGCAAAATAAGATGGACTAGCGTAAAGAGCCTTAGACTTGTATAACTTTGTCTACACTAGTAAAAATCCTAGTGTAATAACAATGTTATTTAAAAAAATCATACCCCAAACCAACATAGTTGTATTGATAAAACAAGTGTAGACTAAGTAATCGATACTGGAATGAATGTCTCTAGTTTCACTTACAGATAATTATGTGATAAGTAAAAAAATCTGGCCATCTGTTTAGAGCCTATGGCGCCCGCCAGTGAAGTTCAGTATGGATTTGTTAGCTCTGTGCCAGGCCATGGAGGATGTGTGTCCTTACGGACCCAAGTAAGGAGCCTGGCTCTTGAGGTTACTTTGTGCAGATATATTCTTTGGTACTGGATAAGACAGGGGCCATCACAGGTATGTGTGGATGTAGGTGTCTAACTTTAGAGACACAGATCTGAACAATTGGCCTTAGCCTTCTCTACAGTCATTAGCCCTGCCTGTGTGTTAAAACCAGAGCTCCTTGGATCTTGACTGGGATTTAAATTTGACCTCTGTGTTGCCTGACAGCCCATGAGCCCACATGGCCTTACAGAAGCTGGTGTTACCCCTCATTACTTTTGCTTGTGCCGTGGGAGCAGGAGAAGAATGATCAAGGAGCACAGGTGGTGAAAGCACAAAACATAAGGCTGGGGGGGGTGGGGAAAGCTGCTATTCAGCCACCCACAGAGCAGATGTGCTCCCACTGTGCCGTGGATTTAAGAAAGTGGCAGTCGGTGGCTGCGTTTGCTTCTCCCAGCAGCCACGACGATTTCTGTAATAGCTTGCTTCAGGATCAGCAGAAGATGGGGAGGCAGCTACAGCCCTACCTAGGGAAGTAGCATATAGCGACAGCAGCCTCTTTGGTCCACAACCAGCAGAGGGGTTATGTGGGAAGGGCCACTGGATGCAAGACTGAGGAGAGGGACTGAGCTGAAATAAAAGGGGAGTTTGGTTAAGAGGGACATGTTAGGGCAGGGGAGTAGCATAGAGCCCCCATGTACTGACAGTCGTTAAGGTGCACTTTATGAATCTATTTAGGGACCTAAGTCCCATTGTTAGGCACTGTTGGCTTGCAGGAGTGCAAGTTCTTGTGCTAAAAATTCACTAGGTGCCTACACTTCTGCCTCTGCGTGTGAGCTCTCCTGGCTCCTTCCAGGTACCCAGCTCTTGCCTAAGCTCCAGAGTGCTTCACAAACCGGGGAAGACAGGCCTAAATCATGTGCTGGGGTCCAATTCAGTAGGTGTGCTCAGTAGGCATCTAGAGCAGGAATTCTCAACCCTCTTGGTTTTGCAACATGGTTGGCAGCCCTCCAAACTGCTGAACACCTATCTACCCCTGGTTTGTGGTGCAGGAATAGGCACCTGTTCTCAGTGCCTCCTACTGGCTAACTTGGGCTGCTCCCCACTAGTTTGCTGGTGTCCAGCTCTGCCCATTCATTACCTCAGTGCTGAAATGATGCTGTCTGCTCGGAGTTTGTGGATTGCAGTCTTGCACTGGTGATTGTCTAGGTGCCACAAAGCTTTAGTGCCTTGTTGTCACCTACAGAGGAGAATCCACTCCCCTTTAGGAGAACAAATGGAGTCCTGGGGCACTTTTAAAGGCTAACAGATTTATTTATTGCATGAGCTTTCGTGGGAGAAAACCCACTTAGGAGTTGTCCTTTATTTTGCCTTTTCTCCATTTCCTTCCCGCTTCCTATCGTCTCTCTCCTTTCTTTCTTATGCATCTTCCCAACTACAAGGTGGAAGTCTCGCAGGAGCTTTGCTCCCACTTCTCATTCCCGCAGACCTGGAGCATTAATGAAATAGTTAATGCTGACGTTAAGGGTAATTGTGAGGCTTTAGCATTAAGACCTCGCTAAAATTAATAGGATAGAATTAGGAAGAATTCACATTGTTTGGACATTGTTTGTCAGCTCGCAGACATAGGTAGACATTATTGTACCAGTTCATATTCTGTTCTCCTCACAACCGCAGGGCCACAGACTTTTATTTTGAAAGAAAATTTAGATTCTGATGACTGTGTCATGAAGGCTATCCCTCTGCAATATGTAATATTGTATTCATTATACTTTAAAGTATCATACAGTATTGGGTTCATCCTTCATCTCCTAGGAAAGAGCATCAGGTATCAGATGGAGTGAATAATATACAGTTAAATTTCAGTATACAGAGTTAGTAACACGGAAAAGAGAATTCATTGCTCCTGATGCCATTAGAATGGATTCTGTCTGTTACAAGCATTTGATTTTAAAAAAACATACTGTGTAAAGTCTCTTGGCAGACTGGACTAAAAGGCACTAAATAAATACAAGACATTATTGTTACTGTTATTTCATTTGTTTATTACATTTTGTATTTTATCTGGACTTTTTTCAAATGCTGAAAGTAGCAAAATATATGATTAACCAGTATTATATAATCATAGGAAGATCATCTTGTCCATTAAATTATATAGCTTAGAGGCAAATATCTGAATAGCAAGGCACCAAAGAAAAAAGATATTATCTTTTAAATGCTTTTTGCAGCAGTATAATCATAAATCATTAATATTTTCTGGGCAGTTATTGACTGTGCAGCACCACCTGCTGGGCAAATGTGAATTATGTAAATAATGACAATAGCAAAACAAGGAGTCTGTGGCACTTTTAAAGACAAACAAATGTATTTATTGCACGAGCTTTCGTGGGAGAAAATCCCACTTTGTCAGATGCTTGAAGATAGGGAACTTACAGAATGGGAGGAAATTAAATGTAAGGAAGTGTATAACATAGGATTAAGTCAGGCCATAACTGCAAATCAAACTAGATGTTAACATTCAAACACTGGGGAACAGGATACAGAGGAAGGTGAGGTCAAATCACCTGTTGTAATGAGAAAAACAATCCATAGCCCCTGTTTAACCCTGAGGCAATGAAGTCAAATTTACATATAAATTCCAGTTCTGCAGTTTCTCTTTGAAGTTGCGATTTGTTCTTCATTTGTTTGAGCACAGCTATTAACAAATCATCAAGGGAGTGAGCAGGGAGATCGAAGTGTTCCATTCAGGGGGATCAAACATACAGCCCATTTGAAGTACATTTAAGTCAAATTTGGCCCACCATAGCAAATGAGTTTGACACCCCTTTATTAAATGGATTGAGACAGTCACAAAACTAGGTTGACTTGATGTTGATAAATAATACCTTAGTTCCCAGTTGAATTGCAATTTGGAATTCAAGTTTCTTTTTTGGTGTAGTTTTCAGAATCAACAATATTGCTGTGATGAAAAAGACCAGTCAAAATCCCTGATCTTGGCTAGGAGTTAGGTTCATTTCAGAGCGATAATTTGCTGTTAAAAAGTAAGAACCTGCTCTGTTCTTTGTTTCTTTATGACAGCACAACAGAATTTTAGTGGAATTACACTCTTTTCTCATTTCAGTCAAGCATGTTCAAATATTAAATCAAGAAAATGGAATCATTCTGTTTGTTCAAGGGATTAACAAGGTGCATGGTTATGGACAGAACAGCTAAAACAACATGTTCATTTGCAGATGTAGTAAAAAGATTTGGCCAATCACTCAATGAAGACAATACATCAGATGACCAAGAAAGATTTCCTGAGAGGTCTGGAAGATCTTTCAGGGGAGGAGTCAGCAACCTTTGCCAGCCCCTGTGCCAGCTCTGTGCACTACACCCTCAGCAGGTGCTGGGGGCGGAGCCAAAAGAGGGCAGGGCCAGACCAGGTGCCCTGCCTGCCGGGGCCTGGGCCGGCATCAGCTGGCAGGCGGCCTCCGGTTCCTGGCCCCGGGGCCAGATCCCATCCGCAGGGGTGGCATGGGGCTGATGGCCCCTGCTGGCTCCGCCCCTTTGCTGGATGGCAGAAGGAGAGGGGAGCAGAGCAGCTCACATCGCCCTAGCCTGCCCAGAGCCGCGCTACTGCTGGCAGGGCAGAGCCGGCCCCGGCCATGGCCAGCATGAGGGTGAGTCGGGTCGGCCCACCCGGAGCCGTCGCTGTCAGCGGGAGCCGGGGCCAGGAACCAGAGACCGCCCACCCGCAGTGGTGGCTCTGGCCGGGCCAGGCCGACCTGTCCTCTTGCCGGCCACGGGGCCGGCTCTGCCCTTCTGGCAGCGGCATGGCTCTGGGCGGGCTGGGGTGACCCGCTCCGCTCCGCTCCCCTCTCCTCCTGCCATCCAGCAAAGGGGCGGGGCCAGCAGGGGCCCTCAGCCGTGCGCCACAGCTGCTGGCCACGCAGTTTGCAGAGCCAGTGGAGAAGCCTGAGTGGCTTCGCGTGCCGCTCAGGCTCAGCCCACGTGCCAGCTGTGGCCCGCGTGCCGGGGGTTGCCGACCCCTGTTTCAGGGAGATGTACCTTGCAATACAATCTTGATTGTAAAAGGTATAGGGACAAAGGAATGTCTCTCTGAGTCAAAATTTCAGGTGTTATGATACACTGTCACAAATAGGAAATAAACAAGGAGTCCTGGGGCACTTTTAAAGACTAAAATTTATTTATTGCATGAGCTTTCATGGGAGAAAATCTCACTTTGTCAGATGCTTTGAAGAAATAGGAAAAGTTTCCTTTGTGTGACTGGCAAATCAATCACCTGCTGAGGTAACTTTTTAGAGCACCTCATTTGAACAATACTTGTGAGATCCCTGTAGTCATTCTTTCATACAAGATCCCAGGGAATGCCCGTCCGACTGAGTGGTGGTGGTGGTGGGGGGGGGGGTGTGTGTGTGTGAACGATTGGATTAAATAACACCATGTCTCATCCCTTTGAATACAATATGCTTACCTCATCTGCTGTATATGCCTTTGCTGTTCTAGTGAGAGGGTCTCATTCAGCTTCAGGTGAAAACCCGGGATAATCCTAGGGCTGTGAAGAGGAGTTACTCCTGATTTTCACCTGTTAGCGAAAGCCGAATCTGGCTCCAGGGGCATTTGAAACCACAGCTCCAATTTTAGTTCTGTTGCTTTAAACTGCGGGCCCCACCAGGCTATTGGGACCCTTCGGAAAGGAGGCAGATTACAAATCGATTTGGATTTGCCATCTCCAATTCCAAACCAAATTATCCTCCAGTTTCAGCCCGCCCTCATTGACGGAGCAAGAACATCAATAGAGCTCTTGCGGCAGCACACAGCGGGGGGGTTGGGGTGTGGGGCACCTTCCTGTATAAAAGGGAGCTACTGCAAATAGTCTCCTCTCCCCCCCCCGGCTGGCTAGCTAACACCACCCGGACGTGAAGACTGGGCTAGGTCAGTGATTCCCACTCCACCAATTGTCTTCGGGGACCCAGTTATTAAAAAATTAAGGGAAAAGAGCAAAAGCTTGCCCCAGGCTCTGTACCCATTTGAAACAAGACCCTGACAAAGGGGGAAGGGGGCAGAAAGTCCTTCCTAGCCCTTTCTGGAGGGAGCCACCCCTTACCTAGTGTATTACAGTATCCCTCTCCCTAATCCCCGGGCTCCCATTAACAGAGCGATTTCCTTTCCTGCCCACGGTCAGCTCCCCGGCTCTAGCCGTACTGAGATAAGGGCAGTCGTTTCCATCCCCCAGGGCACCGCTTTCAATCCAGCCTCTAAGCAAAGGCAGCTTCCGGCCCAGCTTTAGGGGCTCTGGAGAATTCTCGCCTGGCGGCTCGTGTGAACGCCCGTAGAGGTGGGTGTGAGCGGTAATTGATTGTCTGTGATCATTCCCATCTGGGCGGATCGGTCCGGGTGACAGGGTCGAAGGCCGGATCATTAACTGCTCCAGCTGATTTCCCCCGGGGCCCACAACCAACCAGCAGCCGCGGCAGCGCCGGGACGAGTAGCGCTGGCCAAGGTGCTGAAACCTCAGCCACGCTGCTCCCAGCAGCAATTAGAGGAACTCCCTGCTACCTCCCCCACGCCCAGCCAGCCGGACCTTTCCCCACACGGATTTCCACACTCCCCAGTGCCTTATCAAGTGAGATCAGAGTGACAGGGACCCTTCCTGGAAATAAATAGGAGATCCCCTGTGCCAGGGTCCTATTTTGCACGGTCCCCTGCCTTGCAATATTTTCTGGGGTCGGGGTCTCCTGAGAGGCAGAGGGGCGTGTATCCAGGTGGGCAAGGCCCCAGGAAAGTTCTGGTTAGTGCAGAACTTAGGTCAGCCCAGAGGGGAAATAAATGGAAATTCCGAGAGCGCTGAAGATCTTTCTCTGGTTTATTTTCTTCCCCTCTTCCGAGGGACTGATGCTCAGACGCAATTTGATTAGAGGTCACCGAGCTGGTCTTACAACTCAGGGAGAGCCGGAATGTGACACCGTTTGGATGGGCTGGCCGAGAAAAGCCAGCGGCAGCCAAGCGTGCGAAGCATCCAGGTGCGCAAGCGAGGGTTAAACTGGCCGCATGAAGGTGACAAGAAATTGACAGGGAGAGCGTGGGTTACAAACCGCCTCTCTTTCTGACTTGCAAATTAGAATGGAAAGTGGAAAGCTTTAACACAGCGATCCCCACGCCTCCCCATCAACCGAGCAACGGATGGCCTCCAACTGGCTTGCGCTGGGTGTCAGTTTTTCCTTTCCCTGACCTTCACTGATTGTTTACAATAGGAGTTTCAATCGCTTTCAATCGGCTGGCCCAGGGGTTAGGGCACCAAAAAGGAATTTGGGCAACTTGGCTTCAGATCCTGGCTCGTCTCTGTCACCCTCTGCGACCCTGGGAAAATCAGTTAGTCGCTTCGATCCCCATCTGTAAAATGGGGACAATAGCATGGCCCTACCTCAAAGGAGGGGTGTGAGGATGGATACACTAAAGACTTTGAGGTGCTCAAATGCTAGTGGAATGGGGCGAGGGCTCATGTAAGTAAGTTTTCAGAGAGGCCAACTTTCTTAAACTCCAGCACAAGGACTGAATCCCACTCACAGCCATATGCACATTGTCCAGCAAACAGTAAACCCAGGAGGGGAGCAGCAAAGGGACGCTTTTTTCCAAGTGGGAAGGGTCAGGTTAGCAGGCCCGTCTCAGCGTTAAATGAAAGGATAGATCAGGGGAACAGTTTCTAGTGTCACAGGCCTCTGTTGTTTTTCAGACTTGATTTGCTGTTACAGCCTGACCTGATGCTATATCATACACTCCCCTGCATTTAATTTCCTCCCACTCTGTAACTTTCCTATCTTCAAAGCGACTGACGAAGTGGGATTTTCTCCCACGAAAGCTCATGCGATAAATAAATCTGTTAGTCTTTAAAAGTGCCACAGGACTCTGTTGTCTTTCTACAATAGACTAACACGGCTACCCCTTTGGAATTTGAGCGAGGGGGGTTCACTATTAATCGCATTTTGCATTTTCATTTGCATTTTATTCATTTTTATTACATATTCTGACAGTCAGAAGGGATTGCTTTCCTCCAGGGAGGCAGAAATGAAAGTCTGCTTCGAGAACTTTTTTTTAGGAGACACCCCCTCCCCCAAGCAAGCTCTATCTCGCACCTACGGGAGTCAGGGAGAGTTCTGCCTCTGATTGCAACTGGAGCCGGATCCAGACTCGTGCGGTTAGTAACTTTTCAGCCATGTTTGCCCGCAGTGGCTCCCCCCGACACACACTCCAGCCATTCGCCTTTACGGCGTCTTTTCTCTCAAAAAAAATCCGCAGCTTGCAACTTCAGAGTGCGCGTTGCTGAAGAGTAAAGCTAGCTATCTCGTCCTCTGCTCTGTCTGTCTGCTGCTCTAGGTTGGGTTTAGTTTAGGCCTGGCAGTGGAGTGGAGCGGGGGATGGGTTCACACCGGAGCTGTTTGATTTGTAAAGCCTGTAGAGAACAGACGATGGGCGGCAGTAAAGGCCGTAGCTGGCTCCATACTCATGAACAGCCGCTGCGCTGGTTACGCGCCACTCAGCAGTGAGGTCGGGAAGGGTGGGTGAGAGGAATCCAAGCAACCTGTGGGGTGGGCGTTCCTAGCTGTGGAAGTTGTGGATTGTCGACCCAGAGAGGGTGAGGGTTTTTTCAATGCAGTTCCTAGGGGAATGTTATTTGCCCCATGGCCTAAAAATCGCCGAGGTCCAACTTTCCGTCTCGCCAGTGTAGCGACACAGGTCAGGTTTTTATTCTTTAAACATCAAGCACAGAATAAAGGAGCAGCTAAAAAACCAGGCAGGATATGTGATCCACACTTGTAGACTCGTTCCTTACACTCCAGAACAACCGCAGTCCTTCATTATCATACAAAACATTGAGAAACCCTGGGCGCAAGCAACCGCAACCGGGCTCCCTAGACCGCAGCCACTGCAATAAAACACACCGGTTCACTGCGGAGGAGACATCCCATCCTGGATCCATCGCTCCTGCTCCATCACGGTGTCGGTGCGATATGGAGATGTGTGTTTGGAAGCCTGGATTTGACTAGTGCCAGAGGAGGACAATCGCTCTGGGGATATGTGTAAATGCTCTGATTCTGGTTTAGTCGTTAGTAACATGGCACCGAGAAAGCCAAGCCGGGGTGACTATAGAGTCTACTCGAGCATTGCATTTTTCTGTTATTCGTGGGAGCATCTTAGTGCGCTTAAAAGGAAGAGTTACAGTGTCCTAAAGCGGGCCTTCCAACCTGCTCCACATCGGGATCTGTTTTTAAGGGAGTTACTGATTGGACTGTTTTCTAATGACCTTTTATTAACTATCCATGAGCTGTAAGGCTATGTCTGCACTAGAAAAAGTTAGGCTGACTTTGTTAAATCGACTAAATAAGGTCAACTATGGGCCCTTTTAAGTTGACTTAACAAAGTGGTTACCCTGAACTGGGACTTAGTAAGTGGACCTAACTGCTCTTAAGTAGACTTAATAAAGTCTATTTAAGGGTTCATCCATGTCCACATTCTGCTTAAATGAGCATTTTAAGGGTTAGGTCGACCTAACCAGTGGCTCTTACTAAGTCAACCTAAGCTTTCATTAAGTCAACTTAATGAAAGTCGAGTGTGTTCCCGGAGTAATTTAGGTCGATTTAAGGTTACTTAAATACATCTAAATTGCCAGTGTCTAGGAATAATCCTGTTTTGCTCTCCCCTCTCTCCCAATGTCTTTTGGAATATCATGTAAACAAGACCAAAAGCTACTTTTATTTAGCACCTCCACCCTCCTCATGCAGCATCTGCTACAGGAAAAAGGGTGATTCATATTTAACACTGAGAGAGAGAAAGAGAGAGAGCACAGTGCATCTAGTTGTAAACTTTAAATAAAAGGCCAAACACCCAACCTGAACTTTAAGGTGAGCCCTGTTCTCCGTTATTTAAAGGGCTGGTGTGCCAGGTATCACAGTGAAGAAAAATGTTATATCTGACCAAATGCTATATTTTGCTGTGGTACTAATGAGCAGCCTGCCCCGGGCTATTTCCTCATCTCAGAGGGCAGCAGATGCGGAAAGTCCGTGGGGATCAGATCTTTGCAATTTCATCAGCATTCATGGGTGACCTCGCCTTTTCAAGCCCAATGAGCGACATGATAAATCATCTTTCCAACGAATTCTAATGATCCCTTGAAAGGCAGAAATCTAACCCGTTTCCTCCTGCCTGCCAGCTTTCCGCGTGGGTGTCAGAAGTGGTTTGTCCTCCTCTCCCTCTGCGGGTTACATTAGCCCTAAGCCGGCAAGTGGGCAAGATTCAAACCACTCTATTAAGTTACACGATTGCCTGGATTGTACTGAATTGAATTCTCCCCCCACTCCCAATGAAATTACGTGGCGCGGTGTAAAATAAGATTAGAAGTCTACCATTATAGCAATTAATACCATAATGCCTCCATGATTAGTGTGCTACATTGAATTTCATGGATTTTTGCTCACTCTTGCCTAGATTTCCCTTGGGTCCTCTAGACCGACCCATTGTATTCTTAGTAAATTAAATGTGAAATCACAGCAATATACTTGATAAATCCACTCCAACCTCCAGATCATATTAATAAATAAATCCACTCTAACCTGCATAGCGGAACATCACAGGCCTCTAGGACCTGAGAGCGGCACTTTCCTATGATGACCGCCTTTAAGGTCTGGGAGCCCCTGGGTGTAATGTGCCGTCGAGGGTTTGCAAGGTTTAAGGAGGGTGTATGCTCAGTGAGTGGGCGTTACACCCTTTTACCGGGCGCTGATTGATTGGAGAGTCAGGGCCAGGCTTCCCGAGGCCCCAGTGGTGCGGTGATGGGGGCTCCTGCCCGGCTGGGATGGGGGCTGTTTGTACACCGGGGTTTCAGCGCTGCCCACCCATGGGTGCTGACCAGAGGAGACAGGAGGGGGCCGCCCAGAGAGGAATGCAGCTAGGAGCGGACTGAGAGCGGATCCGGATTCTTTCCAGTGGGCTTCGGATCAGGCCCCGGTTCTGGCTGCCGGGACACGTTGCTGGTGGGGAACCTGGGCCGGCCTGACATGATCATCTCAGGGCCCATCACCTCTCCTAGCGGGTGCCTACCTCTACCACTGCCCGGGCAGCCCTGAGATAGTGCCGGGGATGTCACCCCCAGCCCCGCAGGATCGCCAGAGCTCCCCCCTCCTTAGCGCTCACCGACTCCAGCTGCGCCCCGCCTGTTGGACCCAGGACCCGGCGGTGCCCCGTGGGAAGGGGGCCCGGGCTTCTCACCCTATGCACCAGGCTTTGACTCCTCTGCCAAGCCTGGGCCAGGGGCTTCCCTTGCTGAGCCGGGGGGGGGGGAGGAGTTCACTGGAGGCCGCCCCACGGAAAATCGCCCCACGCGGCCGTGGGTCCGCTGGAGAATTCCCGTGATGGCGGCTGACAGGTGCCGGCCCCCCCGTCGCAGCCCGTCTGGAGGGGCCCTGCTGGATGGGTCAGCGCGGAGGGGCGGTAATGGCCTGCTGCTTATCTGCGGCCGGGCCGCTGCGGCGAGGAGATAAGAGGGTTATTAAGAGCCCCGTGTGAACGCGCCGGGATCGCTTTCAGCGCGCCCAAGAAAAATGGACTTTATCTAGTCGATTATTGCAGACAGTCGCCGCGGCGGGGTTCAGCCGCCAGGAATCAAAGCTAATAACGGCCCGCCAGGCTCTTTATCGCTGGGCAGCTGGGGGATTTTTCACGTTGTCACAGCTTATTAAAGAGCCTTTCGGCCGGGAGCGCTCGCCTGGGCTCCCCGACCCCGACCAGTGATTATTGGCGGCGCGCAGGCCCCGTTCCGAGAGCAAACCCAGCGCTCCTGTCTGTGGGGCGGGCCCTGGGCAGGGGACAAGCCCGGAAAGGGAGACGGGTGGAATGAAGTCCTGCTGCTGGGACTGAGCTCTTCGCTGGCAGAGGGGCTGAGCCGAGCCCATAGGACTGCAGACGTGGGGAGGGAGCGGGATCAGTGGGACTGAGGGGAACTGGTACTCAAGTCTGGCTTCGCTGCCTAGATAGAATTCACACTAATCCAGGCTCCCGGGACTCCAAAGGGCGAAGGGGCTGATCCTCAATCAAGCTGGGTCCCCGTACTGCTTTGCTGGATCTCCATGCAGAGCGGTACCTACACTTTGCTGCCCCACCGGACTCAGGCTTTGGGAGTCCACCAGAAGCAGGCCACAATCCCAGGGCCTGACTTACTTTCTCCTCTGGAGGACAATCAGGTTGGGTGGACAGTCCACTGAACTATGAGCGAAGGGGAGAGGGGTTACCGCTAGGAAGCCTGGGCTATGGGTGGTAGGACTTGGGCCTGGCCTGCATAATGCAGTGTAGATGGTGGAGCTACAGGTTGTGATTTAGGATCCAACAATACCTAATCTACTGTTACAAATGAGTGTAGATGCTCAAGCCGCAGGTTAACACATTAGGGGGCTGCTAACTCAACTTCTCTTACCCCCGGGTTTACACTGCCGGGCAGACATACCTGGAAAGGCAGATGGAAGGAGATCTAGGTTAAATTCTGGCCCTTTTGAAGTCAGTGACATAACTCTCATTAACTCTGGGCTAGGAATTCATCCCTGGCTCCCTCTGGCAGGGAGGACACGGGACTGTGGCCTTGGCAGGGGCCTGACTCTGGATGGAGGGCATGGGGCACTGGAACAGTAGAACTGTGGGAAATTCACTAGCCTGCGGCCTAATAAATGTCCAGCAACGTCTGTTACCCTTTCCTATCAGGTGGTTTTAACCTCCCTCCTTCCATCTTCAAATTACTCAGCTCTTTGGGAAAGGGACTACTCTTCTGTTACTTGTGTGCACAGCTCCTCACACAGTTGGGGCTGAGCCCTCTAGGTGCTAAACAATACACAGTTATAAATTATATGCATGCCTGTTACGTTTATTTCACAGGTGTGAAGAAACTGCCACCCCTCTGGAAAACTAATAATATTGCACATGCTCCGATTCCCAACAGGTACCTCCTTCTTCTTCAGGAATGGGCCCATGTGCCCCTTCCTGACATTTCCCACCAAAACAGGCCCCTGAAGGTGTTTGTAAGGAGATCTGGACTGGTGAGAAGTTTGGAATTTCATGGGGAGAAGGGGCCTAAGCCTGGGGGAACAAAAGATCAGGGGAAAGGATGGGCATGGTAGTGGCTAGTTTTGGAGAGATGCTTGATGTGGGACTTATTCTGGGATGACTGAAGACATGTTCTGGGAGGGAGAGTTCTTCCGGCTCCCATTTCTGGAGGACTGGCTTGGAATTAATGGTTCAGAGCCCATTCAAGCCCTCACTGCAATGCCTGAGATTAGCAGCCCCAAATAATGGGGTTTTCCTTTCCCCTTAAACTTTTGACTATTTTGCCCCCGCCAGCCTGTGGCTCCCAGATTCCATAGCAATTATACAAGTCTCTGGGGTCCATTGGCCGCTATCACCTAAAATGGCGGTTTTCAACCTGTGGACCAGAGCCCTGGGGGGTCTAAGAATGCCAGAGGGGCCTGCACTTCCAGTGGGAATAGTTTAGGGGTCAGCAAATGACAAAAGGTTGGAAATCAGGGGTCTAAAACATCTCTTTTTAATCAGCTGGAAGCCTGAAATGGGAGACCCCACATATTTTGGGATACCCAGGAGCCATGATGCTCTCTAGGTTGCTAAGACTGCCATTTCATTTGGCCTACCTTTCATTTGGCCTACCCTCTCAACTGATTAAACCCGGCATGATGCAGAATAGACCCGGAATCATGTGGCTTGGCAGATTTATGCTTTGTCTCGGGGTAAGTTGGGCACACCGGCACGGAGGCTCTGGATTCTAGCGCTCATTGGACGGTGCCCACAGGTATTTTTTTTTAGGGGGGGAGTAAAGCACGTTTATAAGCTATTGAATTTCCTAGTGAACCCTGCCGCTGGAGGGGCTTGAGGCTCCCGACCCGGCTGCTGCGCCTAAATCCTAGAAAAGGAGGCGCGTGTCCAAGGATTAGCTCGACGGCCCCTCCTAAACAGCGTCTTCTAGTGACTTTCCGCGCAGAGCCGCCGGAGCGGGCACAGCTTTTGTCAGGACGGTGGCGCTTGTTTGAGGAAAGCCCAGGGAAGGACTCCTATCCCGCTCGAGCCCGCTCCGTGCGCCGGGGCGCTGTCTGTCCGTCTGGCACGACAGGCTGATGTCACCGTGGCTGCGCACCCGGCGGGATTGGCTCGGGCAAGGCGCGGAGGCTCCAGCCGTCGCGGCGCAGAACTAGGTTGGCTCTGGGAGAGAGCCGCCCCTCTCGCGTCTAGCCCGGCTTGAGACGGTTCCCACGTAGGCAGGGCAGCCGGCAGCCGTGCCAAGGCAGAGCCAGACCTGCCTCCCTCCCGGCAAACGCGCTGCCTCCATCTCCCCTCGCTGGGGGGAGCCGCCCGGCCCCAGCCTCCCGCCAGCTCAGCCCCTTGGCTGCAGCCCGCCGCTCCGCTTTAAGAGGGCTGACCCGGCGGGTCTCCGGTTGGGTCTGGTGCCGGCCGGAGCCGGAGCGGGCGAGGGGCAGAGCTGGGGGATGCAGCGGCCCCTGCTTGCCCCGGCCGCGGCTCTCGCTGTAGCTCTCCCGGTTCCCAGCGCCCGGGGCGGAAAGCAGCGGGCTCCCCGGAAAAAAACCAGCGCGTAAAGTCTTTGCTCCGAACCCGCTACCCAGAGCTGCCTCCCCGGCACTGCCCTGGAGAGTCTGCCGCGCATGGGGGGCGGAAGAGCCGCGCTGCAGGGCCGGGGGAGGGCTGGGTGCCGATGGCCAGCCGGAGCGGAGCCCGCGGGAGGAGCTGCGGCTCGGATGGGGCGCTGAGCCGGAGGAACCCGTCAGGCGAGGCGCGCTAGAGGGACACGAGGGAGCCAGTCCGGTGCGCCCCGGCCGCCCGCCGGCATGGAGTAGGAGCCCCGCAGCGCCCAGGGACCGCGCCCCAGCCATGGCTTTCCCGGAGCCGCCCGACCCCCCCAGGAAGACCCCCAGCCTGCTGGAGCTGGGAGCGCTCTGCCTGGACTCGGAGATCATCTTCGGCTTCACCAGTCATCTCCTGCGCAGGAAAGGAAAGGTAGGCGGGCTGGGCAGGGCGGAGCGGAGCGAAAACTTGCCGGGTTTGTCCCGGGAGGGAAGAATTGCGGAGCCGGAGCCGGTTCAGCACCGCGGACAGCCCAGGCTGAGAGAGACCTTTGAATGCTCCCTCCTAAGGCGAGCGGGGAGAGCCGGGGGACCCACGGGGCAGAGCACCGAGCGGCCGGCTCCCATCCGGAGCAAGCCTGGGAAACGGGGCGCCTTAGAAACGCCTCGGGCTGGCCGCGGGGGACCCGGGAGCAGGGCTGGTCACCCCCGCGGTCGCAGCGGGCTTCTTACTCGGGCGCAGGAAAGATTCAAGACAGTTCCTGGAGCCCCGCGGTGCGCAGTGAGTTGGCGCGACGGGGAGAGGCGGCCAGTCTCTGCCCCCCGGCCCTGCGGTGCACGGCGCTGTGCCTCGGCCAGGGTCCCTCCCCTCCCCACTGAAACTTCCCCTGGGCAGGGTCGGGGTCGCTGCTGCAGGAGGCAGCGCCTGCCTGGGCATCAAAGCCCTTGAAGAAGGCAGCGGGCCCCTCTGCGGGGGGCCAGGTGGGGCTCAGGCCGGGCTCTTTAACGGCTGCCATCAATGGGGCCGGTGGTGCACCTCTGTCCCGCTCAGCAGCCTGCCCTGATTGCTGCATTGTTCGGGGGGAGGGTGCTTTGGCGGGGACCCCCTCCCGCAGCAGGAGGTGATGGGGAATGCGGGCCCCAGGGGCACCGGGAGAGACCCGGCTGGGGGCTCCCAGCGGGGACGCGGGCTTTGCCCAGTGCCTGTACTATGGGGCGGCGCAACTCGGAGAGGCGGCTCCCGGGCTGAAGTGGAGCAGAAGGGAGCGAGCGCGCAGCGGGCAAGGTTCAGAGCCAGCCCGGGCGCATTCAGCTGCCCGCGTTCCCTGTCTCGTGTCTGGACTAAGGCTGCGTGGCACAGCGCGCCGAAAAAGGCAGGTGCAAATCTGGCGCTGGAGAGCCAGTAAAGTGATGCGCCAAAGGGGCCCTGTAAAGAGCCGTTTATCGGTAGCCCGCCTTTAGGACAGATCCGCACCCGGGACCCAAAGGAGGCGCAAGGCGTGGTTAGCATAACCCACACGGAGCCGAACCCAAGCATTCAATGGGGACAGGCATGCGCCCAGGGGAACCAAAGGTGCTTGCCCAAAGGCAAATGTGTACAGCGGGGCAGGCTAGGGGCTCTACAAGGGGGGGCAAGGTACGGAAGCCACTTGCGGCGGTGTGTTTCCAGAGTGAACCCCCTCACCCCACCCCCGCTGCTTCTTTCTGGGATGGGGATCGCACAGCGCGGGCGTGTGGACGGAAATTCGCACCTGAGCTTCTCGGCCGCCAGGCTGCAAAGTGAAATGGGGCCAGCAGGTGGCGCTCCCGGCACAGGGACAGCTGGGAGCCGGGAACCCGCGAGCTGAGCTGTAGCGCCTGGGCTCCCTCCCGAGCTGCTGGGTTCAGTGATCGCTTGTGCACCGGCAGGGCTTAGATGCCGCCGCCGCCAGGCAATAGCTGGACGAGGCGAGCCGGGCACCGAGACGTTATAGCACAGACCCGAGCCAGCGGGAGCGAACCGTGAGGCTATGGGCTTCGCACCTTTACTGTCGCCGTGTAAACGCACCCACCCAGGACCCCTCAGCGGGCCAGAGGAAGAGAGCCCAGCAGTGGGGGAGGGGCGTGATTTCACACCGCGCGGCCCTGCCCGGCGGCCGCATGGGCGCTGCAGCCGGCGGCGGGAGTTGGGACGCTGGGCGCGGCCCCACCCGTCCGTGGGGTGTCACAGGCCCGGCCCGGGGAGTTTCCTTCACCCGGATCCTCCAGCCACGTGCACTGACACGCGGGGCCCCGATCCCAGGCTCGGCTCCGCTGGTTTACACGCCAGCGTTCAGTCCCACCCACGCACCCCCGGATCGTGGCCTTTGCACCCTCCGCCCCAGTGTTCCCGCCTGCTCTGGGGTCGGGCCTGGGCGCGTGGCCCGGGTCTTCTTGGAAGCAGCGCACGTGGCGCCCCGCAGGTCTGCAGCTGAGCCGAGCTCAGGGCTACCCGCCGGACACCAGCCAATTCGGGGGGGAGCGACCCCTGCCTGCGGAACCGTGTTTCCTAACACGCCCCCTGTCCTGCCCTGCCCTCGGTCCCTTCCCGGGCCGGGGTGGGGCGCTTCCTCCTCCCGCCCACCGGCTCCGGCTGGGGCGCCGCCCAGTAACTCGCCACCCAAACTTCGCTCCGCTAGCAGCATGGGACGGACCAGCACGTAGCTGCAGCGGACCCGAGGCGCCCCCTGTGCAGCCCGCCCGGGGCAATGGGCAGACGGGTCTCTCGGGGCGGCTCGGGCCGGCCCGGCCCGGCGTAGCTGCACACAGCATGATCCGGGCCGGTGCCGAGCCCCCAGCTGGGGGACGGCGGCCTGGGGTAAGTGGGACCAGCTCTCCCCCCACCGAATGGAGCCTGAGGGCACGCGGGGCAGGCGGCAGAGCTGGCTTTTCGCAGCGCCCCTCTAGCTCGCGGGCCCGGGGCTCCTCTCGGCGCCTGCCCGTCCAGGAGCTGCCGGCCGCCCGCACTGTCCCGGCTCGTTCTCTCTTTGCAGGTGGCGGAGGGGAGCTCCGGGCGGGATCCGGCCCCGCTCTCTCTGGAGTTCTCCCCTCGGAAGAGGCTGCAGCCTGCCGCCGATGAGGACCGTTGCTGCAGCCGCCCCCCGCCGGAGGGAGCTGGGGCCGTCTCGGTGGCGGAGCTGGGGCCCCTCGAGAGAGCCGGGAGAGGAGGATGGTGCAGGAGCTGCCAGGTCAAAGTGGCCGAGCTCAAGAAGCAAGCCTTGCAACTGGCCGCCAGCAGCGGCCCAGCTAACTCGCTGCCGGTAAGCCAGGTCCTTGTACCCGAGCGGGGTTCACCTGGGGCAGAGCACAGGTCCCCGCAGAGTGGGGTTGGTAAGCCCCGGGTGGAGAGCTCTGGAGGCTTTCCCTACGCTCTGCCCAGTACCTGGCCACACTAACTTGCACACTGCACAGACCTGCCTGAAGAGGGCTACGATACAGAACACCCAGAGCTATGCCCAGGGGTCCTGGTACCTATCTAGAGCCTGGCACTGCATAGTACTTTCCCCTATCTCTGGACTGGATATAGTATACAGAGCTCTGCATAGTGAATACCCTGTCTGTACATAGTGCAGGTTTGCAGGGAGCTACTGGAGAAGGGGGGGAGGGTCGGACCCTAATTGGTTTCAAGAGTGAGTTTGATAAATATAGGGAGGGGATGGTATGGTGGGATTACAATGGTATGCGGCCCATCTGTGACAGCTAGTGGCAAATATCTCTAACAGCCAAAGATGAGGCACTAGATGGGGAGGACTCTGAGTTATTATAGTGAATTCTATCCCCAGTGTTGCTCTGGGGGTCTAGCTGACAGCCAGATTTGGGGTGAGGAAGGAACCTCCAATTGGCAGAGACCCTGGGAGTTTTTCCACCTTCCTCTGCTGCATGGGGCATGAGTCACTTGCTGGTTTAAACTAGAGTAAAAAATGGACTCTGTAATTTGAAGTCTTTAAATCATGATTTGTATGTGTGTGAGGTTCTGTGGGCTGCAGTGTGTGTGTGTTTGTGTGTGTGTATATGTGTATGGGTGAGGTTCTGTGGGCTGCAATCTGCAGGTGGTCAGATTATATGATGACAATGATTCTTTCTGGTCTCAAAGTCTATGAGTACAGCTCTAGGGCTCTGTATATTGCACATCCAGAGCTCTGCATAGTTCAGATCTAGATTACTATGTGTCTGTTTTTCCACCTATTTTGCATGTTATTAGATTCTAAAATAGGTGATTTCAGCATGAAAAACGGTTAAAGAAATTTCAAAGGCTTTAGATTTCAAACTTTCTTTAGCAAAATGGAACGGTAGCTATTGCAAACTCATCCAGTGCATACATACGCCTGATTGCCAACATTGCTTTTTGCTGCCAAAGTGAGCTGGAGAGTAGATTAAACATTGTGTGGAGAGCAGTCCGGAACACTCCATGTGTCAGAGATCAAAGCCAAAGTGTGCAGTCTTTCCTCATACTAAAAACATCCAATGCCAAAAGTGCCCTTTGTAATCTCTGTAGACATTGATCTAAGTGGCCAGTGACTCTGAGCTCTCATCACATAGTCTGATGGTAGTCCGATCTGAAGCTGCAACCGTGCTTTACAGGACATTATTTTGTCCTATTGTAAGATTACTAACAATTGGCAGTAGCAGAAAATGCTTCTGAGTGTTAAACTGTGACATTCCCCATGCGCCTATGTATTTAATTCACAGACTTTGGAAATAAAGTTTGTGAGGGATGGTTTTGCTGGGTCTTAAATGCGTGGATGCTTGAATACACAACTCTGACTCCTGTTCTTATTCTCACAAGGGCAAACCTTAGCCACATCATATTCTCATACATTTATGCCTTGTGCTAGACATTGATGTATATCTGATAATGGATGACTACAGTGCATGAGTGCTCTGGAGCTTTCATTTGCCATATGCATTGTTTTACTTATAGGTAGTGTGTTTATTTGCACAGTCTTTCCGTGTCTATATGACATACCTATGTTAATTGAATTATATTAGTAATATGTTCTTCTAGCACAGCTGTGTGAAACACAACGCTTGAAAGCTATCACAGGTAAAAAAACACATACAGGCATGACTAGACACATTAACAGATCATTAGGATTAGACAGTGGGACAAAATAGAATAGAAGACCCTAGTAGGTCTTACAAGGCACACAAAATGTGTGTTAAGTTTTGATAACATTGGAAGTAACATTGTTTTCTAAACAATGCTTATCTGGCTGTTTGCAAGAATAGGGGGGAGGAGGGCTCTGGAGAGGAAGCCAAACCCTCTTGACCTTCATTTTCTTTCAAAGAGTTCCTTTATGATCTACAGAATTCCCATTGAATCTAAATATAGTTTTGTTTGGAAGTGCATTGTATTGTAGTGTCGGAAGCACAGATTTTAGTATTTTAGGGCTGGATTAAAAGCCCTCTGAAATCAATAGGAGTCTTTCCATTGACTTCAGTGGGCTTTGGATCAAGCCTTTATTTCTTTAGTGTAAATGTCATGTACTTTATCTCAACTGAAGGTAGAACTATCGGACCCCCTGTTGTCTGGAGCTCCATGAACGGTGAATAGAAATTTAATTTCCTATTGTTAAGTGTATGTGATACTGGCTTTAAAAGAAGGACACAATGCCTGAGTTCTTATTAGTCTTAAAGGGGTCTCTGCCTTTATTGGATGGTAATGATGTCCTATATGTAAATGGAAAAGTAAATGGATCTTTGTCATAGGGGAAAAATACATATGCTGGAAAGTCAATGGGTCTTGCCCAGGTGTTCAGGTGAAGAGACCTGTCTCCAAAGGCCTGTTTGTGTGCTCTCATTTGTGCAAGTCTCTGGGGACCCTCCCTGATACGCACTTGATGATGGGTAAATTAATCCCCTTTTCTTTGCACAGAAAAGTAATAACTTAATAGCTGTCACAGTGTTAAAATCTTGACAAACTTGTTCCTAGAGTAATAGATACAACGAATGGTTAGTTTATTGAGTAGCATATGGTAATCTCAAAGAACTGAGGTTGTAGAGTTACAGGATATTTAATGATTGAAGTTATATTTTCAAATGTCCACACTACATTTAGTTCAGCAAACAAACTACAGAAGGCTGAGGAAGATGACACAATCACCAGCTAGGATCTGTATTACTTACTGCACCCCTGGGCACTTTGAAGGCAACAGGAAATAATAGTCAATGGTCCAGATCCTCAGCTGGTGTAAACTAGCATTGCTCTGAGTTGATGGAGCGATGTTGATTTACAGCAGTTGAGGATCTGCACCAGTATGTTGGCAGGAGGAGCTCTATACAGTGTTTGTGCTAGAAAGGCTTTCTTGTTTAATTACATACCAAGACATTTGAAAAAGGATCATTGTGTACAGTTACAAGTCCATACATTAAAAATAAATATAGTTCCTTGTCATTTGTTCTAACATACTAGAGGATGAGTAAACACAAGAGGGCTACTTCTTTGAACTTTCTGTGCGCTCAATGATTTGTGGTCTTTGCCATGGTAATTAAGGGATCTTTCAGCACAGGTTCAGAAAGGGCTCTACACCTGGTTCAGAGGCTCTTTGGAAGGTGGGTGGGCGGTTTAGAGATGAAAGAAGGATATCATTACTGATGAAAGAGGGAAGTTGCATTCTTATACAGGGTACAGCTGATAAGTGATTGAATTCAAATTAGAGTAAAAAAAATCAAAGCATTGTTTGCTATCCAAAGAATGAATTTCTGTTGTGTATATCTCTTTAAAATCTATGGAACGTATATGGACAACTGATGATAATGATATTAATCTTTGTTTAGGTTAAAACTAGTGCTTTTTTTGTAAAAGAAAAGATGCTGGTACTCAGCCAGGGACCTGAGGCTGCAGATGGCGGCAGGAGCCGGGGCCACATTGCTGTTTAAAAAAAAAAAAAAAAAAAAAAAGGTGCCAGTATTCAGTACCCCTGAATACCATCACACAAAAAAAGGTGCCAGTACTCAGTACCCCTGAGTACCATCACAAAACAAAGCCTTGGTTAAAACTCCAGAACCAGACTTTTAAAAAAGAAAGGTAGTACACTCTACACCAGAGGCTCCCAAACTTTTCGGCATCACGCCTCCTTTCTGATTTTTGAGAAACCCTCATGCCTCCCGACCTCTCCTTTACCATCATCCAACTCCCTTTTAAGAAAAATTCAATTCGTAATTGTACAATTAAAAATAACCACAAATAGGTTTTCTTGACACAAAAATTTTTCACTATGAAAATTTCACAGCCTTATGCCCCCTTTGGGTTTTCCCCAGTTTGGGAACCACTGCTCTATACTATCAATTCCCTTCTTTTTTACTGTTTGCTAACATCATGATATCTGAAAATAAATTAGAATGGAGTTTCAACCAAACTTTAGTAGAAGTGAGCAACTTTTAATGTGGAAGTATCACAGATTAGCAGTCAGTATTGCAGTATCAGAATCACTTGGCTAAAAGGAAGTCTTGGTTTATCACTAATTAAAAGTTTCGTATTTGTCTTGCAGACTGGTGCCATAGGGGATGGGTAATGGGATAGAGATTTATCTCTAGGGTTCTGGTTTGCATTCAGAACAGGTTGGTAGTGACTGAAAATTGTTAGAATTTGACAGCTGTTTGCTGACCTATAGGAAAAGAGTTGGTGGTCGCAGTCTCATTCCCATTTGGCAGATATCCTCATCACAAAACCACAGCACAACAATTAGCACTAATTGGCATCGTTGTTGGCAGTCACACAAGAGAGGCCAAGGACAGAATGGGCATGTAGATTTAAATAATAATAATAATGCTTAGTCTTTAAGATCTTCACAGCACTTGACAAATGTTAATTAATTAAGCCATTCAATGCCCCTGTGAGGAAAGTAAGTCTTATTTCTAAAGAGATGTCAAAGCAGCATATGGACCTCAGAATGGAGAGAAATAGGCAGAGAGGCTAGCATTGGCCTACACACAAACATTATTTGGTTATACTGGTCTAGTTAAAGAAGTACAGTTCCCAAGGGGGGGATGCAGTTTTATAGACGTAACGGTGCATTATGCTGGTATATCGATTCCTGTATGAGGAGGAGGATAAGCTATACTGGTATAAGGCGCCATTATACCAGTATAAATGTGTCCACAACAGGGACATACTATCTATACTGGTATAGCTAACGCTTTCAGGAAAAATCACTTCCCTAAGCCTATAGGTACTGGTACAAAGCTGTGTGTGGAACAGGCTTAAGTGAGGCCAAGAGCACAGGAAGTGCCAGTTTCAGGGCTGGGACTGAAATTGAGGCACATTTTGCTTCTTTAATGGTGTGGTAACAACCAGAGTCACTGGAGAGAGCCAAGTACCAGTTTGTTTTGTTCAGCTTGCCCTTCTCAAGAGGTGGGCTAGCAATATGTTGCACAAGTTAGAGTCTCTGAGTGGCCTTGGCTGTTCTCTCGGGAGGAGAAATTATAAGTAGTCCGGTATTGAGTTGATGACCATTTGTATCACGGTTGGTAGGTACTTGTCTGGAAAGAAAGGTTGTAGTCTCTTGAGAAGCAGGAGGTGAAGCACATGGTCTTGACTGATTTCTGGTTATCAAGGAACAGTGATGAAAGAAAAATACTTCAAGACCTCACACTGATTCAGCAAAGAAAAGGAGATTCGTCCACAAAGAGTGTTGCCAGGGTGTTGCCTCAGAGTGTTTTCCTCTTCCTACTAGTAACACTTTGCTCTTGCCTGGACTGATCTAGAGCCAGCTGTTTTTCATCCAAGTGATAATTCTTGCAGATATTGTGATACCTTTGATTGCATTAGTGTGCCATTATTCAATGAGTTTGCCAAGGATATGAAGTTTGAAGATGGGTAATAGTTTGGGAGATCGCTCACTTCTGGGTTAGTTTCTGAAACATTAGTTTAACTATTGCATGCTCCAGGGATGTAAGTTGATCATCTTCTCTGATGAATGTTTAGGTCAGGGGGCGGGGCCAAGAGGGGGTGGAGCCAGGGACTCTGGGTTGGGGGTGGGTGGGTGGGTAAGGTCCCTGGGGGCTGCAGCGTGGGTGGGGGTGGGGTGTGGGGTGTGGTGGCTGGGGTCCCGGGCCACACCGCCGGGCTGCGCTGGGCCGTGAGCTGGGCCAGGCCCCCGAATCCCAAGCCTCAGGCCAGCCCCTGAGTCCTGAGCTGCGCTAGCCCTCGGGTCCTGAATTGGGCTGGGCTGGGCCATGCCAGCCCCCGAGCCGGGCTGTTCCAACCCCCGAGCCATGCCAGGCCATGCCGCCGGTCACCCCCATCCTGTCCGGCTCCCCCCACATCAGTTACCTTGCTGTGGAGTTGGGGAAGCACGGCCAGCGGGAGCCTGTAGCCGCAGCACGTGGCTCTTTTGACCCCAGGCCACACTGGGAGGCGGGGTCAGCGGGGGGAGCCTGAGTGGCGCCATGTGCCGCTCAGGATCAGCCCGCATGCCAAGGGCTGCCGACCCCTGGTTTAGGTCATTAGTATGGACCCAATTGTGCTTCCTTGGATAAGCAAGGATCCAAGTCATATGTGAATGTCCCCCACAGCTTCTAGCGTCTCTGAGTGTATAAGAGATTTGAACTTCTTTAGGAGGGTGAGGTAGCCCTTACTCTCTGCTGTGAGTTGGCTTCCTTTCCGTATTTAGTTAAAATTGTGAGCTCTTTCAAATGTGTGGCAGTTGGGTCTGGAATTTGGTGAAGTCAGCTGATTATTTGGAATGACTTTCTAGGACTTGACTAACCTGTGTTCCATCTTTATTTTGCTCTTGGACGATTTTAACTCCAGGAACTGGCCCCTCTGTAGTAGGATTGACACACATTGGAGGAGAGATGTGGGGAGGAACTTCTGCTAACATTCTCTGTACTTACCCTTTAGAGAATGGAGGACTCCGGTTTTGATGCTCCGATTTTACATGCCTTTTGGGAGCATTAAACTCCCTTAAAAGTCTTTCATGTTTAACATTTCAAATGATGCATCAGCAGAGAGGGTGCATCTTTGTTAGTAAATATGAAACTACAGGGGGTTTTCTTGATACATCTCTTATGTTTAATTTCTGCGGCATACAACCTTACATAGACTTGGCTGTTGAGTGCTTCAGGCTACGAGATCAGATGTGGTTTTCAGGTACATCTGCAGTACTATAAAGGGGATAGTGACACTGTCAGATCAAATATACTGAAATGAGCAACTAGATAAACTAGTGTGTTCTCAGCCCTGCAGTAGATCCCATGCTAGAGAACAGATTATGGAAGTTTGTGAGACTGAAGTAGGTTTGTAATCTGCTTGCCCAAAACAAGTTGGAGTTTCAGGCATGGCCTTTTAAACACAGGTGAGCAGGATTATCATGCAGTCCTGACACCTGAGGCAACTGGTCTTCTCACAGGGAGATCTGAAACAGGGGAGTCAGGCCTACACAATTAGCTCAGGATACTACGGCCTCCTGGGCTGGTTGAGAGTAATTAGCGTTGCTTTTGCTCTTTCTCTAGCTAATTTCTTCAGAACCCTGGCCTATTAGATGGAAAGGGAGGAAAAACATGAGCCAGTTAAAAATCCCATGGGGTGTGAAAAAAGCATCTGCTCCTAACATCTGAGGTTACTTTGAACCTGTTGAAATATGTAGTAGTGGCGTTATTGTCTTTCCCAAGAGTTCCACCTAGAGTTATCCCAGCATTACCAGCAAGACTGTGGGAGGCTGTGCTCACCTCTCCTGCTGCAGCAGTTTGTGACGGATTCTCTTGACTTGGCCGTTCAAGACCGAGTTGGAATGTGCACTGATGAAATCGCAGAAAGATTTTCCTCTAATCAGAGCAGGGTCTTCCCCTCTTCTTTCTCCCATACCCTTGATACATGGATCGCCGACCCCATGGACACAGCACATTCTGTTTGAGTCCACAACACTCTACTTACTGAGAACACACTGAAAGTGAGGAGGGCAAGCTAAATTGGCCTTCTGTGAGGCTGGCCGAGGGAGAGATTTTTCTTGTGTAAAGACCAGCTATTTTACATCATCTTTTCTAAAAGATCTGCCACTTGGATTCATATGCATTTGCTGCATGGAATAGTATTTTAGAAAATTCTTCTCTGAACTGGATTAGCCCATGAGCTAGAGCGGGCTGGATATTATTCAGGTTAAAAATATGGACATCTGTCCAATTAAGGTTACCAGCTTCTCTTTTTTTAGTGTTGGTGAAAATCTATGGCTATGTCTACACTTGCTAAAATTAGTTCGAATTAGTTAGTTCGAATTAGCTTAATTTGAACTAGCACGGCCACACTGGAATGTTAGTTCGAACTAAGCAAGCGCTTGCTTAGTTCGAATTAGCGATCCCCATTCATTTCAATGGCCGGTTAATTCGAACTAAGAAATTAGTTTGAATTAACATGGCCACATTGGTTAATTCGAACTAGTTAGTTTGAATTAACCCCTTAGTTCGAATACCCTATTCGAACTTATTAGTTCGAATTAAGGAAGCCCTTAATTCGAACTAACAAAAGCCTAGTGTAGCCATGGCTTTAGTTCGTTCAAATTAAGCCTCCTTAATTCGAACTAACTTGCCAGTGTAGACATAGCCCATGGAACTCAACTTATCATAAATCTCATCCCCATCCTCTGACCTTGAAGCCCTAGTCTTAGTCAACATGCAAGACACTGAATACAGCTGTTTGAAATGGACAAAAATTTGTTAGTCTTTAAAAGTGCCACAGGACTCCTTGTTTGTCCTACTTACATTGCAAATGTAGTCGAGTAAAGAAGGTACTTGATCGAGAAACTTGGGTTTTATTCCTGCATCTGGCATTGATTCACTCTGTGACCTTTGGCAAGTCACTTACGCCAGAGTTTTCATACGTCTGCTAATTTTACATACTCTTTTTTGGCGCCCAACCTGAGAAAACTAAGGCTTTATTTTCAGAGCTTCTGAGTATGCACAACTCCCAGTGAGTTCAAAGGAAGGAAGAATGATCTATGGTTAATGGACTGGGACACAAGAGATCTGGCTTTAACTCTCAAATCTACCACAGACTTCCTGTGTAAAATTGAGCAAGTCTTTTATTCTCTCTGAGTGCGTCTACACTTAAAAATTAAGTCGACTTAAGCTTGCTTAAATTGACTTAATTTAATCTGCATCCACACTACATTTTCCTTAAATCAACTTAAGGAAAATTAAAGTCGACTTTATTAAACCTCGTTTTAAGTCGACTTTGCTGACTAAGTCGACTTAGCCAGTGTGGACGCAGAGTAACCCTAAGTCGACTTTAAGTCGACTTAAAGGGCTTCAGGGCTCCCCCACTGCCCTCCCTGCCAGGGTGGCTGGCACAGCCAGAGCCTGGCGTGCCCCCCACAGGGCAGGACAGAGCCCTGCCCACCCTGCTCCTATGCCCTGCCAGTGTCCCTGTCCGGATCAGACCCCATTGTACCCAGGTACAATGGGACAAATGTTGAGTCCCCTGCCACCATGGACCAGTCCCAGGTCCACCTAGCCCCTATAAGTCGACTTAGGTGTCCATGGTGGACGCTCTAAGTCAATTTGGCAAGGTCCCTTTAAGTCGACTTAATTTTTGAGTGTGGTCATGCTAAGTCGACTTAAATTAACAAGTGTAGACATAGCCTCTGTGCTTCCATTTCCCATATGTAAAATGGGGATAATACTCCTTTTTCCTTCTCTTTGTCTGTATTGTCCATTTAGTTTATAAAGTCTTGGAGGAAGAAACTGTCTCATACTATTTTTTTAGTCCAGTGCCTAGCACAGGAGGCTCTGATATTAGTTGGGGTTTCTAGGTGGTATCGCAATATAAATACTAAATAATAATTAATAATGAAATCCAGCGTCAATGCTGACAATGGAGAGCTGCAATAGGGAGCTTATAACTTGTAAGAGGTTGCCAAATCTTACAGTTTTAAACTGGGGGTGGTGGTGGAAACTCTTTAGTAGGGTCACTGGTTGCAGGTGGGTCACTATCTTCTGCAGAGAAAAAAATGCTGCAAGAATTGGAAACAAAACCAGGAACTTTAGAACTAATCCATTTGAATTGTGAAAATGAGTCTGGCCTAAAATAGCTCTGAAACTTGACAGCTAACTAGCAGGGGACATGGCAGATCTGTGAACAGGAAGCATGGGGTGATGCAGAGTGGCTCAGGGCCAACTGGAGTGTGTTTAGGGGGCAGATAAGAGCTTAGCTGAATGAGAATGGATTAGAGCTTTAATGATGGCACAGTAGTACCCCGAAGATGCTTATCTGCATATTGTGGTGCATTCTTACTGTTGTATTGTTAGACCAAGGGTCGGCAACTTCTGGCACGTGCGCCTGTTTCCAGTGGCATGCAGTGCTCTGGGCCCTGCTGCAGCTCCTTCCTCCCTGCTGGTCCTGCCCCCAGCAGGGCCTGGGGCTGCTAGAGCCGTGCGCGTGTGCGCAGCTCCCCTCCCTTGCTGGCCCCGATCCCCAGTGGGGGGGGAGGACAGGGCCAGCAGGGAAGAGCCCATGTGCATGGCTCCCCTCCCCTGCTGGCCCCGATGGGCTCCTTTTCCCTGCTGGCCCCACCCCTGGCTCCTCCTGCGGATTGTGGGGGCGGGGCTGGCATGGGGGCCTGTGTTAGACTATTGTATTGATTTGGCAGATCCTTGCTATATTCCAGAAACTACTGTACTGTTGCACTCATTCAGTAGCAAAACAATGCTGGTCTGGAAACATACTACAAAATGGGTTATCTTATTTTTTCTTAATAAAAATGTATTATTAAAAAAATGAAAAGCGGAAAAAGTATATAGAGATACACAAAATATTGTTTTCAAATGAATATTACCAGCAAGAGGTGTATGTCCCTTTCCAATAATAACTATTTTTCTTCAAAGTAAATTAAAATGAATATCGACTGTTGGTGAAAATGCTCTTTTAAAAGATGCTGTGGGTTGTACAGTAGCCTATGTGGCATATTCTGTATTGCAGGAAGTTGCATTTGCAAGTATACTGCATGCTTTTACTGAGTAGCAGACACATTAAACTTGGTCTAACTTTATGGCTCATGCTTAAATATTGTTAACCCAAGACTATACTACTTCATACACCATCCTTTCTTTACAAAACAGACCAGTCTATATATGTTTGCATGAAATGTGGTCCATTTTGACTGACTTTTCCCTGATGTTCAAGTTACATACGCTTTCAGGTATATAACTGAGAGACAGATGTTCATTTGTATGTAGGGAAATGTTTAAATGATATAAAAAAAACCCATTCATTTTAAACAGCAAAATTTCATGTTCATATTTGGATGTTCACTTTTAGGACTATAAATTAGGCTTTGTTGCATACAAACAGTGCTAATGGAAAATGTATTACTTCTTCTGGCATACATTGAGATCCTGCCATGTGTGGACAACATTGGCTCACAGTTAGGCATCAGCAATTTTACTTTTGATTGCCAGAAAGCACCCCTCCATTACATTTCTGCAGTGGAGCTAGGCGACAGGCTACAAAAACTGGTCACCATGGTGACCAGAAACATTGATTTGTTGAGCCCTGTGGTAAGGGGTTAAGTATACAGTAATATCCCTCTTCCCATGAATCATGCCTTAAATTCAGGCTTTATTCAGTGTTTTTGGAATTTAGTAAACTGATCTGAATTTCCTGTTGAGACTGAGGCCAGAATTACCATATGTCAATACTTGTACAAAATTGATTAAAACACCAGACAAGGGTGGGAAAATGATCAATTTTCATTTAACTCTTAGCAAATCTTCTGCTACCATTGTCGGGGGATTTTACACTGTTCATTGAATACAGCGTGAAAGCATTTTGAACAAAACTGAAACTTGATACCTCTATCTAGATTGAACATTGAAAGGTTTGCAGCATTAACTGTGGAAGCAAACCATTAGTTCTAGTTTTCACAGCATTCAGAGGATTATGTTGAAAGTGTATCCTCTTCTACCACAACATACAAATGTTGGAATATTCTGTGCTTCCATTAAAGGCAGGTTAGAAGACGTGTAAAGATTATACATTGATCAATGCTGATCTTGCTGAGAATGCGCTGAGTTTGATATAGTGTTTTAATAGGCATATTCAGTCTGCTTTACTCTCTCTCTTTAAGCATATAATCATAGAAATGTAGAGTAGGAGAAACCTTGAGAGGTCATCTAGGGCTTGTCTTCACTGATGGCGGCAAATTTACCACCATCATATTGACCTTCCTGGTTGAATGACCTGTGAAGACCTGCTCAGTCGATGGGGAAGTCAGCCCCTGAAGACCACCCCAGCAACTGGAGGAGGAAGGGACGTGCTGGGCGTAGGGAAGTCAAAGTGAAATAGGTAAACTATTTTAAGTAATTTGCGTATCTCCCTTCGACTGCCACCCAAAACAGACAGCAGTGTAGACCTGCCCCTGGTCCCCAGTGCCTGGTGCTGAGGCAGGACCAAGTAAACCTAGATCATCTGTGACAGGTGCTTGTTCGACATTCTTTTCAAAAACCTCCTATGAGAGGAAGTCCACAAACTCTCTTGGAAGCTCATTCCAGAGTTTAACTATCCTCAGAGTTAGAAAGATTTTCCTAATATATACCCTAGACCTCCCTTGCTGTAGATTAACCTGATTACACATTGTGCTATTTTCAGTGGACTTGGAGAACAATTGGTCACCATTCACATCTTCAAAGTGTCTGATGAAGGGGGATTTTCTCCCATGAAAGCTCATGCTATAAACAAATTTGTCAGTCTTTAAAAGTGCCCCTAGACTTCTTGTTTGTTTTGCATTCTTTTTCTAATAGCTCTCAACATATTTGAAGACTGTTATCAGGTCCTTCCACTCAGTCTTCTTTTCTCAAGACTAAACAGGCCCAGTATTTGGAACCTTTCCTCACAGGTCAGATTTTCTACATCTTTTTTGCTCTCCTCTGGACTCTCTTTTAAAGTGTAGTGCCCAGGACAGGATGCAGTACAGGTGAGTAGAGAGGGATGGTTGCCTGTCAGTTCTTACATACGACACTTGTGTTAATCCCACCCAGAATGATATCAGCCTTTTCTTTCATTACTACTACCTATCCAGTTATTCATCATTTTGTAGTTGTGCATTTAATTTTTTTCTTCCCGACTGCGATACTTTGTACTTATTTTTACTGAATTTCACCTTGTTTTCAGACCCATTCTCCAGTTTGACAAGCATGTGCTCTAGTTAGTGATACTTTATTTATTTGTTACTGATTTTCGGTCTGATCGATGTTGTGAGGTGTGAATCTCTTCTATTCCACCTTCTGACTGTGGTGTATCCCTGTATTTGTACCCCCACAGACCTCATCCTGCTCCTCTGCCCCTGTGTAGGGCAGGAGGGGTCTTCAGCTCTGGTGCCGAACCCTCCCCACCACTGGGAGGGGCATCTGCACCTGCGGGGAATGACGGATATGCTGCTTATCTCCCTTGCATGGAGAACTTTCTGTCCTCCCTTCCCCTACTGTTATCTGCTGTGCAGCACCTGCCTTTCCTGCTCCAGCCCAGCAGCCTGGTGCTGGGTCAGGCAGGGGGGTGAGGGGGCTTACCCCCCAGCCAGGGGGTAGGGTTGGGTGGGAAGCGCCTTCTGGTCCACTTCAGCTCCCTGCCCCCCTGCCTGCCCCGGGGCTTTGTCCAGTTGCACCTCTGAACCTCCTGTGCATTGTGAAGGGCCGGCCTGGCACTGTCCCCCAAACAGGCCAATGCCTGGAGGCCAGGCGCCCTACCTCTGTCCTCCCACTCAGTACAACGCTGACTCCCAACGCCTTGATGTAGAATTTGAGAACACTCCGCACTTCTTGTTGTGGGATTGGGCCCTTTCTGAGCACCGATTACCACAGTGTGTAGATGCTATGACAGAATGTATTAATTAAACCAAACTACCCACGGTGAGAAGTATAAAAACTATGACACATGCTGCAGGTGCTGCATAACAGAGGCCAAACTATTACGAATACCAAGCACAACACAGCCAGCAAAAAATAGCCAAAGGCTAAACCAAATACATGTGCCCAATGTGGTGCCTACATGGGCCTTGGTAGACAACCAGAGCTTGTTCCAAAGGTGAAGACCTTCTACTGGGAAAGTGCTACTGTTTATCCTGGGAGGTTGACTTACATGAATGGAAAGCTGGAGCTTCCCAGATGACTTTAACTTAATGATGGGGCATAGGGTGAGAAGCAGTCACTTGCAACTGGATTCCCAAACTGGGGTATTAAATACCTTCCATCCTCTGTCTCAGAAACTCTCCTTTATAAGAATGAAGTGGGGTCAGATACCCACCTGGGATAACTGGACATTGAAGTCAGCTGAACTTGGCTTGTTTATCTGGTGTGTGAAGTTAGTGTCTCTTGTATCCTAACTATAAGAAATAGTGCATGGAAACCATTAGGGGAGCTATTTCCGGATGGCTCAGGGTAATGGACATCTACTGTCCCACACATATTATGTTCAAAATTATTTTAAGAAACATACTCATCTCTTCTTGTATTATGCTGTCTTCTGTTACTGTTTTTAGAGCATCAGGACGGAGTTGAGTTCCTAGAAACTCAGCATTTCTTCTTCCAAATTCCAGCCTAACAGGAACCTAGGAAGTTCCACAGGAGGACATTATTTTAGAAGGACTAACATTGCCACCAGATTGCGTCAGTCTTGTGTTAAATGTATATACCTGGGTCTGCGGGGTGTTGAGTACTTGGAGTATAAAAACTATGATTCTGAGAACAGAGAAGGGGCAGAAGACATTTTAGTTTCTGATGAGAAAGTCAAGCGATCCACATTGAAGGCCAAATCCTGCATGCATCAGTAAGAGGAGTAGAAGTCTCCCACTGTCTTGTAAGCTTGCTCTGCACTGAGCTAGCTGGTCCTGAGGCTGGTAGGAGCTAGTCAGTTGAGTGAAGAGAGCTAGGGAGCCACAGAGCGGTTTGAAGGATGGGGGAGGAGCTGTCGTACAAATGTTCTTCCTGCCTGTCTGTGCAGCCCTCCAAGGATTCTGACCCAATGTCTTCCTTGCTGGGGTCATAACAGTTATTACTAGGCCTGTATTATCCCATGTGGATCTAATGTGGGATGAGAAGGGAAGGGAATATGTCTGGATTAAGATCCTGGGAGTCTCTTTGCAGGGAGACTGGGGGTTCACTGGAGGATTCGGTGCTACCTCCCCATTGCAATCATCATGGACAAGGAATTTTCAGACCAAAAGATCCATTTTTTGGCTAAAATTCATGTTTAGAATCATCACCTACGAATTTGCTGTTTGGGCCAATAGAGGCATTTGGTGTCCAAGATTTTATCACTCACTCATGGAGCAATCCACCTTCACTGGGATATCATCTAGGCACTGGCTCTCCTGATACAACGTACAGTGTCCCAACTACCATGTATGATTGGTGGCGCCTGGGGAGTAGGCTCCACTTCTTGAGATGTGGAGGAGTTGTCCTGCCACACAGGTGCTGTACATCTTCCACCTCTAAGGGAGGCCTCTCTCAGGATCCATATTAATTTCAGATGTACCAGAACTTCCATTGGCTGTAGAGATCTTGAAACTCCATGCTATGGATGGACTATTGATTAGGATTTTGCTCATAATTTGCAGTTAAACATGAGGTTAAAAGATGGCCCAGAACCTGCAGTTAAAATGTTGAGGGTGGTAGTGCAGTTTGCATAATCTGCAAGCAGTTATTCTGTTTTGTTGTAATAAAGGTTTTGTTGCAATGGAAGAAGAGTGCATCTGACATTTCTCAAACATGCTTTCACAAGGGGAATTTGTGTGTATGACTGAGTAACATTGAAATTGTCCCTTTGTGGGTTTTGTAGAGAAGATGTAGTTGGAGTAACTGATATGTCCAAGGTCTCAGCAATCTGTAGAGAAACTTCCTCCAGCAATTACCTCTATAAAATAAAATAAAACCCATTTATTATTGATAACCATGTTCCACGTACAGAAGTATTTCTTTTGATATTGTTAATTTTTTAACTGTAGGCTCAGAATGAGGCTAGAGTAAGCCAAATGTGGAGGAGGAAAATGAACATATATGAGTTAATGTATTAAGTTTACATATTTGTGGTTTGATGGATTTATGGCTTTTAATTTCATCTTTGTGCCTATCCATTTGAATTGGGATCCCTTGGGGCCCTTTCTGTAGAATTTCATGCTTATGTTCTTACATCTACAAGATTCTTTAACCTATAACCTTGTGTTGACTGACCTTTGCTGAAACTGCCTTTTATTCATTAGTTTTAAGTTTCAAAACTTTAAACAGGAGCAAAATAGGTGGAAAATAATTTTGTGATCCCATGGTTGCTCAATGTCCATGACAGGGGAGTAGTTTGATAAACTATAACTATGAAATATAGGCTGTCAGTCTCAGTTCTTCCACGGCAAGGAAGGGAAGGGTTTGTGTTCTCCATATTCTCAGCTGTGTAGGAGGTGTTTGTAAATCGGAGCAGCCCCAGGCAGCTCTTAGCTTATGCACTGGTTACAGTGGTTCCCTATGGGCTGTCTGCTTGCAGAGACTACCCACAATACGATGTGCCCACCACTCCTCTGACATGCCCCTGCCGGACTCTGTGAGCTAGACTAGAAAAGAATCTCTAAGTTTCATGGGTCTACAGTTTTGGATCTTGCAGTGTACATGCTGCTGTTTCCAGCTGCTGTCAGATATAGGGCCTGAACTGCATGTAATGACAAAGTAAATCAGGAGTGATTTCACTGAAATTGGAGTGTAAAACCAAAGCAAATGAACAGAAAAATCAGGCCCATTAACTTCAATAGAGTTACTCTTGATTTACACCAGTGTAATTGTGACAGGGAGGTCCATTGGAAAGTCACTGTTCGGTGTCAGCAACTCTGTTAGGCTTGACATACCCACAATACTTCTCACACAGGCATCAAGGTATTTATTTCAAAGGTGAAATGTACTATATTGTTTGAAATCTGATATCCTGCCGGTCATTAATGTCACTGTGAAACATTTGCAACAAGACGGTAGGTGGACTTATGGATATTCTCTGATATGATGTCTCGGAGACTGAACAGACAAAGGAGGTAGTACAGCGTTTTCTCATATAAAGGAGAAATATGGTGGTGGATGCCCTGTCAGAGCTCTGATCAGCTGCCTCCAGGTCAGCCAGTGACTAACTCTCCTGCAGTTTTGTAAGGCAGGAGGCGATCTCTAAGAGCGCCATAATCCAGCTGGCAAGGGACTCCATGGTATGTAGCAGTCGGTTTCAGCTGGTCTGCCCAGCCCAGTGTAGCCCAATTCACTATTGTAATTGATATCTCAAATGGGTCATGTAAGGAACTGGTGGCACACGAGTGATCCCTATAGTTGTGAAATGTGTGTCGTAACACTGTATGAGGAATTATTACTCACTCTGAAGTCTGAACTGAAGTGGTTTGATATATCTGGGGAGAAATAATGCATTTATTGGCATTTCACTGTATGAGGAATTATTACTCACTCTGAAGTCTGAACTGAAGTGGTTTTTAACTCCAGTTAAAGTAGTAGCTGTTCTTTTGTGTCTTTAAAGGAACAGGGAACCTTCAGAATGAAGTTCTCTGAGTGTTCCAGAAGAGGGCTCAACACCTCCAGGCAGATGATTTGGAGGAAATTTGGGACTGGGGTGTATTGGGGTCAATCTGCAAGTAGTAAACGAGGCTGGTGGAGATCAGGATGGGGCTGTTGTCTGCTGGCTATTGGTGTCTGGATTGAGAGCAACAACAGCAGAGGATAGAAAGCACCCAGGGTTACAGGGTAGGTGGTGACACACCCTCTCTCTCGGCTGGAAAGCAAAGGAAGCATAAGTTCTGAGGGGAGACATATTGCCATGGTGGAGGGGAACCTCAGAGCGTAGGGTGAAGGCAAAGGCTCTCTGGCTATGTCTACACTAGAAATATTAAGTTGACTTTATTAAGTCGACTTAAAGTCGGTTTTATTAAGTCGACTTAACAAAAGTCAACTTAACTCTTCTAGTGTAAACATATAGCCCCTTTTCGACCTTATTAAGTTGACTTAACACTTTAAGTTGACTTAATAAGGTCGATTTAGGTGCTAATCCCCATCCACACTGGCTTAAGTTGACCTAGTAAGGTTGATTTAAGCGTTAAGTCTACCTAAAACGAGGTGTTAAGTCGACTTAACTTTTCCTTAAGTCAGCTTAAGGAAAGCCCAGTGTGGACGCGGAGTAGTTTAGGTTGACTTAAGCCTCCTTAAGTCCACTAACTTGTAAGTATGAATACCCTGTTATCACAAAATTGATTTGTGGCTCTTGGGATGTTTATTCCATGCATTATCAACTTCACCCCCTGACAGAATGATCTGGGGGACACTCCACAGCCTCAAGCCCATGAAATTGTCCATCTCCATTTTGTTCTTCCATGTGTTTTTGCCTCAGAAGGATATAATTTGGCCCTATTAATTTTCAGGGTAGCTGTTCATGAACAGTAGTTCATGCTGAAAATTACTGAAAATATACTCTGAAACTTAAAGTGTGGCTGATTCAACAGGATGACATAGATATCAGTGGAGAATGAAACTGGGCACTCTACTTTTCTTGGTATGTGGTTAGCATTGCATGGCTGGGACAAGTATGAAGTATGGTCCTCATAAATATGATGGAAGAAGAGAAACTTTGTCACAATATGCTCCATTCTCCACTATGAGGCAAATCTGTGCGGATGAAGAGTCAATTTTGGTAAATGCCATGTCCAGAATTTAATGACTGATACAGAAATTGTGGAATCCAATCCTTGAAATCCATATTTACATAAAGATTTTGGGACAGCAAGAATCATTTATATTTTTCCTAACTTTTAAAAACTTGGTTTGATAAATTTTCAAATGTGCCCAATTACAGACAAGTTAGGTGGGTTTAAAATCACAGGAATGAGTGAATATTATTCATACCAGAATGTACTAACTATCACCATCTATAGGAAGACCACATAAAATTGGTTTGGACTGTCAAGAACTCCTCATATAGGCTATGTCTATACTAGAAAAGTTAAGTTAACTTTGTTAAGTCGACTTTAATGAGGTCAACTTTAAGTCGACTTAAAGTCGACCTTATTAAAGTTGACTTAACAAAGTGGGCTAAGTTGAGTTACCTTTAAGTCAACTTAGTCCACTTTGTTAAGTCGACCTAACCACCCTTTGACTCAATGAAGTTGACTTAAGTGTTGCTCCATGTCGACACAGTCCTTAAATCAACTTAAGGTGTCGACTTAAGGGTTAAGTCGACTTAATGAGTGGTAGTAACAAAGTCGATTTAAGCTTTCATTAAGTTGACTTAATGAAAGCCTAGTGTGGATGTGGCTTAATTTAAGTTGAATTAAGGCTCCTTAAATCAACTTAAATTGCCAATGTAGACATAGCCATAGTGCCTTATTCTTCTGACACCTTTAAAATCTATATAATTCCATTTGACTGCAATTGAGTTATTCCTGATTTACACCAGTGCAAATGAGAGGAGAATCAGTGCATAAAGTACTGTATAAAAGATTCAATTCATTTAAATGTGAAACCATCGCAGTATAAAAAAACATTCCACAAGAAAATATAGCTCCTCAGTTTTACTTCCTCCTGTAAAAACGCTCTTGAAAGCAAATTTATGTCTCCTCAGCACTTTTGTTTAAAGACAGGGAACAGTGATATGGAGTTCCAGACAGACATATTTTTGTTATGGGTTGTTTTTGAGGGCTCATTTGATGGTAAGTCTTTGTTCAGTCCAGTGCTTTGTCATTAATGACTGTAGAGTAACTAGATATGCAGAGCTAGAGGAAATCCTGTCTTATATGTTCCTATTCTAAGGGCGCCTTAGAAAGGATAACACTAATGCCTCTTACGTTTACTTAGTGAGGTAATGTGTAAACATGGTTACAAATAAAAACTAGCACGATCCCTGCAGAAACAGAAAAATAGCTTATGAAGCACAAAGTTGCCTCTGCTACATGTAGCTAATCTGGCCTGTTAGTAATGCACGTGGAATAAAATACAAGATAAAGCATCTGAAACAGCAAGTTACCTGTCTCTGTGGGTGTAGGATTTAGGGAGTTGACAACACCTATTTATGTCAAAGGAAAAGGAGTATGAGCCTGACCTAAAGCTCACTGTAGTCAGTGGAAAGACTCACAGGCTAAGTCTACACTGGCAATTTAAGTCGATTTAAGGACGGTTAAGTTGACTTAAATTAAGCCACGTCCACACTGCACAGGGAAGGTTGTACCACAAGAGTCAGCAAGGGCTGAGGTTGTCTGGGATGGACTTAGCAAGGGTCTATCGTGGATGGAAGGTAGCCTGGTCAGTAGCATTTGTCAATTATAGGAGGAAAGAGTTGTTTTGGAGGGCTCATGGTAGGATATGTCTAGGGGAGCAGGCATAGGAGGGATGAGCATATGTCCGTATGCCAAGCACCTGATTGCATGGGGATGAGCGCACAAGGGAGGTGTCATTATATTAGTGTGGGGTATCAGCTTCTTCTTCCCATCTGCTCATAGTCAAAGGCGGCTTTTGGGGTAGGCAAAGCAGGTGCACGCCTAGGGCCCTGAGCAATAAGGGGCCCTGGTGCCTATTTTGCCTACCCCAAAAGCTGTGTCTGTCTCAGTCAGCAGCAGGAGGAGCTGGCCCCTGGAGCTGGCGGTGGAGTAGGACAGAGCCGGTGGGGGGGAGTTGGGGCCAGAGAGGGAGACGGGGGATGGTGGGGAGCTGGGGCGGGGGTGGCCTGGCAGTGGGGAACTGGGGCCACAGAGGGGGCCCCAAATGGCCCTATAGAGGACCCTGCAGTGGGCCTTCGCCTAAGGCCCCCAATAGCCAAAGGCTGCCTCTGCTAATAGTTGTACTGTTTCTAGTCATATGGAAGGGAGGGAATCTGTCCATCAACACCCACCCTTCAAAACCCCCTCAGATAGATAGGGCCTACTTGTGTATAGCACTTTCTGTATCTCTTGTTCGTTTCATGTTACGTTGTAACGGAAATCCTGATTATTATCTTTAATGTATTCGAGAGCATGATGCCTGTAGGTACACCTACTGCATTCTGAGGTTTTTCATCAGGATTACAGATGTGTTTAGGAAATTAGTAATGAGAGAAAAATGCTTAATTAAAAATGATATCGGCTTGGAGGCTAATCCATCTTCAGCTAGTTTGCTGGAAATTGAAAGGAGTCTTACACAATGGCAAGTGGTGGGAAAATACACTTTGCTTTCTACACTTTAAACAGGAAGGAACTTTTTAAATGCCAGACTTACAATAGTAATCACTGCAGTTATTTGGGAACATTATATTGCATATTGTAGCTGCAGAGTGTCAGGGGTGACTGCATCGTCTATATAAGACAGACAGTGTCTGTTTTCTTTAACTAATGTTTTTAAAATAAAAGAAACAAGGCTTAGTTAAGATTTTATTTGGATCTATGAGAAACCAATCACTTTCTTTTACATTGAAAACACTTCCAAATTCCTAAATAGTAAGGTGTGTTTAACTTGTAAGTAATGGCTAATATATTGAGGTCATGACAGAGACACAGTTAACAAATTCTTTGTTTCCTGAGAGGTGCAGCTTTATGTGAAATCTCTTAAATACAGAGTCTGCAATAGAATTTTAGCTCTTCATCCCCAATGACTGTTATAAAATTGCCATATGCCTAAAAATATGCTCAGCACAACTGTGATTGTTTAAATTCTGAATTTGCTCTCATTTTATGACATGATCCTTAGTTTAAAATAAAATTATTCTTCTTCAATGGAGGATGAAAGCCATTTGGTTATATATAGTTCATTATAAAATGCGGTAACTTTAAGTATTTTGAACAGTACACATGCTTTATTTGAGTTTTATACCACTTTTGGTGAACAGTAAACTGTAAAATGTTGACATTTTTGTCATGATCAATCCATAAACTCAGTTATCTTTCTCTTTGGTCCAACTTACAAACACACATAAAATTGAAGCAGATGTCAGAGCAATAACCAGGTGTACATTGTAGTGCTTTGCAAAGTTTTAATTGCAGCATGGATGTTACATGTTTTATGGCTCTGGATAGTAGGTGTTTCCGTCAGTTGTGTCTTGTACAGGTTGTTTAATTATACTCAGTATTTTTCAGACCGAATCTTATTATAGTCTCTGAATAAGCAAAAAACAGCAAAAGTCCTGTGGCACCTTAAAGACTACAGCCTAGTTTACACTGAAGAGCTAAGTAGACGGGAGATATGCATTCTGTGGCACGCAGATTGCGTATCTCCTGTTGACTTAATTACTTTGACTTACCGTGCTGTCTTCACTCGGCTGCATCGACCGGCAATTCTCTCCTGTAGACGCAGCATTACTCCACTTGGAAGGGTGGAGTTACTTCATCGATGGGAGAGCAGTTCCAGGATTGATTGAGTGGGTCTACACTGGCCACTCAATCGATCCCGCTGCATTGATCCATGCAAGCCCTAACAAATTTCTTTGGGCATAAGCTTTTGTGGACTGCAACCCACTTTGTCAGCCCACTAAATCTTATGCCCAAAGCAATTTGTTAGTCTTTAAAGTGCCACAGGACTTTAGTTGTTTTTGCTATATACAAACTAACACAGCTACCCTGCTGGAACTTATCGCTGAATAAGCTTTCTCTAGGTGAAGTATTTTTTCCCCCAGTTATAATGCGTACAGCACTGTGGATGTCAGATTTATTCTAGCTCTATATGGCACGTTTTTGGTGAAGTCAATGTTTTAGATCATAAATCCTCTGGTGCAGGGATTGTCTCTTTTCTAGGTTTGTACAGCTCCTAGCACAAAGAAGCCCCACTCCCAGTTGGGCCTATGGATAGAGCCCTTTGAATCCATGGATACCCACTTTATAGCTGTGGATTATTTTTGTGGCTCAGATGTGGGCACAAATTTTGTGTTCATGCAGCGTTCTACTTATGGACAGTACCATAATAAAAATATTTACTATTACTACCAGGTTAGTCGAAGGCCCAGCACAGATAAGTCTGTGTGGCCTGAGTAAGAATGGATGTGCTGGTGGAGCCCTGGAGAATGGAGGAACAGAAGCACACGCCCTTCCCTTGGGCCTCTGTCAATCCTGGCCTTTGTCTCTCCCACAGTTGCATGGGAGAAGGAAGACCTCCAGGGGAGTGTTTATCTGGAGGAGGGGGTCTGGATTTGAGAGGGGCTCAGTCACAGAGCCCAAAAATGTTACTGGGGGGTGGAGTGGGGAGTTCTTTGGGATAATGAAACCTGTCACAGCCGGAGACCTTTGTTCTGAAGCTATCAGCCAGCTGCAGTTAAGATGCACTGGGTGTGGCACCTGCAGCTTCCATGTTGTCTCTTAGGCCAGCACTCACCTATGGAGACCCTGCCTCTGTGGCCACTCCGCGGTAATCCCTCTACGACATATGGCACTGGAGAGAGAGTTTCAAAGACTCTGCCTCTGAAGGCAGGTCAGGTTTGGGAGGTCTGAACAGCTCTGTGGCTATTGCCCAGGATAGTGACAGAGTGGGGACCCCCTGCCTCAGGATCTCATCATTGTACCAGGGGGGTAGTACCTCACTTTTCTACCAAACACACCATGTATCGTACAAGTGCTTGTTTGTGTCTGTTCCTTGCACCTACAGTAACTGCATTAATTTTTAAACTGCTTCATAGGTCAGTGGAAAACTCCTTATCAATCTGTATTGTATGTGCTCAATTGTATTTAACTCTTCATAAACTGTAATTAGTGCTCTGTAGTGGCATTTTGGTTCTTTCAATAACATTACAGCAGCAGCTAGCATACAGCCCAGCTCCGGGGTTTATATAGTGGGGTCTGTGCTACTTAAATAAAATAAAATAAATAAAGGATAAGTATTAAGCCTATCTTTTCTACCTGTACATTTTCTCACCACACAGCTGCCCAAATGCACTGCTCAGTTGCCTTCTGCCCTGAGATGTGAGTGCCAGCCACTGATTGGGTTGTGATTAAAAAGCAGTGATTTTTAATATGTGATGCTGCAGGGTGAAGAGGAGTCACTTTCATTAATGGTTTCTGCTGTGGGAGTTCAGAAGAGGCTTAAAGCAGTGTCTTCAAGGACAGTGAATTGGCTGAGGTGTTAGTGCATAAAAATGTTTTGATCCAGTTGTGACTAGTAGCTGCTAGTTCCTATTGTTTCTGTTTTGATCAAGTGCCCAGTTTGTGTGTGGCAGGGATAGGAGGTGAAGACAAGGAAAGGAAGTAACTGTTCAAAAAGCTTCCCTTAGGAAGACAAAAATGAGAGCAGCGTGATAGAATCAAGGTTAAAAAATTACTTATTTTCCTTTGATTTGCATAGTACATCCATCATATACAGTTTTCCACATGTTGGGTAATGGAAAGTTGAACCCCAAAGGAAGTCGTCTTTGTAAGTCAAATTTGGGACCATAAAATCAGTCATTGTTGGGTCACTAATTGGTATGCAAGACAGGAATTTCCTAAACTGTATGATAAATTCATTGGCTTTTTGGCAGCATGTGTAGCAAACTCTTCAGCAAATGATATTCTTTCCTGGTTGTGTTGTTAACTCAGGAAAAGCATCAGGTCATTTATAGTTACACCCAGATCGCCGCTTGTTTTTAAATAGAAGGGAGGAAAAAAAGGTGGCTGTCAAAGAGAATCAAAATATTTTTTACAAAGTTTGTTTCATGTCTCCGTGGCCTAGTAGTAAAGGTCGGCAATCACATGGGAGAAGTGAAGACTGATTGCTCTGTGTGTTAAGCATCTCGCATCTCTGAGTTTATGTTAACAGAAGCATTATTCCAGTGGCAGCATCTGGCTCATTGGCAGGATCCACAAACAGTTATTCTGATGGCTCTGGAAATGCCTTTGGACTGTCTTATAGTTAGGTGGCTGACACTGCTGGCTTTGTAATACTTTTTTTTTAAAAAATTTTATTTGACTTGCCTTTGTTTGTGATGAATGGCTTTTTGGTCTTTCACAAATCTTTCCTAACCTTTACATGCAGGAACTTTTATGAAGCACCCATGTTAATTTATATCTGTGCTTTTTCGCTGATCAGTGCTGGAGCGACAACATCCCCGTCCGTAGCTTCCGTGCAAGTTTTCTAGTAAACCATGGTCTCAGTCTTGTGCAATAAAATGCACATTTTTGAGCATACTGCAGCATAATGAGTTTCTCTGAGAACAGAACTACAAGCATAAATCAAATATTAATATTACACAGTCAGTGTCCTCAGGGGGCTATCTGGGGAGTTGGGAACTCAGGAAGTCACTCCGATTTCTCAAGATGACAGTGTTTGTATCTTAAGTGGTAAAGTTTTGGGGCCAGATCCACAGCTCATGTAAATTTGCATGGGCCCATTGACTTCAGTGGATCTACAATGATTTACACCAGCGGCAGCTCTGCCCATACATGTTTTTATTGTACAGAATTCACAGCCACTGACTGCCTTAAATGCACATTGGTTTTTGAGGGTATGCAGGTGCGAATACAAGTGTAATTTTTAAGAGATAGAGAGGCGTCCTTTTTATTATGTAGGATCATTGGGGCACTACTTCTTCTGGATGAAGTTTTTTGGTCAGATTAGAGGCTCACAATGGTTCCTTTTGGTCTTAAACTCTCTGAATCTGTGGAACAGCTTTGACACTAGCCACAACAGGAGCTGTCTTATGGTATGGCTGCATAGCAGCTGAATGGTGCAGTTCCTATCTTGGGAAGACATCTGTTCAGACGAGCATAGAATCATAGAAACTGGGAGGGACCATGGCTATGTCTACACTGGGTAATTTAAGTCAATTTAGTGTGTCTCCACTTAAATTTAAAGTCGACTTAGGGGGGAACTTACAAAGTCGACCTAGAGAGTCCACACTGGACGCTCTAGGTCAACTTTGTGGGGCTAGGGGGACCTAGGGCAGGTCCACGGGGGCAGGGGGGGCACCCCTTGCCCAATGCCAGGGGGCTCAGCCTTTGCCCCATTGTACCTAGGTACAATGGGGCAAAGGGGGACAGGGACCCTGGCAGGGCATAGGGGCAGGGTGGGCAGGGCTCTGCCCTGCCCTGTGAGGGGGCATGCCAGGCTCCCCCTGTGCCCCCCTCCCCCCCGGCAGGGAGGGCATTGGTGTAGCCTGGGGTAGCCCTAAGTCGATTTAGGACTACCCCACGGCTACACGGCGACTCTAGGGAGTCGACTTAAGCCTTAGGTCTAGTGGAAAGGAAGTTTTATAAAGTCGACTTTATTTTCCTTAAGTCGACTTAAGCAAGCTGCTTAAGTCGACTTAAGAAAACTGTAGTGTAGACGCAGGGTAAATTAAGTCGACTTAAGCAAGCTTAAGTCGACTTAATTTACCAGTGTAGACGCAGCCCATGATGGGTCATCGAGTCCAGTTCCCTGCACTCATGGCAGGACCAAGTACCCCCATTAAACCATTCCTGACAGGTGTTTGTCTAACCTGCTCTTCAAAACCTCCAATGTAGGAGGTTCCACAACCTGCAACTTATTCCAGTGTTTAATCACCTTGATAGTTAGGAATTTTTTCCTAATGTCTAGGCTGAACCTTCCTTGCTGTAATTTAAGTCCATTGCTTCTTGTCCTATCATCTGTGATTAAGGAGAATAATTTTTCTCCTTCTTCCCCATAACAACTTTTTAGGTATTTGAAAACTGTTATCTTATCCCCTCTCAGTCTCCTTTTTTCTAGACTAAACAAACCCAGTTCTTTCAATCTTCCCTCATAGGTCCAATGTTCCAAACCTTTAATCATTTTTGTTGCCCTTCTCTGGACTTTCTCCAGTTTCTCCACATCCTTTTTGAAATGAGGTGCCCAAAACTGGACACAGTACTCAAGTTGAGGCCTAATCAGTGCAGAGTAGAGTGGAAGAATCCCTTCTCGTGTCTTACTCACAATACTCCTGTTAATACACCCTGCAATGGCGTTTGCTCTTTTTGTAACAGTATTACACTGCTGAGTCATATTTAGCTTGTGGTCCACTATTACACCCAGATCCCTTTCTGCAATACTCCTTCCTAGGCAGTCATTGCCCATTTTGTATGTGTGCAATGGATTGTTCAACCCTAAGTGGAGTACTTGGCACTTATCTTTATTGAATTTCATTCTACTTATCCTTCAAAGCATTCACAACCCCTCCCAGCTTGGTATCTTCTGCAAACTTTTTATAAGTTTGCTTTCTGTGCCATCATCTAAGTCACTGGTAAAAATGTTGAACAAAACCGGACCCAGGACAGATCCCGGCATGCTAAAAATTGCAGCGTAAACACAATGGCATGAGTGGCGGCTTGGGCTAGATGTCTGGGAATGTACTCAGGAGTTGGGTAGGATTGTACTTGGGCATCTGATTTGAACCTGGTCTGAGCTTGAGCTGCTGCAATTGCTGCTGTGGCTATTTTTAGCACGTTAGCTTGAGCAAAGCTAGCACATGTAAGTTTACCTGTGCAGGGAACTGCACCTCCCTGCTGATGTCTAGATGCACCCTTCCTGGCTTTCAAGTTTTATCATGCAAGACACAAACACACTGTGATGCTGTCTGGATTTAGGGGACCATTTATGATATTGTTTCATATCAATATTTTAATAATTGCAATAATTATTATGAGATGCCATGTTGGGTACTGATAGAAATGTTATAATTTGCTAAGTATGATTATATTGCTTATGTATGGGTGTCATATCTGTATTAGAAGTTATTAATATGTTTGTTATATCTGTATTTCAACTTACGTGACTCTGGGAAACTCCCCAGACAGGATGTCTACAGCCATTGTCCCTTTAATGGCCCATTAAGGGAACCACAGATACAGAGGGCCCGCGGTGAAACCTGTTGAGCCACTAGGACTTGCCCATGTGACTCAACTCCATTTTGTTTTTGGAAAATTCCTCACCAGCTGTGAGACCAGAGGTGATAAAAGGGGCAGGAGCATTGCCTCCATTTTACCTTCACATGCTTTTCAAACTTTTTCCTCAGGGCCCAGTTGAAAAAATCATTTATACCTGCGACCCAATAATTGCATCCTTTAGCAACGCATTCCTGTCTCTTGGTGGTGGTAGCAGGGGTTGCAGCAACCCAATATCTGAGGGTTTGCGACCCAGTACTGGGTCCCAATCCGTGGTTTGAAAACCACTGGTCTACACAATAGTCTTCAGCCAACACCTCTGTCTGGATCTATTCATCTGCAACTGAAGCTGTGAACAAAGGACTGAGACTCACCCAGGTATTGGATGTACACCAGAGGGTCTGTACAAGCCTGCAGACTCCAAATTCTACCAAGGACTTGCTTTACGTGGACTTTTAATAATTTGTATGTATGTGATCATTTTGACCCTTTAACTTTTCTCATCTTTTGTTTCTTTCCTTTTTATAATAAACCTTTAGTTTTAGTTACTAAGTGATTGCCTGGTAATGTGGTATTTTGGGTAAGATCCAAACCTATATTGTTTTGTGTAACGTGGCTGACCCTCTGGGGTCAGGAGAATCCTGTAAGGAACTTATCTCTTTACTAGACCGAGTGGCTATTCGGGAACCAGTGGCTGAAATGCAGTAAAGGGGCTGAGTGTATTTTGTTGTAGCTTCTTGCTAACCAGTGTGGGGAATCAGAAGCATGGTTTGTGACTGTTGGGAAGTGTGACTTCAGTGTCACCCATCACTGTTCAGAGAGTTTGGCTCTTGTTTTTGCAGCTTGCCCTGATCTTTGCGTAGTCAGGTAATTAACCTAGGAGGCTTGGGTCACACACACATTTTTTTTTAAATGTTCATTCCCTTTTTATAATAGCAATAAAATATAGCTTAGTGAGTGTTTTATTGCAAAACTGAGACAATGTAATGCAGTGCCACCGTTCTTCAGTTTTAAAGTGGGAGCAATTTTCTATATGAATTGAACAACTCTGCATACGCTTGTTGCATGGAACCTCCACCAACACAAATAGACAGCTCAATGCGGAGAAAAACATCCATAGCTGATTTTGGGTTAGGCTGGGGATGCTTGTCCGCTTTGTAGTCAATGAGAGTTTTGCTGTTGTCTTCAGTGAGATCATGATTTCGCACTGAGGCTGTAATTTCTCTTCCTAAAAAAACCTTCCCTTCACTAATACCTACTCTGTCATCCTAATGTGTGGTGGGGCAGATTCCTTTCCTACAGAAGGGCCCAGAGAACAAATGACAGTAAAAACATTCTATCGTATGATACATTCAGGCTTTGAGTAACATAATTCTGCCTTCTGATATCAGGCTATGAGAACTCCCCACATCACCCTATGTATTTATTTTGTGTAATGTCTGTAGAAGCTACATCAGATAACAGAATTGCTTAGAAGTGCTATAAGGGTGACTAAAACGGTAATGATAAATGTAGCCTTTCATTTCTCATTTGCTGGTTTAATATGAGCCAGGTCAGTTTGGATTGAAAGTCATTACCAGCTGTTTGCCTGCATGTAATTTGGAGATCTCCTTGGGATTCTTTGTGGTAAAGTGTCCGTGTCTCAACAGGCACACCTGGTTCAACAATAAACACCCCGAAGTTGCCTTTAGTTTATATTACTTTTATTATTTTCCCTCTCTACCTTGCTTTATTGTTGGCTTAAGCAGTCATTGTCACGTTGGGTTGTAGCTGTCTTTTTCAGGTAGGGTCTCAACAATGCTTTACATGTTAGTGCCCATAAAATCTGGGCAGCAGCCTCTGTAGTGTATACTTTGTCTAAATAACTTTCTGGAGTTCTTGATCCCTACATGGTGTGGGGTGTTTTAGAGCTCCTAAAGGATTATAGAAATGTATGTGTAACCTTTGGGTGGGCTAAATTCATTTAGTTGCCCTTCTCCAGTGCCCCACAGAAATCAATCCCAACCCCTATGGAGAAAGCAGCTGGAGACCCAGGATCCAGTCTGTACAGGACTCATGGCGAAGCTTGCTCAGAGCTACACTCACACATTAAAATACTACTAAAAACAAACATAACAATGAACTTTATTAACTACTAACTAAATGAACCTTATCCTAAGAAAACAAACTACAATTAACCAAGAACAATCCCTTGCATGAAAGATCCCCAAGAGTCCCAAAGTCTGTGTGGAGTTCTCCCAACTCTCAGCTACAGTCTCTGTTCCAGTGTGGAAGCTTGAGTGGCAAGAAATAGCTGTCCTCTTCTTTCTTTGCTGGGATCCTCTGTAGCATTCCATGCAGGCTTTCTCTTCTCCTCTGCAACCAGCCCTCAGTCCCATATGCATGTCTGCAGGGTCTGTCACAAATGACTCCTTTACATGGAGAAAACATCTTGTTCACTCCTGGCTCAGCTCCTCTCCAGAACACTGAGCACATGGTCTCCCCTCAAGGCAGCTCCTGCCTGCTGTCTGCACAGGCTGCTGCTCTCCAGTCATCTGACTGACAACATCACATCACACCAGCAGGGTACCCTGTGGAGCATGCTCAAAATGCTACCACTCCCTGCTTCTGGAAGTTTCCAGTTGTGGGTCGCTAATCTGCCCAACAACAGTAACCCACCCTCAGCAGGTCTCCCAGAGATAGCCTTTTCAGACATATGGGTTACATATGGCTGGAAGGGACCTCAAGAGGTCAAGTAGTCCACCCGTTACACCTAGGTAGGATGAAGTAACCCTGAAACAATCCTTGACATGTTGCCTCCACAGGAGGAACTTTTGTGCTCGGTATCACTTTCTGGTCCTGAAAGACCTGATGGATCAGCTTCTGAAACCCGGAGAGGTTCTTATTAGCTTTCTTATTTTAAAGCCAGTGGCCTAGAGCCTCAACTGGTGTGAGCTGCATAGTTCCATTTACTGCAATAGAGGATCTGGCTCTGTGCTTTGCATGAGTACTTCTTTTGTGAGAAATTTAGAGGAATTGTATGGAATCCTTATTTGGCATTTCATGAAGAGCAAGTCTTATCTAGGGTGTTTCTTCTTTTCACCCTAGAACTCCCAAAGGTTGAATTCATGAGGAGTTGTGAGTGCTAAGTTCCTCTCAGGACCACATCCTCTGTATGGCAGTCCTGAAGAGATCCTAGGGGTGTTTTAAAGAATCTAAAGGCTAATCTTTTCCTGGCATCAGAGAGATTTTGCAAAGGGGAGTCGCTCTGCTTTGTGTGGGACTCGATTCCGTTCCACAAGACTGTGTTAAGCAAGAACCTGGGCTTCTTTACAAAGTTGAATAAGAATTAATGATAGCAATTGTCCTCAAAGGTAGTGCAGGCTACCATTCCATAGTAGTCCCACCTGTATAGCTTTGATTTACTTGGGTTGGGAGAAGAGAACAGTCAATAAAGGTAATTTCTTGTCTCTTATGTAGGTTTCTTAAAAATATCCCAAGACAGTCCAGATACCCCAGTCAGTAATTTGAAGAGATTAAAGATGAAATTATGTTTATTACCAACAGTTATTGTAATTACTTTATTTGCTGCTCGACTATTCAACTGGAGATTAGCAGCCAATGAGCTTCTTATGTAAGGATAGTATTGTCATCAAAGAACTGGTTTTTTTCTGCTTCTTCTGCTGGAAAGGAGGAGCAAACAGCCAGTCTAACCTAGCATAGGATAGAAATATTAGAAACAGCTTCTTTAACAGGTAAGAAATTATTCTGTGGTGTTCAGCTAAGTGTTGATAATATGTAAATAAATAATTATAAAAATAATTCTTTATTCTTTGTATTGCCATAGCACCTCAGAGCCCTAGTGATGGTCAGGATCCCATTGTGCTAGGCATTTCACAAACACAGAACAAAACAATGGTTGAGTCCAACCTCAAAGAGTTAACAATCTAAATAAATAGTAGCATTATATCAATCTGGGATTTGGGGATTTTTTAGGCAAGCCTAAAATGACAATAAATCTCATTATCCCTTGTTTTCAACCTAAATGCGAGTTCTTTTGATACCTCTGCCTTCCCATCCCACGAGGGTACAGAAGCTGGACTCAGTTTTGGTCACTGAGTTCTTCTTTGTAACCTGGAATATTGAGCTCAGTTCCCGAAAGTTACAGACAAACTGGAGAGGATGAAGAGAAAAGCAACAGATTTGATTAGGTGGCTGGAAGGGTTCATTTGTAAGGCAAGATTAACAGAGCGAAATATGTGTACCTTGGCTAGGCATCTGCGAAGGAATGTGGGGGATTGTGATAACAGACTATAAATATGTAGGAAAAGAGGAGTTCTTTAAGATGGTACAAAGGGATACAACTAGGAGTAAAGGCATAAATTTAAGGCAGGAAAAATGCAGGCTGAAAAATTTGCTGACATTGAATGGCATGTGTTCTGAAATAGCTTTCAAAGGGAAGTAGGGCATTTAAAATGTATCTTATTGGTGCATCTGCCCTCCTACCCATGGCACCTGAGCACAAACAGAAACTCAGTCTGCAAGACTAGAGTCTTCCTTTCATGTGGTGCTGTGCACAGAGAGTATGTGTGGTCAAGTTCCCTGCGTGTGCGTTGGCTTTTTTTGGTGTGTGTGGTCAGTATCCTACTTATGAAATTGTAGAGAACAGTCCTGCTCTTAGAGGGGAGGAACTGGGCTGTTTGGTAAGTCTTCCTCAACTTTCATTTGTGTGAGTCAGAGATTTGCATAGAAAGGTTCTTTGATTCTTTGGGGGATGATCCTGGAGGATCTGCTTGCCTATTTCGTCCTTCTCACATGGAGTGGGGGGAGTCAGCTACCTGTCAACAGGGGCGTCTGCAGGAGGGTTAGGCATTGGTAGTGTGACTGTATATCACTTAAGACCCTCTGTGGGGCTGTGATGGGAAGGGGTAGGTGGAGTGGCTGAAAAAGGGGGTGTCTGAACCCCCCTCTGGAAAGTGCAGAGCTGTCTTCAGGGGATGGGCTAGTAGGAAGGCCATTGGGATTCATGCTTTTGCAATGTTCATAGGTGAACTCGAGAAGAAACGTCTCCTGTTCATGACTCTGTGTCAGCCTAGGGACTGGGAAAGACTGTCTTGAAGCCACATGTAGCTTGCCTGTTAGGATTCCAGCTCCAACTCTTTTGCCCCTTTCCTGCTTAGTTTTCTGAACAAGTGAGATGGGGGATGCAAAAGTCTCACCCCACAGAGGTGTGAGCCCAATTGCTGTAAATTTAAAGTCAAGCCAAGTCAGCGATTCAGTTTTTGGTGAAGCAGAGAGACTCTGCTTAACATGCAGGAGAAATGTGAGCCAAATTCTTTCTGGAGAAAGACCTCCCATGGTGCTAACTGTGCTCTGCATATGGCAATTTGTAGCTTGTAGGAAGAGGAATACCCAATAGGCAGCCTGGTTATTCTAAAAGCTGAGCCATTGCTTTATACTCCTCAAGGGTTTATTCACTAAAAAATAATTGATAAAATGAACAAGTGAAAGGTGCACTAAATGGTGTGATTTTATGCCGTATGCTGGCCTTTCAAGGTGAATTTAAATATATCATGAACTGTTTTATGAAAAATTTAGGGAAAAGGTCAACTTCCTCACTTTTACAGTTAAGCACCCTGTTAGATGGATTGAGATGGTTTGATAGGAATAGCACTAGAGTTTGTGCACAGCTGCGCTGTGTACTCCAAGCATTTTTTTCCTAGAGAGTCATATCCAGTTTTTCCAAAGTGATATTATTTTCACTGAGGTAGAAATCCAGAAGTTTTGAACTGTACAAATAGAAGAATCCAGATGTTCAGCTGATGTAAATGAACATAGATAGCTCTGTTGAAATATACAGAACTGAACTCCTTTATACCAGCTGAAGGTCTGGCCCAAAGAGTTGGATTAAGGGACTATCGGACCTCTGTGGCTCATAGAGGACTTCAGTCTTTAGAGCCGTCAATCTAGTGCCTTTCACAAGTACTAAATTTGGTTTAAAAAAAAATGTGAACTCCCAGGCAATTCAGTAGATGATCAGAGTTAATGCAATAGTACACTAGTGAGAATTCACCCCCCAGCCTAAAGAGGAAAATAATTCAAAAGAGAAAACCAATCAAGTTTTATTTAAAATATCTAATTTCTCTCGACTGTTATTGTGTAAGTACTTTTTTTAAATGAAGATTCAAAGGAGAGCTTTTGAGACACAGTGGGTTAGCTGTTAGTCTAGTGATGACTTTATAACTATTTCCCCAAATAATTTATATTATAAATGATGATACGCTTATAGACAAAGTAGTAAAAGGAGGCTGCAAGAACACATTTTCATCTGAACAAAATGAGGGCTGCCAGTAAATCACAGAATACAGAGAAAAAATTAAAGGATTATTTAAAACCAGCAATAAACTTACAAATTAAAAGTCATCATTTTAAAATGAAGTCATACTCTATTAAAATAAGCATAAAATTACATAATAGTTTGGATGTGTAGTTTATAGAATACACAGAATAGCAAAATTGAATCAAATGCAAGTAAAATATCTGTGTAATTAGATCGTAAAGAAAGGAGATGAAAAGTAATATTTTGTTACATAGTAATTACTGTTTTTCCAAAGTAGTCTGGTTCCTGTGTGTTGACTTAAATTTAATTGTGATAGTGGATCTCTTTAGGGCTCTTCATTCTGTTAGCGTCTTTAATTACTTTAAATCACAACCATTACCTTTATTTTGTTTTCTTTCCACTAAATATATGGCCTGGCTGTTTCTTGCAATAACATGTCTATGCACAAACACAGATCTTTGAGCAATCAGCCTCTATCCTAGTTGTGAAAGGTTACAAGTCAAATCATTGCAGAGATCTATGCAGCAAAATAACAGGAAAGGACCTTGTAACCAGTGGGAAGTAGGTTGAGGTGCTGATGGGCGTCTGAGATGTAAATAAACCAGATTGCTTTCAATTTCCTGTTTCCACTGCATTATGCATTCCAATAGCACAATTCATCTTTATGACACACACCTATTGCTTTAACTTTACTGTGGGCCACTAAAGTACATTAAAGTGGGCAGGAAATGGAATGAAAAAGAGTTCAGTTGAGGCTTTAGGATAACCAAATGCAATAGCTTTTAGTATAGGGTGACATCTGTTTTCAAGCAGATTTAGCACGGCACTTCACTTTTGTCCTAAAAATGAATGTTATTGTAAAGGCACCCAACGTATTTATACATTTGCTATTAAAATGTGCTCGAATAAAAGTTCAGAATTCTCTGGGTGAGCTAAAGTTAAAACACAAGCTAGAGGGGCCAGATCATCAGCGGACTGAAGTCAATGGAGCTATGCTGTGGTACACTAGCTGAGGAATCTGACCTCTAAACTGAATATAAACTGAATATTTAAATAAAATTTGCAGACTCATACCATGGAGAGCTGCACAGAGAGGGCCAAATTATCCCGTGTTAAACAAATAGTTCCATTAATAGTAACGGGGTACTCATGTGAGGCGAGTGTGCACGATTTAGCCTTAAAAAGGATGTAGCCAAGGGATTGGCAACCCAAAAGATAAGAAGAGCCATTTTTAAAAATTCCCATGTAGCCTCCTGGTGGGGGGAGCTGGAAGCTGGGCCAGAGTGCCTGCCACAGGGTCCTCTGGTGGGTTGTGGGGGAGGATGGGAGGTTGGAACAAGGAGTGGGCCCCCCGCAGGGTTCCCTGGTGGTGGGGGGAGCCCAGAGCTAGGTGCGGGCCACCCACAGGCTCCCTCGGTGGCAGGAGGGGGCCCAGAGCCGCCAGAGGTCAGCCCAAGAACCGCATGTGGCTCTGGAGCCACAGGTTGCAGACCATGTAGTAGCTCTGAATACGTGGCATAGAGGCCTCCCTATTTAGAGATACATTTTCTAGTACATTTACAATGTTCAGATACATTTAACTTTAAAATATATTGTGATGTAGTCAATACTTTTCCTGTGAAGATTTTGCAAGGTTTTTTTTTCTTTACTGCATATATCCTTGGAAGATATATGGCAATAGGATAGTGAGTTTACAGCCTGGGTTACTTGAAGAAATATACCTCATATTCTCCATATCTTCCATAAAATAATTAGTGCCTGCCCTCTCATGTCACTTACATGGTACATGTGGTTAAGGTTTTTGAAAATAAACCATTTATCGTGCTCTTTCTCTGATTACACTGAGTGACCTCTGGTTTTGCTGAGCACTGTATTCTTTTTTTTCTGTCCGTGACTAGATAATTGAACGCAGGCATCAACCTTCAAAGTGTTTATCAATATAGAAGATATTAGTGGACATTGCACAATGTAATGTAAGGTAAAAACTAATTTGTAAGCAACGCAGCAGAGAGATGGAAAGGCAATTAAGTTAAAAAGTCATTAACATTGATCCTTTTGCACTGAGAAAAGTATGTTTCTCAGAAAACATCTCTGAAATGTTGCACACTGGGTCTCTCTTTAAGGGAATACTTAAATATGACTTTTAGTTTTCATTGAATATTTTGTTTTTAAAACTAAGTATTTAGTGTAATGCAGCATGTTGTTCAGTATTCACTTGATTTATAGGAACAAGGAGAGACCTGTAGGTAATGAGTAAGGGTGGTTGCTGGCAGTTTGACTTTTCATCATTTGTTCACACTGCAGGTTTATATTCTCACTGAAAGGATAAGGTTACAAATGGGTGGGTGTTACTCCAGTGATTGCAGCTTCTTAAGTGAGAATCCAGATGCTTTTCTTCTTTCTCTCCTGTTGGTTAGTGTGGGCATATGAAGTAAATAGCTGAAGGTAAGGTATAAAGATTAAACTTTTTCTGTTTTACAATAGAATAGCTGGTACAAAAGTACCCATCTGCAGACTTAAAGTAAGTGAATGCATATATGGAGCCAAGATTTCAAAAGCATTAAGAGCCAGATTTTCAAGTGCTCAGCACCCACAAGTGGGGCCAGATTTTCAAACAAGCTCAGCTCCTATCAAGACACTTAGGGTACTAACCTTTTTTTTTTAAAACAGTTGTTTACTTATTTTGATGCCTAACTGGGGGAATATTAGTTCTTCTAAAAGTTCTGGCCTTAAAGCTTGATCCAATTACCATTACCATGGGTAGCAATATTCCTATCAGCTTCAAAGGAATTGGTTCAACCTCTTGCATTTTTATAGTTGTGAGATATGCTTTGAAACTTTTATTTAAAAATGTAACTAAAGAAAACCCATGCTTTCTTTATTTGTGGCAAATGGAATATATTTGTAGCGTTATAGTCTGCAAATTCATTGGTCCTAAAAATGCAGTATAGCTAAGACAGAAATCAGATAGAGAAGTGTGAATTAAAATTACAATCTCTCTTTCTCTCTCTCTCTCAAACTACCATTTCATTGCTTGTGCTTTGTTGTTAGATTATGTTTATCACTATCATTAAAGGTAATATCTTAAGGCATACTTTTGGCCCAGTCATGCTCATATTGAAGAAGATGAGAGTTTTACCCATAAATTTCATGGGAACAGAATCAAGGTCTTTCAGCCGTTGTATGTGAGAGTAATTCTCACTCACTGGAGTAGTCCTACTGAAGTTAGTGAGAATGCTCATGTGAACAAGGACAACTCATTTAAGGGTTGGTGTATGGTTGGTAGACCATGGATCTTACTCATGTGAATAGTGCTTTCTTCCTAAGACTTTATCGGGACATGAGATAGGGCTCTCTTTCTTAATGCAGTTGGCTCTGCTAGATCATCTGTGTTACTCTCATGAGTAAAGGTTTGCTGGATTGTGCCTTTACTACTGGTTAATTATGCAATTCTAGATTTCAAACCAAGTCTCAAACAAGCTAAAAGTGAAATTAGGTTTTTAGAAACAGGGGAAGCTGTCAGTGAAACTGCTCAGGGGCATTCAGCTCATCCAAGCCTCCTGCAAATAATCACTAATGACCTACACAAAGACAACAGAGTCCTGTGGCACTTTTAAAGACTAACAGATTTATTTATTGATAAATAAATATGCGATAAATAAATCTGTTAGTCTTTAAAAGTGCCACAGGACTCTGTTGTCTTTCTACAATAGACTAACACGGCTACCCCTTTGGAATTTGACCTACACAAAGTAGGTATAAAGAGGTAGAATGATAGGTGTGACAAGTACTGTACGATTTGTTAATGTGCTTTGAGTGAAAGATCAACATATCACTCTACGGCATAAGAGAAAACTCTTCTATCCTTGAAGAATTCCACAGAGATTTCAACAATTTCCACAACACAATCAAACTTAGCCTGGAACACTCCACACAAGAGATCCACTTTCTGGACACTACAGTGCAAATTAGCGATGGGCACATAAAGACCTCCCTATACCGCAAACCTACTGATCGGTATAGTTACCTACATCCCTCGAGCTTCCATCCTCGACACACCACACGATCCATTGTGTACAGTCAAGCCCTAAGATATAACCGCATTTGCTCTGACCCTTTAGACAGAGACAGACACCTTCAGGATCTCTACCAGGCATTCTTAAAACTACAGTACAAACCCACAGAAGTGAAGAAACAAATTGACAGAGCCAGACGGGTACCCAGAAGTCAACTACTGCAGGAGAAGCCCATGAAAAACAACAACAGAACGCCACTGGTCGTCACCTACAACCCCCAAGCCAGACCTCTTCAACACATCATCAAAAATCTACAGCCTATTTTACAAGATGATCCCTCACTCTCTCAAGCCTTGGGAGACAGACCTCTCCTTGCTTTCAGACAGCCCCCTAATCTTAAAAGGATACTTACCAGCAACTACAGATCACAGAGCAGAAACACTAAAGCAGGAACACAGCCCTGCAGCAGACCACGCTGCCAACTTTGCCCTCATATCTACACTGATGACACCATCACAGGGCCTAATCATGCCACCTACTCCATCAAGGGTTCGTTCACCTGCTCATCCACCAATGTGATTTATGCCATCATGTGCCGGAAATGCCCCTCTGCCTTATATATTGGACAGACAGGACAGTCTCTGCGCCAAAGAATCAATGGACACAAATCTGACATCAGAAACTGCAATACTGAAAAACCTGTAGGGGAACACTTCAATCTCCCTGCTCACTCCCTTAACGACTTGTTAATAGCTGTGTTGACACAGATGAATAACAAATCACAGCTTCAAAGAGAGTCTGCAGAGCTCGAACTTATATGCAAATTTGACTCAGTTGCCTTGGGGTTGAACAGGGACTATGGATTTTTCTCGCATTACATCAAGTGAATTGACCTCCCCCCTCCTCTATGTGCTGTTCCCCAGTGTTTTGAATCCTAACACCTACTTTGATTTGCTGTTACAGCCTGACCTGATGCTATGTCATACACTCCCCTGCATTTAATTTCCTCCCACTCTGTAACTTTCCTATCTTCAAAGCGTCTGACGAAGTGGGATTTTCTCCCACGAAAGCTCATGCGATTAATAAATCTGTTAGTCTTTAAAAGTGCCGCAAGACTCTGTTGTCTTTCTACAATAGACTAACACGGCTACCCCTTTGGAATTGGAGTACCCATTAGTCTTAAATGTTGAGGTCCTTACCACATCACATGCCTTTCTTGCTTGGCTCTCTTCCTTCTGTCTGTGAGACATTAACTGTGGTTGGAATTCTCTTTCTCCCCCACCCCCTTGCTTGCAGCGTACATAGCACATTTGGTCACTTTATTTAATTTCTTCCCACTACACCATAGTGTAACTTCCCAATTAGAGCTGAGACCACTGAAGTGGAGATTCACTAGGACTCAGGATTGTCACAGGGTAGTGAAATCCCTTTAATTGGGCTGCCTTAACTTTTAAGTTACGTTTAATGTTTTAACAGTAACTTGTTTTTCCTTTACTCTTCACACCCATTCATTAGCCAGGTGTTTTTGTCCCACCGAGTGGAAAAATAAAAGTCATCCAATTGCACAGCTGGGCCTTCAATGAGAAGCAGGAGGGGGATGGCCTCAGCTACAAGAAGTGATCAGAGAAACTGACTGAGTAGTTTAAACAGCTTCTTGCAACTGCTCAGGAAAATCCAACCACTGGAAATGGAACTTTTTTTTAAAGTGAATTAGGATATTTAAATCTACAATACATTTATATAAGCCTTTTATTTTCTTTAAAAAGCTGTTTTCTCAAAACATTTACATTTCACCTCAGTTTTGTAATTTTGTACATTTTATTGAACTTGTACCTGTCCTATCGCATATCCATGCATGATGAGCTTCATTCTGTTCTCTCTTACATTGTTTAAATGAGGAGTAAGGCCATTGAGGTCAATAGTTACCCAGGTCTACTCAGGAAACTGGTCTAAGGAGGAGCTGAATTAGGCTTGTTTATTTCTGTATTAGACAAACATTTTTGATCAGAAAACACTTTCATGTGGCAGTCTGGTTATTTCAAATATTTGATAGCATTTTAGCATCACCATGTGAGTCAAGTAATGCCAGAGCATGCAAGCACTTGTGCATAGACTGAACTATTCACATGATTGATCTTACTGATGTAGTATTGGATCTTCAGAGAACCAAAAGTCACTCTACTCGGAAAGTAGGTGTTTCTTGTGCGACTGCTCATGGGAGTAAAGCTAATCAGGTTTGTCGTTGTTTGTGGGGTTTGGCCCAGAGGGTTCTATCCTTAGACCACTTACTAGTGGATTTTGCGCCTTTTAGTTTTCTTTGTAGACAGTGAGAATATGTTTAATATTATCTACAACACTCAATAGCGTGTGCAGGATGGCGCATAGAGAAACTTGATTTTTCACTTTCTGTTTGTCAGGATTTGTGTCTGCTCAGGGGCGGGTTAGAAGAAGTTCCCAAAATATCAATGGCTTCTTCCTGCCAGATCTGGGATTCTTTATCTATGTGTTATAATCTTTCACTAGATTGTGGAGTGAAAGGGCCTCCTCTCGCACGACTGTGAGCAACTCCTATATCTTAAGAGATAATTTTACTAGGGTCTTGAGCTACATAAAGGGAGCAGAGTCAGAAGTAAAATCAGTGCTTTTATTTGAATCCATAAATCAGTTTACTAATACAATGTACTGGGGAAATTATTGTTTAAGCAGAAGCAACAGAGCTTGCTTTTCATTCTAATGGTGTAGTGCTGTAGGCACGAATACTTTATAATGTCCAAGGCTTAGAAATACCAGTTTTTAAATATTCAGTGAAAGGGCAATAATTTAGGAGCGTAATGGAAAAGTACAATAGTTAATGATACTTGCTAATGAATAGTGTGATGGTAGATACACTCTTAATGGCTTCTCTCTAAAGCTGTGTTGTATTTTGTGAGATATGTTTAAGAAAACATTGCAAGAATGCTTGAATAAATGATAATGAAATCAATTCCAAGATTCTGCCTGAGTTGTTGTGTAGCTTTTTAGACTTTTAAAATTCAAACTTCAGAGAGATATCTCATTTGAAAGAGAATAATAAGCAAAGCTAAAATAGCAATATCAGGAATTTTTAAAGAAACAACTTTACTGATGTACGTTGTAATTAAAAATAGAATAATTTGGTTTTCCAATAAGCCATTCATTTCCTTGAGAGCAATCACATCTTAGCATAAAGTAGCATATTTAAAAAATACTAATTTGGGTACACTGTAAGGACACAAGATATGGCTAGGTTACTAACTTTGTCTGCTCTCAGTATTAACAAGAAATTAAACTTCTTTTATGTTTTCTTTTAAAATGAAACAAACAAACCTTGGGCTGCGCTGTGATCTTTCATTAGAACCTTTATTGTCTGGAGAGCTCAACATGAGTGCTTGAAGTTGGATAGTTTCATTGCACAGCATTAATATGGGTAGCAGATTTACAACAGAGCCGGATTTAATTTCTTCCCTAATTCTTACAATAGAGGAGAAGAGGTATTTGCATGTTTTAGGAGATAGGATACTGTATCTCTGAACTGGAAGCACAGCCATGGGTTTTAAAGTGTCCGGACAGCCGTGAAATGATTTTAAAAGAGAAAAAATTACCAGTGGACACAAAATAGGTTTGCTTTTAAATCACCTTCTTGGCATGCACACTGTCACACCTCTGAAGGTGGTGGTAGGCTCCAAATGTATTTTTCCTGAAAGCAGTTGTAGCGTAAGGAAAAGTCACCATAGCCCTCAGATCACAATTATCCGAAATTTAGTTCTCAACTAACAGAAGAGCCACTTGCAGACAGTATCATATAAACTATTTCTGATGCGATTTGATTATTCAGTCCTGAATAACATTTACCAGGTCACGCTTAATCCGTTTAGAACTCTGAGGTCTAATTTTCAGGGGTTTCAGATGACTACATGCCTTTGAAATGCATTGTGATATTAATAGGGTCTGCACCAGAAACAGCATTGTTTCTGAGCATGAAAAACATGGGCATATTTCAAAAGGAGAGTTAATTAGGTGGGTAAGTATATGAGTAGTTATCAAGTGCACCAGGAGTTCCACTGTTAAACTCTGATGATAATTTTCATGCTGAGCGTTGTACAAATGAAGCTGCTTGTGACTGATTAATCAGTTATGGACTGTAAGTCTGCCAGGGCACTCAGCTGAAGTCTAAGAGTTAGCAAGATACCTACTCTACAAGTACTACAAAGGATGAAGAGCAAGCTGTAGACTGTATTTTCTTTTTCTCCATTTGTCTTTATTGATTTTCTTTATTCTACTTTTTTCTTCCTTTTTAGGACCCAAGATTATCAGCTTTAATTTTTGACAAGCTTCAAGTGCCTGACTATTTACAGAAAAACAGGAATGATGGAGAAAGCAGATGTGAAATTTGTGCCACTCACCTGAATCAGCTGAAACAGGAAGCTGTTCAGACGATTCATACCCTTAATCAAGCCAACTGCCAAGAAGTATCCAGTCTCCCTCAAAACTCTGGAGCAGTGACCAGTGTCTTACCAAGGATGGTGACTGTGTCATCCCAAAGGGATTTGCCACTTGTTGCTGGGCAGGCAGGTAGACAGACTGGAAAATCAACAAACCTTTTCTCTGGAACTGAGAGAAAGAAGGGACTTGGATGGCCTCAAGGCACAAGCAGTTTTCCAAACCCCAGTGTTCAAGTAACTGTGGCCCCCAGCGGTCTTAGTGGTGCTTTGAGCTCAGTGACTATCCAGGCTCAGCAATACCTTGAGGGCATGTGGAGTATCTCCAGGGTGAACAGTTTTCTTCCTCAAGCTTGTCTAGTAAGTACTCACCACTCAAATAAAAAGATTTGTTCATTTTTTTAGGGAATTGAGCTCACACTGATTTGAACGATGTCTCGACAAATTAGAGCTAAAAGGTTCTTTAAAATGTGTGTTTTTTCCCAGCAGATATACAGTTAAATGGACTTTGATCTCAGGTAATAAAGCAACCTTTTTGCAAATCTTTTGCACACGTTTCAGCTTCACGTACAATATCTTTACCATCACACACCTCGGATTTGGTTAAAAAACCATGAAGGGCCAAATTCATCCATGAGATAACTCCATAAACTTCAGAAAAGTTATACCAAGGATGAATTTGACTCATAATGCTGAGTATGATGCTGAACTTCTGGGTCCCTGTTGAATTCAGTGGAAGTTATTCTTAAGCTGTCATGGAGAAATAGGAACTCTGAAGTTTAATTTATTGTAGGAGAGTTATTACTACAGGAAAAGGCTATTCAGAATGTTAGTATATAACTACCTACCCATTAAGATAATTGTATTTTGACACTGAATTCTAGGGATGTCTGTTTTAAACAGCTCCTGCATTCTACATATCTTTCTATAACATGGAAAATCTTTCTTTGGGAAAAAACTATATAGGGAAATTTCTTATCTTGAAAGCAGTGTCCATTACAAATTTTGTATAATCTGTACTGGTCATTAAACGACTTTCAAAAAACCAGACAAAAGTTGTTTTCTCTATAGGTGACACTCTTCCTATTTAAGTAAAATTTCATACTGACCTAATACCCCATCACTGTGCTGATGGAGGTGCCAGACGACATCTATACACATTGAAGTCTACTGGTGGTCAGTTAAATATCCTGCAGCAGATTTTGCAAGACTGGAGCTGTTTGTTTTGGACAGATTTCAGGTTCAGCTTGGCATGCTACTCTGTATCAGTCTACATCCTTCTATGTAATCACTGCTTATGTTTGTTCGGAAATTTCAGCTGGTGGAGTGCCAAGTTCAGCTGAGCACGTTGCCTTCTAAAAACACTGCTCTGTAGCATTGCTGTTACAGAAGGGCTTCTATGTTTGCATCCTAGAAGGTGCTGGCTTTTGATGATGGGTGAAATGATTACACACGTGCACATATCCTGCTCTCCGTCACCCTGACGTAAATCTATGGTATCGCCACTGAAGTCAAATGGATTTACTGTAAATACAGTGATTTTAAAAATAAAAAGCAGAAAATATCTCATTTGGGTCTTTAAAGCATCTTGGAGAACCTCTGCATGGGAAGGTGCTGTATGAAAGGTATGATATACAATGTCAGTCTAGACAGTACTGTGTATAATGGTGTGCTGTCTTTCAAATTCTGTATACGTCACAGGGAAGAGATGAAATGAGAAACAATTACTAGGGTGATGAGCCTCCTGGGGAATCTGCCTGGTTCCCTTCAAACTTGCCTACTGGTCTGTTGAGTAGTCCTGACATGCAGACTGCCTGGCTGGGTCTCCAAGCTTATAGGGTTCCTGACTTTGTGGCAGCCCCACCGTACCTGGGCTTACAGGTTTTCAGGCTTCCTGCTGTGGGGGTGTCAGGGTTTCAAGGTGCATTAATGCAAGCCAGGAGACCTGAGCTTCTGGTACAGACTTCCAGGATCTGTGTTTCCATGGCAGTCTTGCGGTGCGGCTTGCCCCAGAACTGAAATCCCAGGGGTTCCACATGCTCAAGCCAGATGGAGTGCAACAGCACCAGTGAAACTGACGAGAATGTGAAGCTCACCTAGCAGCTGCTGGTTCCCAGAAGCACATTATGTTTCAAAGCACCTTGTATTGGTGTTTTTGAAATGAAACTTTTGCAAGATTTCTGGCTTGTGAAAAAGTTTGAAAAATGTGGATTTATAGAGTTTAAGACCAGAAGGGACCATTAAAAGTTCTGTTCCCATTTGGAGTAGAACTGAATTTTGAAATGCTGAAATTTCTCATGAACCAGAAATTCCGATTTTTTGCCAGCTCAAGTTCCTGTATAGGATGCGTAAGAGAGGGTCTTTCTTGAAATAATTTGTTTACTACACTAAGTAGTGACTTTCTATCCAACGACCTAAATGTGCTTTATGTGCATTAATGAATCAACACTCAGTCAGCATGTGAGTTAAGTATTATCTCCTTTTTAAAGATGGACAACAGAGAGGCTAAGTGACAAGCCCAGGGTCACATAGCAAGTCTGTGGCAGATAACCCTGCAAGGTCACAAATAGAAGAATTCAGGAGTGTGTGTTCATTGAGTATTATGAGATCCATTATGTATGAACATGTTTACAGCATGTTGTTATTTTTCTTATACGACCAGTTTTAAGGACAATGTAGTAAAAATATTATCTGGGGGATAGAACTTTTTTATTATTAGTTTTTACATTAATCTTCAAACCAAAGTGTTTCTTCCTAAATCCCTTTGTGAACACACAGGTTTTCCAGAATATTGCCCACCAGTGAGCTGCAGTGTTTGGTGTCATTTCTGCAGTTTTTATGTGGGTTTGGAACTTGGATTTTAAACTTTTGGCACAGGGATGCATTTTTAAAGCATCTAGCGAACTTTGGGTGCTGTATAAATTATAATGTTATGTGCTGCAGGATCAACTGTTGAGAACAATAATTCAGGAACCAGGGCAGAGTAAAATGTAGATGGAAAAAACATAGTGGATAAGGGTACAAAAAATGCAGATAAAATTCAATTGTGAGGTTGGGTCTTGTGATCATTTGTTTTAACCTATTGCTCTCTGGTCAATTGTTCCAAAAACTACTAATCTGCTAGTGATGATCAGTAGTTTGGGCAGCTAATAAGCAATATTTGGGGTGATATAACTCTGTCTAGGACAACTGATACGTCTAGCTGTTGAAGTGTGATTATTATTTTTAATAGCCCTTTTTATCCCAAAGCTAACAAATTGAGTACTATTTCACATCTGGGGTGAGACATGACATAGTTCTAACAGTGTGTAGCATCACTACCCAAAAGTTTAGAACAGGAATGAAAAATTGGATGGGAAAGTTTAGGTATACCAAAAGCGATTACCTATGCTGGGATTTGTATTTGCAAACCTTTCGGAAACTTGAAAAGTGACGTCTTTCTGTATATTTTCAGGTAACTGTATTATATACTACATTAAGCTGGTTAATGTAGCCATCCTAAGTGCAGTAAAAACATCAGAGTGAAATAGGGCATGTTTTGCAAATGGTTTTTCTTTGCATTTTATGCCAAAACAAAACCAATGACATTATACATGGAATTTGAATAGAAACAAATAATACAGGTTACATTGCAAAATATTTCAGCTTCTTAAATCTTTAGCATCTTCTAGTTGCTGTGTTTAAATACCTTGCTAAATCAGGCCAGACAGAGCCAGATCCTCAGCTGGTGAAAATTGGTGTAGGTCCACTGAAGTCAGAAGAATTACATTGCTTTACTCCATCTGAGAATCTGGCCCTGATTATTTTAATCATAATTCAAAGTCTGTCATGGAATTCTCAGGCAAGAGTCTCCTGTTCACCTTAATGGGGTCCAAGTGAATACATATGAAGGCAGAATTTAGCCCTTCAATAACTTTCTTTTATTCTGTTTGTTTTGTAATGAAGGTGAATTATTTTTTCCTTACTGAGATTACGAAACAATAATTGACTGTGGAAAATAGTGAAATGACAGGGCTTACTTTCCAGCATTTATTGTTATAACATTGAAAGATATAACATTGAAAGGATTTTAAAAATCATTTTGATAGCTCTCCTAACTGACCTTTTATTAATACAATAAATGAAATTTATTTGAGGATTTTGCACCAGAACCGCTAAAATTTAGTGATTTAACAGTAAATCTTATTCCTGAGATAGACGGAAGAAAGGATTTTGGTGAATTTGGGTATGTCTACACTTGGGTGTAATCTAAAATCAGTGTTGATACGTCTTCATAATAAAACTGGAGGAGAGTATCCACGCCATACTCCATGCTCCGGCTTCTTGCATCCCCATTGCCAGCTGTTACTTTAACTTTAAAAGTGTTGCATTGTGGGTAGGTGTCCCACAGTGCAATGAAACTAGTCTACACTTGGCTTATTACAGTACTTCCACCCTGTCACCCCCCTCCCCACCCGGGCCGGGGCCAAGGATGGGTCCTCTGCCCCCCCTTCACCTGCCAGCCTCCTAGCTCCCCTGCTGGCCTCCCGCCCTCCCCGCCCACTGGGGCTGCTGCTGGGTTCACTACCCCCCGGCGGCCCGTCAGCTCCCCCCCCAGGGCCACTGCCGGCCAACCAGCCCTCACCCTGGGGATAGATCCCAGAGGCCATTAACTTCTCATTTCACTGCTCTCTGTAACACTGGTGTTAAAACGCATGATTAAAATCGCACTAAACGCTACACGGGGGTGGAGTTATGTCGCCGACTTGTAGCAGCACTTAATCCGACCTTGCAGCTGCGCGAGTGTTTACGCAGGCTGCAGAAGGTCGACGTAAGCAGCATTACATTGACTTAAGCCCTCAGTGTAGACCAGGCCTTTGAGTATGGGGGAATTTTTCAACTGATAGGGTTAATCCTGGCCCCATTGGAATGGATGGAAATTTGGCCATTGACTTTAATGAGGCTGAGATTTCACCTGTGACGTGTAATGATTTTTTTTTTGAAGTGCTGATCATTGTCCAGGATAGTATCTACTGTGCATCTATCATAGGAGTATAGGTGGGTGGGGAGAAAAAAATTTGGATGCCAGTGAAAGGTCACTTTGCCTAGCAAATCTGAACAGCACCCACGGTGCTAGTGTGGGTTATTGAGAGTTCCGCGGCAGTAACCTGATTTATAGGTAAGAAAAAAATCTCCCTTTCTGATGCTCTCCTGCCAGAGCTCTGGGAGTGCTGACATGCCAGCAGTGTGCTACCTCAGCAAATGCAGAAGGGAAAGAATGGCAGTGGGTTAATGTTATTGCCTGTACCATATGTTCAAAAACCGTGATTTCAGGCCCCTCCAAAATCATGAGATTTGTTTAAAAGGAATAAAATTTTAAGAATATAATACGCTTATTTTTCTTCCATCATCTGATATGCTCACTTTTAGGGGAAAGCACTCCATCAATTTGAGTGCGATCATCTCTGGTTCAAAGATCAACCTTAAAAAAGCTTGCCTGCCCACACGCCTACACACGCATGCACACACGCCGCCTCCCTGTTCACTACTCTAAACGTGACTTCACTTACTTTCTGCAAACACCAGAGTGTGGGATGCTGATATTATATCCCTCTCTAAGCCCCAGTCTACCTAGACAGGATATACAAGTTCTCACCCCCCAAAAGCACCCATGTGATCTTTTCACTCTAAGCTAAGCAGTTATCATTACCGTCTCTCACAGAGAAACAAGTCCAGAACTAGATTTTGTTGACAATCAAAAGAACAAGCAATAATAAAGAACTGTCAGCTCAGACTTCACCTGTTCCCATCAAGAGCAGATTTAAGATAAGTGGAGGCTAGAGGTTATTTGCAAAGGTTACTCCATAACATTCACCTCAGTTGTGCCTCAGAATTTTATGTCTCTCCATCACCAATAAACCTTCAGTAAACTTTCCCTTAGAGCTGTTTCCATTTCCACACAGTGTTTTCATGGGAACTTTCAAAGTTTTATTTTTTTTTCCTCCTGACCTCCAAAAAGATGAAAATTGAGCTCCATGGATCTTTGTCCCATTCAACATGTATATCATAAAAGATGCATCAGGATGGGGAATCTTTCTTCTCTCACTAAAGAGATTTTAACTGTGTACTTTCTTTATTGAACTGTTTTGACAGGGATCTTCCCTGATCCCATTCATCCATCCAGTTTCCATTTCTTCTGCTTTGTCATAGGCCACTTGCATTACTTATATGCTCCTTTATGATCCCCACATCAACTATTCATCATATTTAGTCAGAACATCTCACTCTCTTTATTTCAGCTACAGTCTTCACCATGAGAAAGAAATCCATCTTCAGAGTTTGGACTTCAGAAAGATCATCAAATATCCTATATTTGGAACAGAATCTGTCTAAATCTTGAAACTGTTTTCATCCCATAAAATTTGAAGGTTACTGTTCCACATTGTCTTGATTTGCCTATTAAAGAGTTTTACATTGGCTCTAACTGAGTGACTCCTCAAAATTTCAAGTCTATTCCACTTCAACATCAATGATATTTGCAGTAGAAGTCTAGTAACCATATTGTCAGGGAAAAATAGAATTTCTTACTGAATTTTGCAAAGAGGTTACTTTGTGCTTGCTTTGATCATTCACCAAGTATTACATCAACTTTTCAATGTCTGTATAGTCTACTTGTGGATAGTGTGTATTGAAGGCTACCAGTATTACCTTTCATTCTCTTAATTTTGGTTTGCTTACCTATTTTTGTTCCTATCATTTGTTTGCCAATGTTAGTAAGGCTCTCGATAGGTAGATAAGTGAAGCTTGAAAATAGGACAGTTGTATCTTAGCTGTTTATTGGTCTTCTTATATCTATCTTACCCAGCAGTCGCGAGGCCCCTTCCCTTCTCTTCTCCTTTGTATTTTCCCTCTAAATGGTGCAATTGTAACTATTTATATATTTACTTACTATATATATATCTATATATATATATCATCTCCTTCAGTGCTTAGCCGAATGGTTGGCCATAGCGATTATCTGCCATTTCACATGTTCCTGTGCTGCTGCAAAGGCTTGATGAGGCAAGAGTCCAATGTCAGAACAGACTTGACGTGCCCATGTACAGGGTGTCTGCCTCTGGGCCTCCTCCATCCCTTGGCTGGTGGAATTTTATCCCAGATGTTACAAGTTACCCAGAAAATGGTATTTGCTGGAACGTCTTGCGGTATTCTGGTGACATGCTGAAAAGTGTAAACCTACCAATGGCCCCAATAATCTGTAGATTGGAGTGAGCATAAATGTCTTAATTACGAATGAAGTCATTTCACTTACTATTGGAAGTAGTCTCCTAGAGTCAATGTCCAATAGGCACCCGTTCTTTAGAGGTAGGTGCAGTATAATAATATAGCTGAGTTGACCAGGGCATCTGGAAATCATTGGCTTTCACCTGAGCACGTGGTGTAAGAAATAATCTTTCAGAACTGGGAGGACTCGACCAAGTAGTCTTGAGCCTAGACTGGTGGATGCACTTGATGGGAGAAAAAAAAATTACATTTGTCTAATGTGGGGCTCGTAACTTCATCGTGCTCTTTAAAAAGCCTGTGAAATACACCGTTGCCCCAGCACCTAAGCACCGGAATCATGGCATCCCTGAATACCAATCAAACAAGGAGTCCTGTGGCCCTTTTAAAGACTAACACATTTATTTATCGCATGAGCGTTTGTGGGAGAAATGGGATAAATAAATTTGTTAGTCTTTAGAAATGCCACAGGACTCCCTGTTTGTTTGTCTGACCTAGACTAACATGGCTACCCCTTTGGAACTGAATGGCAATGATACGTATTATGGCCATGTGACATGCATGTTGGGAATATTGTCACTCTTTGTTACTACAGTCACTTAGAACTAGAAACAACATGATAGTAGACCTTCCCTTTTATTTTTAAAGTTACTGAAACACAGACCTAAAAAGCCATTACAAAATGACTCTTCCAGCACTTGAATTTAAAAAAATAGAGAATTTATAGTATATAGCTAGAGTGCCTAGAATTCTCATGCATTTCATATATGTATATTTAATGGAATTTATTGCTGCTTTACAGAACATAATGCCAAAATCAACTATGCTAATTGAAAAAGATTTATCATATTATTGCTAATGTTGTAGCACGGTTTAGATGGTGTATAAAATAGTGCTAGTTGAAATGGCATTAATGTATGCATTTAAATTCTTTTTCATTTATGTGCCATATTGATCTTATTTCATTGCTGGAGAGGTAATGGATTTATAATTAGAATACACTCACAGTAATCAATGATGAGATTATTAGGCTTATAAATAGAATTTTAAAACTAAGATGAGGTAATTTCCCAGTGTAACTAAGAATCAATAATTAGAGGTTTGCCTTGAATCTTAAAATAGTGCTTACAAGATTGAGACTAAAACACTTCTGTAGAGGAGTAAATCCATGTATATTTCTTAACCGTGTTACACAAAGATATGCTTTATTTAGCCTTTATTTTTAATTCTCCAGACTTAGCCCTTCTTCTAAGTTTGGCTTTCCCCAGTGTGCAGCCATGAAGGCTGGCTGCCCAAATTTGGTCCTGTCCAGTGAGATGCCCAATTGCTATATGCTTGCAGTCAGGTTTGTGAGCATGACATCAGAAGATGCACTGAGCAAGTCACTTGTGCTGACACACGGGAAGAGGTTCTTTCCTGTCTGACTTCATGCTCTTATTTCAGGCCAGAGTCTGAAAGGGACCCCGTACTGACAGGGAAGACTACCGACTGACGGCTCAATACTGTTGGACAGAAACAGGCTCAATGGCCCTGTCACATCTCTCAAACAAAGAGAGATTTATCAGGCAGGAGCTCAGATTCTGTGGGGATGAGGACCATGTAAAATAACTGGATGGCTGGGGAAAGGGATTCTTCCTCAGATGAGGGAGAGAGGCAGAGTTTGTTTGTCCATGTAGTGGTGGTAATCCTCTGTCTCACTTATACCTTCCCCTTCTGTGTGGGTTTCCCCCACTGCCTGCTAAAATATCAAGGTCAGAAAGATTCTGGTTTTAAAACAACAAACAAAACCCACTCTGATTAAACACTGTTAAATTGCCTTACATCTGTTACTTGAGCTCTGGGCTGTGTTAAATCCCACAAGCTGCTTGGCCCTAATGGGGTAAATATGGATGGGACTGAGGAGAAGGGAGTTGCATTGCCTTTCCCCTGCTCTGGAACTCCAGTGTTCTTTCTCTTTTATGGCCTTGCTTATTGAGTGAACTGTCCCTTGGGTACACTGACTTAGTAAGGAGTCAGCATGCATGTAGCCCAAAGGGCAGCATAAATTTTAGGCTTGTCACAGAGTCTTGTTCAGTAGATTTGTGTGTGTTAAGGGCCCAATTCTTCCCTTAGAGGGCCAGAGTTAGTACATTTTTTAAGCAAGATGCCATCTGCACAGTGACATGTACTCGGTGCCCTACGTGAAGGGTGGTGCCCAAGTTTGTTTTATTTAAAGTAGTTACATTTAACTACTAGGCACAAGCATGATCAAATAGAAATTAGGAATGAGCGTCTGCCATTTTTGCATTTTGTTTCTTTCTTGGTATTTCTGTGGTGCTCATCATCAGAATACCTGAGTGCCTCACAGCATTAATGAGGGGCCTCTCCTGTAGGAAAGTATCATTATCCACATTTTATAGATGGGGGAGTAAGGCACAGAAATTGTGATTTTTTTTTTTTGCCCAGAATCACATAGGCAGTCTGTGGCAGTCAGAGAAAGACTACGTCAAGCCTTCTGACTCAGTTCTGTGCCTTAGCATCTTCCTTCCCTTCCCTCAAAGAAATATCAGGTTACTGCAAGCTTGTTCTAATGGAAAGGCCTTTCCTGTGGTTTGTCTTCTGTGGGCAAAACAAATCCAAAGCTGATGTAAATGTACGTCATTACAAGCTTGTAAATGCCTCCCTTTGCTTTCCATCAGTGACGTGTGTGTGTGTGTGTGTGTGTGTAGTCAGAGGAGTCAGCCAAGAAACCAGGGGCTGTCGATTTTGTGTGATTGCATAAATGGTCCATTTTTAATCGTGACCCAGCTGACAGTTTAAAACCCAGTGAGCAGGAGAGCAGCCACATTTTGGCGTTGGGATGCTGCGTTTCTTTCTAGCATGTGTTGATAAAAGACGTCAGGTACATTTTTTTTCCCCTTTTCTTGTGGCAGAGAGGCCCCAGATATTCGAGCATAGTCTTTGTTTACTCCAGCATGGCCTTCTGGAATCTATCCCATACAAAGTGGTGAGTTTTAAAGGGAGTAGGTCCAGCAGAGACTCCTCTTACTTGACACTGCCTTTTCCCCTGATCTTGAATCTGTGAGTACCAGGTTTATAGAGGGCATCTGGGAGGGCACGCAGCTTCCTCAGAGTTTGTGACAACTTGTCGATCATCTGGTAGAGGTAAACAAGCACTTGCTCTGGATACTGAGTGGCACACAGCTGATCCTCTGCTGCCTGGGTCTACATGTGGCCACTTACACGTCTGTGAAGCGGATGTAGAATGCTGCCATGGCCATGCCTACTCTTACAAGCTGACAGTGGCACAGCTGTGCTGCTGTGAGAATGCTTATGTAGCCACGTGATGCTGATGGGAGAGCATGTCCTGCTGACATAGCGACGTGCAATCGAGCGCTTGTGCCGGCAAATCTTACGTCGCTCACAGGTGGGGATTTTTTTTCACATCTCTGACCGACAAAGGTTTTTCTGACATAAGTACTAGTGTAGACGTGGCCTAAATCAGAACGGTAGCATTTTACATCCACTTTGCACGAGTGTAAAGGACCACACTGGTGATCAGATTCCTCAATGCCTGATGGTCTCTTTGTGCTAGATTCAGTACGTTAGGACAGGCATAGCCATTCCTCCCTGGGGGGGAGCTGACATTCCAAATCAGGGATATGAGCAGGAACTTCAGGAGGTGGAGGAGGAGTGACTGTGGGGGACCCACACCCTTGCAGAGCCCCGTAGGGATCACTGAAGCGGGGGCACAATCCTTACAGCTGCCTTAGCCTGTGCCAGGGTCAGGAGTGGCTCTCATAGATTCTAAACAGAGGCAGACACAAGCTGTTTCCTTCCATTCCTGCATTGGCCCAGGGATGAATCTGGCCCAGAGTGAATGGTGATGAAGAATTAGGTCCCACTTCAGTGTCTGATCCTACACATCTTGAAGGCAGTAGCAACATTTCCAGTGACTTCAGGGCAGTGCCGTTTCTGTTTTAAAAAAAAAAAAAAGGTGCCAGTACTTGTATCTTGCTAGTAAATTTGAAAAATTCCTCTCCCACCCCTCCTCTTCCAGCGGCGAGCTCCTTTTCCCAGCTGACCCTGCCCCCCAGGTGGGCAGCACAGCTAGCAAAAAAGGTGCCGTATCCTGAGTACTGTCACAAAAAGAAAAGCACTGCTTCAGGGGGTGCAAGATCTGAGCCCTTTAACTCTAATGTTAATTCAAATGCTGAGGGCTTTGAATTTGTTCATGAACCTGAGTCTTCTCTGGAGGTAGCTTGCCATACTGCTTCGTGAGACGGACAGGGGGCAGACCCTCCTACTTCTACTAAATTCTATCCCTCTGCTTTTTTCTGGTGTAATCTTCAGGCTGAAACAATAATTGAGGTGTTATAAACCCCCATCTGTGGCCAGCAGTGACGCCTTTTTTGGGAGAACTCTGTATGTGAGTCGCACAGAGCATGTGATGCTCGTAAAAAGCTGAGGCTGCAGGTTTAGGCACAAATTACAGGAGATGGCATTCTTGTTACCACCTCACACAGCTGCAGGTTGTAAAACAACTACAATCGTGTAGTTTTGTTATAAACTGCTCTACCAAGCCCCAGTGGAAACATTGTCAAGTGGTATAAAAAGTTCATTCCAAATGTGTTTTACTTCAAACGAGCATATATTGCCTGGTACCTTTCTGTCAGTGTGAAAAGGAGAAATTTCACATCCAAGCTACATGCATCATTTTCACCCATGCTTGGGGGAAAGGAGGGTTTACAATCTGCGAATTACCCAGATAGTGACTTGCGTCACATTTGTTCCAGTTAATGGGAGTAGGTTATACAGGCTTTTAGCATTCATCACTTTTGGATAAAATTATTTATAATTATTTCATGTCCAAACAGTAGTTTATGTAAGATGCAAACTTGTTAGGCCATGCAATTTTGACAATTTAATTAGCTGTGACCACTGAAGTATTAAAGTGGAACGTATTGGATTAAAGGGGCGGGGGGGAACAAAACCCAAAACATAAATACAAAACCTCCTGCAGGATGGGGCTTGTGCTCCATGTATAAAATTATGCATTGTTATCTGTTGCAATTCTTCATGCAGAATGCTTGCAAGATTGGCCCAATATTTGGAAAGGAAACTGTCCAATTCTGATCTCACTTACATTGGTGTAAATCAGTAATAACTCTATTAACTTGAGTGGAGTTACACTTCTGTAAAACTGCATTAAGGAAGAGAACAATTGGGCCCATCCACTCTATCTTGTTTCCTTTTTACATTCTTTCCTCTATGAAGCTAACTTTTGATTTTTCTCTTTAGAATCATATTCATTTCCTTTCTATTATACCTCCATTCATTTTTCTTGGGATCTTCCTTTCTGTTTTATTTTTCTACCTTCATTGTGTTGTCCACACATTTATTTGTCCTTCTCTATTCATCTGTATAATCTTTTATATCTCAACCTTTGTTTCTCCTCTATCGCTAGTGCCAGTTCATACACATGGTTTTACAATTCCTATTTCGTTGGAGCAGGCTGGCTTTTTGGGTATTTCTGGGAAATTCTGTGGCCTGTGTTATCTGGAAGGTCAGACTGAATGATCTCAGTGGACCCTTCTGGCCTTGGAATCTATGAAACAATGAACAAGGGTCAGTGTCCAGAGGCTGGAAACATTCTGACTGAATTTTTGACTTTGGATCTCAAACTTTTTATAACAAGTTAAGAGGTCGTTAGAGCTGTAATTGTTACTTAAATTGGTTATGGGTAGGCAAAATATTATGTACCTGGATATCTGATATATTGCGACATTATCTACAATGTAATTCTGGAAGAATCTAATGTATTTAAAACCATGCAGATGTTTCTGGAGCGCCTGCCTTATGCTCAAATTAGAGAGCAGTAATCCGTGTACTAGAATACCGAGAAAGGGCTCCATTCTCTGGTGCTCCAGAACTCTAGTCAATGTAGTGTAGGGTAGAGGGTTGAGGGCTAGGAAGACGTTGCACCGTATTTGGCTTGTTCTGCCCCTTGAAGCAGATTGGAGCAGCTGCTCACTCCTAACCCCTCACTTCCTAATTCCTCCCCACTTCATTCTAGTTGCCTCCCTGCCTGCCATTTAGACGTCTCCCCTCTTAGTTCTTTCTGCATCCATGTTGCATGGACTTGTGCTCCTGGCTGACCTATCTTCCACCTGCTTCAGTCAACCTACTGCAAAACCTTCACCTGTGCCTCAGCAGAACTGCCTGTGGTGCCCTTAAACTAGCCTGCTCCTGGGTGTCATGTAAGGAATTACAAGGACTTTTCAATAGTCATTTAAAAACTCCTTACTGTAGGGGTTGATATCTAGCTGTTACTATGATTGGCACTCTGTGACTATCTAAAGTAGAAACCCTCACAGCAACTTCATCCCAGTTCTCCTGTGCTGAGAGATGGAGCCCATGGCATGATTTCGGTGGCAATCAAAGTGAGATATGCAAAGTACTTAAAATTCCTTGCGTATTTTCCTCTGATTGCCTACTGCCTACTTAGTGCGGTGTTTTCAGTGCACTGAGTTGGAGGGATATGCCTTCCCTCAGACTCAGCGCTACTCCTTCTGTGGGGGTGGTCTTATAACATCAGCTTCCTGATCGGCTGAGCAGGTCTTCACAGATCAATCTGACGGTGGCAAATTGGTTGCCATCAGAGAAGACCTGCCTGGAGTGGGATGTATCAGTGTTAGTCCTGGGCATTCTTAGAGAGTGTGCAAGAATTGGTAGGATGCCTCAGGTTCTTCACTTCTCCAGGCTCTTAGTCATTGCAGATGCTTCATGCTCCTCCCATACTCTCCATAAGGCTCCCATTGCTGTCATGTTTCTGTTGTCTTTTGATTTTTAGAAACAAAATTTATTGCTATTATTCCCAGATCAACTTCCAAAAGGAGCACCATGGTCAAGGAACATGACTTCTGACTATGTTTGCATGATCTCATGACTGGTCCTGGGACTCAGCAGGTCTCACCCAGGTCTACAGAGGTTCCCCACAGTGAGACAGCAGGTTAGGCCAAGAGTCCTGGCTTGGTTGTTCTGGCCACTGGAGAGACTCGTATAAAAATCCCTGAACTTCACTTAGTCCTGAATGCATAGAGCATCGGGGTAAAATTTGCCAAAGTGTTGTCTTATTTCTGCTCTTCTTGTAGTCAATAAGTGTTTGACTTCAGAGGCAGTGGAGTTAAAAATCCAGTGCTGAGCAGTTCTGGAAATCCTTCCCTTGAGGATTATTCAGTTTCCGAAGAGTTAAGATTTTTAGTATTATTATTTTTTTAAGAACCATTAATCTTGTGGAGCAGAAGCCTATGAGAGTTAAAATATTCAGTGCCGTCAGTAACACATTATAATGACAAGGTTGTGATTTCTGCACTTGATCATGAATGATTTATGAAAATTTAGTAAACAGTGAAGGCTCAGTTCCCTTTCAGCAGCCTATTGAAGTAGTCTCCTTGTGCAGACTTGTGTAGTTAAAAAAAGGCCCCAACAATCAACAAACCAGCTCCTGTCCCCCTGGAAAATTAGATTTTCAAAATACATCCTTCAGAAGAGCATTTGGTGTGAGGTATTTCTCACAACTAAAAAGCAAGACCTCTTTTCATATCTTTCTTTAACCCTTCAGGGCCCGTGCCTGAAATTATTAGTGATAAATTGAAATGAATGGGAGATTCCCCAATTTTTTTGTTTTAGTTTTCCTACCTAGTGGCAAGAGACTTGGACTTGCCAGGTTTCCTAATGTCTGAATTGGCATTCCTTGAATGAGCAGCACTTCTTTGATGGCTGCCGGAACTTACGTGTGCATCAATCTCTCTTTCCTCGTGCTTTGTTTCCTTGTTACTCTTCTGCATTTCTCTCCTTCCTCTTTCATCTCTGGGTTCTCTCTCCTTCCACACTTTCTATTTTTGCCTCTCTATTTGCATATCAGAGAGTGGCCTAGAAAATTTCTTTGCTAATAGGACAGTAAAAAGTCCAGGACCCACTTATCCACCATATACACTCCTGTTCTCTGCCTGCATGGGGCTGGACTGCATACCCTCTCAAGATCCCTTCCAGTCCTATGATTCCCAAACATGCCCCCTTACCTCTCTGCATCTTTCTCCCAACCATTTTGGCACCTTCCCTTTCACTACCTTCCTTATTCCTTCAGTCCCCCTCCCCTCTCTTTGCTTCACACTTAGTTAGAGAACATTCTCTCTCAAAGGCTCCCTGGGCTGGTTGTAAGTGTCCATCTTGGCTGGGAGCATTCCCTGCTGTGCGGTGCTGAGATTGCAATCAGTTCTGGTCTTCTGCAACCCATCAGCTGAGCCAAAGAATGGGAAGCAAGCCACTAATTAGAATGAGCACTTCAGGAGCAGAGCAATTCTAGTGTCAAGCACTAATAGTGCTTACTAGTCTCTATCACGAATAGCGCTTTTAGGACCTGATTCAATGCCTGTTAATTTAGATGGGAGTCTTTCCAAAGACATCAATAGGCAGGGAATCTGGCCCTTAAAGCAACATTTAAAAAAGAGCCTAAGACCCAAATTTCTAAAGATATTTAGGCATTGTTGCACTCAGCCTTGCAACGCCTAACCGATTTAGGAGCCTAAATAATATTTTCAAAAGGGATTTAGGCACTTAGGTTTGGATTTAGAGTCAAAGTGACTTAGGGACTTAGAAGCCTGACTCAATTAAGTCAGTGGATTCTAGGTTCTTAAATCACTTAGGATACTGCAATTAAACACCTGCAGCCAGTCTGTGTCAGCTGACTTGGTCTTATAGGATTTGGCCAGAGGCTGTAAAATTGCAGTGTGGATGTTCTGATGTGGGCTGAAGCCTGGGACCCCGTGAGGGGATATGCTTGCTTGGGCTGCTACAAATACGATCTGAAAAGAATTCTAAGATTTGAAGAACCTTTTTGTTTTTCTCAGCCTCAGTATGTGGCAAACCTGATGTTACTGCTGGGTTTAAGAACAGCAGTTGAGTAATTAAAGACTTTATGTAAAGATACGGCTTGTCTTTAAATATGTTATTTCACTGATACATTTATCTCTCATGCCTCATTTCCATTTTGTTTCGTTCCATGAATTGATGCACTTTGGTCCTTTTGAGTCTCACCTTTCTTTATTTGATATAAATCTCTAAGAGCAAATAGTAAAATCATTTCACTTGCTAGGAAACTGCAGGCTAAAGTTTTTAAAGCGACCAGTGATTTTTGGGCACTGCAACTTTTGTGTGTGTGTTGAACGGGAGACAACTTAGGCAGGACTGATGTTCAGAAAATATTGAGTATCTGCCCTCTGAAAATCAGATCCCATTAAGGCTCTCAAGTTGGGCACTCAAAAATTGCAGGGTCCAAAATCACTTTGGAAATATAGGCCTGTGGATTTTGGAAGGGGCTAAGAGCTGGTGGGTATATGTCTGTATTGTTGCCCATTGTCTATATAGGGCCATGCTATAACAGCTTCAAAGAATATATGATAAATATACTTTCATTGTATGCATACTAGACATAAAAATATTTCATTAAGCAATAGATCTGTATTAAATGAATAGCTGTTAAGAGACCTACTAGAAGACTAGAAAAGTGATGCAAAAAAAGTTATCCAGTTGACAGATTCTACTGAGGCATCATAAATCTGTTATCTATTGTCTTGAAATTCCATGAAGTATCACGTTAGCTGTGCAGATTTCACTTTTAGCTTTAGATCAAGAAGTGTCTGCACAGAAAATCCAGTAGTTCATAAATCTTTGCTTCTTTAATTTGTAACTTAAATATGTGATTCTCCTGCTAGTCACAAAACGCTGTTGTGTAAATTCTAGCTCTGTAGAGGTCCATTTAGAAATGTCTGTGAAATTCAGTGGGGATCATGCTTTGCCCCTGTAATTTTAATCCGTAGTAACAAAAGATGTACATGGAGTTTATGGATTACATTCTGGCAGATTCTTTGTTTTGGACTCAAGTTTCTTAAATTAATGTTAGACTAGAGAATTGCTCTGAGGAAAAGGATCAAGCACGTAAGAAATCCCTGCACCCAAACTCTGCAAGGGTTAGATTCTTAGACTTCAGAGGGAATTTAGGGAGCCGAGAATCTGTAAATAGGCACTCAGCACTTTTGAGAATTGGGCCCTAAATGAAACTCCATGTAGCACTTCAGGTGTGCTGTGTCCCATTGGAAAGGAGTCACTTGATGTCTGAAACATTTTGTCACTTTCACTCTGATAAGAGACGCTCAGTTTGCATTTTTTAGAGTGTGAGGAACTTGAGGTATTGCATTTAAGTGTGGAGGCACTATCATGTCCGCGCAGCAGAGTTATAAAACTTGATCTATGGTCGCCTAGAATTTAAAGTTTTGGTGGCATCCCAGGGAGTATTTAATTGCATTTGTGCTTTATTACAAGGCTGTCTCCTTTTTCTGAATTTATTTTAGCTAATTAGTTGGAAATGTCACAGTCGTATTTCAAATGACGGAAACTTCATATATTATCATACATGAAGCAATTAACTCTTCTGACAAATATTTATTGTGGTGCCTTCTTTTATTAAGCCTTTTGTACTCTTAGAAATACAGCGTGTTCTCCCCACAAGGACACTTTTCCATCTCTGAGTAGGTGTATTTTTGCAGACTGCCACTGATATCACAACTAGCTTAATGAAACTCGGCAACAGAAGAACTCGTGAGCCGAAACATCAGGATACTTGCATAACACTGTTTCAGAATACAGATTTCTATCATATTTTAGCACCAAAAATAAAAAAAAGACCCAAGCACACCAAAAACTCCCCCGAACACCATTGATTTAGGACATTATATTGAAACTGATTCATCCCCAGACACTCTTGTTCTTTTCACAGAGACCATTTGGTGGAGACAGAAATGTAACATACTTGTGCTGCTGAGAATGATGCTGGGAAAGCGGCAGAACAGGGGCTTATATAGCAGGTTTTTCTTAACAAAAACCAAAATGATGTTTTTACTTGTTTCTTGTGGTTGCTCATGTGGAAACAAGTAACAAATATGACTGTTTGTTTAGCTCCTTTTACACAGATAGGTCTCGTAGATGATGTGCCATTGAGAAATAATTCCTGACAGTTATAACTGAACCAGATAAACAGTTCTGCCAGCCGCCAAAGAAGACTGTAAAACAAAAGGGTTCTGCTTATCGTTTTCCATTTCTTCATGCTTGTCAAACTGTTTAACTGTGCATTAACCATAACAAAGGGTCTCCATTTTACTCTCCTTGTCTGCTGTGGTCACGGCACCTTCATTACTTTTCCTTGCTCTCACTGTGTTTTAAGCACAGGCCACAAGGATGTGATTTAGAAGTACCACTTCAAAATTCTGACTGCCATACTTTTAATCTATGCTCATGTGTATACATCCGCATATGTATTTTTTAAAAATTTTTTCTTCAGGCAGAGACAGCAACAGAGGGTGGACGGGAAGGTCCTAACATTCACGTCGCCTCAGGACAGAACTCTGAGCAAACTGGAATTGGCGGCTCGCTGACCTCGCAGAGTTTGGTTGCTCCTGCTGGGACCTCTGCTGGTACTTCAGCTGCGGCTTCATTCTTCATAAGGTATCATTCATTACCATTTGCAAAATTGCTAATGGATGTTACGTGGTTATAAACGGAAATGGTTTTCACTTGCTACTCTGAATAACAAACAAGGACTCCTGTGGCACTTTTAAAGACTAACAAATGTATTTTCGTCTTTAAAAGTGCCACAAGACTCCTTGTTTGTTTTGCTGAACTAGACTGCCCCTTTGGAACTTCTGAATAACAATTCACGTGAGCATGTGTTAACGACTCTGACTTTATATCATTGCTGCGAGAAGGAGGGTGCTTGGATGAGGTCATGTTTTTATTTCTGGTAGTCCGGTTTTGACTCTTGATTGATAACTATTGAGTGTGTATATTGAGCTCAGTCTAGTCCCTCTTGGTTATAGTTTTATATAACAAATCAACCACATGATAGGCCTCCTTTGAGCAGAGGCTGAGATTGCAAGGGTTTTGTGTTTTAGGATTGAGCTGTAGTGGAAGAATTGAGAAGAGAAGCTTGCAGGTTGACTACCTCTGTTATGATTGGTTCAGTCATCAATGTTTTTGTGCACATACAATTGACATATATTTTCAGAAACTACTTAAAAGACAAACTAAAACTTTCTGGATTATTGACAGAATGGAAGCCAAGCTTGTTCCTCTTCGTAGGCACATACAAAACTTGGATTGGCATAAAGAACTCAGTTGCATTATCCAAAATGCTGACATGTATTATCATAAATCTTGTAAAATCAGATGTAGTTCTTGTTCGTGGACATACAGTAGCTGATTGTACAAGAAGGTATGCGTATAACTTAAAGAGCAAACCTTCATTCCACACACTAATATTGCTTATGGAAACTTTGCTCATAAGCAATAGCAGATTAACATTTATCCATGTTGGGGCTATTTTTAATTCCTCACATTTACCCAAAAGGATAAGTGTAGACTTTGACAACGTCAAGAGATTATTTGGGAAAAATGAAAAACTGTTTTTATTTGTTAGACAGCACTAGACCATACACATGTGAAGGGCATTTTTCCTCTGTAAATGATAACAAAAATTGGCTCTCAGGATAAAAACTTGAATATCAAGATGTAGCCTGTAAATTTATACTAAATTTTTTAGGACCAAATGGCAGAGCTATCAGAGTAGAGGGTTGTTATGAAAATGGATACTTAATTGTTAGTGAAAATACTGGCCCTGTAATCGCTAATGTTGGTTAAATGGACAATGCTATTGAGCAGATGGTAAATTCTAAATTTAAAAAAACAAAAATAAACTTTAAGGGACTCATCTTGCTTTTCAATCGCTTTTAGTCAATACAATAATTAAATGGGGATGTAATTGATGCCTTTTGTTGTTTGAGCAAATTCTGTATGTGGGTGCTCTTATTTTGATTTCGTTTTGTTGCTTTGGATTCATTTATTTCAGATCAAGTTTGTCTGTAGACAGTTTTATGCAAGTACAATGCAATACCTTCACTGCAGACTCCATTAGAAAAGTAGAACTGTGAGGAAGAAAACTCTTAATCTCTTTCAGATATCTGAAATCATAGGGAGTGGGAGGGACAAGTAACTGGTCTGATAAATTGTGCTCTCTTTAAGAGTGGTTTTTTTTCTTTTTAACATTTGTGTTAAAGATCATCTTTACTGATTATTATGGATACAGAGGCACAATCTGTTAAAGTCAATGGAAAAACTCCCATCCATCTCTTCGGGCTTTGAATCAAGCTTCAAATGTTTTCTGGGAATCCAACTTTGTTTCTACTGAATCAGAATTTTTCCGATTTAGCATTTTAAAAAAAATTGAAAATCCATTAATTATGCTGCTTGTTCTATCTTTATTCCTTAGGAAAATGCTTTCTGTTTGATTGTTAACTAAATTACAGACCCAGTTGATTTTTTTTTGACAGAATTTTCTTTTTAATGACTTTTATCAAAAATGAAACTTTTCTCGAGAGATTATCAGTTATCTAAATTTTCAATTCTTTGCAAAATTTATTGTGATTTTTTACTGAGTTGTTATTGAAATTATTTTTAGAATTTTTTCACATACCTGGTTTTCAATAAATGAAAATATTCAGAACCAACTTCATGTTTAATTTTTACAAAAATTAGGCTAAAATATTGCAGAAAATGTCACAAAAATGGAAAATGGGGTAATTGCAAACCATGTGACTCAGAAACCACTTCAGAAATAGTGAAAGCTGTTACTGCTGCACTGGGCAGAGGAGGTAAAGTGAGACATTCCAGCACCCCTGGGTCCCAGGACTGGGTAAGAGAAATCCCCCTTTTGCAGCCTAGGACTTACGTGGTGACTGCCCTACTCCTCCAGCCATGTGGTTTTTAGGAAAGAAAACCAGCCAGAGATTGATGCTGGCCAGAGCAGCTTCATGAGGGACCACTGGCTATTTATGATGTCATCACGTCTTTAACACTTTTGGCCAGATATTTACCTGGTGCTGATTCGCTGGCTGTTTACTCTGGCTCCCACGGGCCTCCTCCTTCAGTCTCTTTGCCTCTGCCTCACTCCATTCTTGCCTTTCATATCCTCCAGCTTCCTACTTTTTCTCTTCTACCCTTCCTTTTGCATCCTCTCTCCCATTCTTTTGTCTTGGCGTTTAGCTAATCCCCTTCTCAACTAAACACCACGCTCCCCTCCATAAAAAGGAGAAAAATCATGACATCAATATGTTGTTTATTACCATCGTGATGTTCACTCTGTTTCTGTGTTCTATCACTTTTCCCTACCTTGCCTATTTAGACTGTTAGCATATCAGGGTAGGGATTGTCTATACTAGTCTGTCTTTGTGTAGTGCTTCACATAATGGAGCACTGTTTGTGGTTTGTTCCTCGAAACCACTGTAATAAAAATTCTTTATTAGTGATTTTTTTCCCCAAAATTGTTTTCCGTCTTTTTGACCAACAAGCCTGAAAGCTGGAATTTTTCACACAAGTCCATTTGGTTCATTTTCGGGAAAAGATCTATGTGTCACAGAAATAAAGCAGATCTACAAAAACATGTATGTAAGCTAAATGTTCATGTGCTGCAGATGTAGTTTAAATTACTTTAGAATACAATAAAGTCTCAAATAATTGGTCTTGCCTTTACTGAGATGAGCAGTACCACTCACATTAATGGGATTTCTCACATGATTAAATATTCCCAGGGTCAGGCCCAGCATTATTGTTCTTAGGGAAACAACATTTACGAGTCAGTCAGGAGGCCAACTAGAGGTGTACAGGCATGTTTGGGCAGCTGATGGTTCATGTGTTTACAGCCTTGTGACATCTCCTCTGACATTAAAATCTGCACCTTTGCTGATTGCTGCTCTCTTTCCTTTGAATTATTGCATGCACCGGCATGCCTGGTGGGCTGTTTGTTTGCTTATGTTTGTTCCTTACCCAGAATTGTAACCCTGTGTTTATAAATTCACAATTTGTTGCTCTGAAGGTGGTAAACAGAAGAACATGGCTTCAGCTAGGGAAAAATAATTGAACTGTGCAGCAAGATATTTTTCTGGGCAAACAGTGTGCGCATGATTCTAAATGAAGATAATTCAGGCAGTCCTTGTGCAGAATGCATTTGTTTGGTTAAGGACATTAGTATGTATGCAATGTGAATCTGCATATTGAGTAAAGAGCTCTTTCTTATTTTAACTGCTTGCTCAACTTCTTCAAGCTTAATTATTTTTTTATTTTGATATTTTATTCATTATCTTGTAAAATGTAAAAATCTGTGAAGTAGAAGTGCTCAGTATCCAAAATCAAAACCAAATATTAAAGAGTAGATGCAAATGTGTCAACAGAATAAAGTCTATTTTAATTGCCCTTATTTCCTGCTGTATTACAGAACAATTTTTTTTGACTAATATTGGACTCTGTCAGATTCAGACCTGGAGAAGAGCTGTGTATAAGCTCAAAAGCTTGTCTCTCAACTCCCCCCAATAGAAGATCATCCAATAAAGAATATTAACTCACCCATGTGATCTTTCTAATTTAACAATCTTTCAGAATCTGCAGTCTGTAATCAATGGGAATGTTACATGAGTAAGAGCAGAAATAACAAATTCCCAGTTAGGAACTGGCAGAGCGAGAAGGCTTTCCTTTAATAAAAGAAAACAAACTAAAAGTATGCATCCGGATCCAACTTCAGCTCTCACTTCCTGGTATAAGAGGAGTGGAATTTTGCCCCATATTGATTAGATTTAAGAAAAGTACCGGGGAGCAGATTTGAAGTCTTGGATTTGTAGAACTGTTGTGCAATAAACGCTGGTGCCTAGCTTTAGTAATCTGAATTTTAAAACCACTGCCTGGAGATATATATATATATATTTTAAAGACAGTGATATGAAAAGCTTTGCTCTTACTAAATGAGACTCCGAGAGAATAGTTACAGTAGCATGAAGTGGGCCCAGACGTGCTGCTGTGGCAGTCGGGACACTTGTTGTAATAAGAGGTAAAACTTTTTTGCTGACTGAACACCTGGGGTCGAGGGAGCCCTGTGATTTCCAAGAGTAAGGAGGGGGAAGGGAGAGAAGAGGAGATTAGGATTGAGAGGGGTTAATTTGTCTATTTACCAAAAGCGAAAACACCACTCCCCTGAGAGAGAAAAATCAAACTCTAAAAATTGAAGCAATCAGCATTAATCTGTGAACTCTGCCTTGTTTGTGACTTGTGACCACTGTGCTGGTAATGCCTGTGTTTCTTGCCAGGAATTCTTTACTTCAGTGAATCCATCTGTGACTGGCCCCGGCACAGAAAGACGAGACTGAAGGAAGGATTTGAGCAGTGTGTGGATGTTTGTTAAAGAATCAGAGGGATTTGAAACCTTCATGTAAGAGGCTAGACTACATGATAATAAATAAAGGATAATAAATAATCCTTCCTACGTCTTAATCTTGGTAGATTTTGGAATAGCCTCTCTTCTTTCTTCCTCCCAAATTAGTTTACAGAGATGTTCCTTCTGGCATTCTATATGTTTCTTGTGCTAAGTGCTTTTGCAAGATGTTTGTGTATGTGCCATTTAATTATGTATTTGCATTTGCAAAATGACTTCCATCAAAGGCAGGAGATAACTAAGTGTAACTGCAGCATCTTAACACCCATGCTCCCATTTTTGTTTCTATCAAATATCTTTTTGATTACTGTGTTTAAATGGATTACTGAATCTTTGCATAGTGATATAGGGTAAAATATTTAAGCTCCTAAATAATTTATACACTTCTTGAAAGTTTTACGTATAAACTCGAATTCACCAGTGTATTATAGTTTTATACAGGTAACTCAATTTAAGTTAATAAAAGTGAGAGTCAGATAGCACTGAATCAAACCCATTATTTTTCTGTTGGCTGCATACTCCTGAGCGTGTGAGAAAACTGTCTATTTATAGGTATAATGTTTTGCTGTTTAGTAGGAAAAGTTTTATTTGTTAGTCCCTTTGCTTATCCAGGTCGTAAAATGTCCAGACACCAAGTAGTACAACAGTATACATTATATTTAGAAGAAACTTAGGCTTTTTGTAGATTCAGGTTACTCAATTCATATTTCAGCTCATGTGAGTAGTGGTTAAAGAATGTAATTATTCACTAATGAGCAGTAATGGTACATATAAACTAAGGGTCACTCTCCTATTACAGGCACCTGATGGTTCACTGATAACCATTTGGTCATTAGATTGACCATAAAATACTCAATAATTGAGGTTACTCATAGAGCAGACACCTTATCAGCTTTAGGCATGGAGGGACAGCTTGTCAGTACTCAGTACGCTGATTGTGCTGTGACTGAGCATATGATTAGCGTATTGAAGCAGTGTGTATCTAATGAAACTGCAGGAAAGGCATAGCAATATTATCACAACCACGAAATGACTAATGTGTTATTGTTCCAAGCCTCAGATGCTTCAATTAGTTCCAATAAACTGTATCTTGAATATTTATTTTAACGTGATCTAGCGTAGCGATAAGCTCAGAGCTTCAAAAATTTTGTGCACTGCCTTTCATTACATGAGTCTAAATTTGGAATGTTTTTGGAATGGACACAATGATTGTTAAATGAAATCTACATGGCTTTGAATGAAAATCTAATGGAAGGAATAAAGACTACCATGCCAGTTTCACATTTTGTAGATTATTCTTGTATTTAAAATACTTTCTGAAGCTACAGTTGGTGCCTGATTTATAAGAGAAAGCTATCTGTGGCATAATTTTATGCCCTTACATTCATCCATGAAGCTCCCATAGACTTGCACATGTGGATCTGAAGTCAGAATTTATACCATAGTATTTTGTGCCACATGAGCATTAGTCAAAATGTTCTAATTCATGAAGCCTTCTAGAAAAAATGTTGCTTTACACTGTATTGCAATGCTTTATACTGTCTATGAGAAATTGGACCTCAGGACCTGTGGGTTTTTTTACTATTATATTTTCTCCATGACAGTGTCTGAACTTTCATAAATTATTTAATACAGTGAAGAATGCAAACCACCTTTTGTCTTTCTGAACTGCTATTCAGGCTTCTATGATGTGACCTTGGAAAGTAACCATAGAAACGTGTTAAAAGCATCAACTTAAAATCTGTAGTTCAGTGTGACAGTGATGCAAATTCCGTGAAAGAAGATTATGATGTATTAAGAATACTAGCAGCATATATTACCTCTAACCTGTTAAACCTGATTATTCCATGACTATCAGTACTTTGAGAATTTAATGGACGGGGAAAAAAGCACAAAAATCTAACATACATTTAAAAAGTTGCTATATTAAAATATTTGTAGCTAAATCATTCTAGTTTGTCAACCTAATTTGCAATCCAGTTAAATACAGTCATGATTTTTCTGCTGAGTTCATAATATAGTTCACCAGTTTTCTGAATTTAATAGCTGTAAACTTTCACTCTCTAGCCTGCTGGGGTTGACCGGTAGCCTAGCTCTGTGCAGAGCTGGAATAATTTAAATCTTGACAGATAAAGTAGATAATTAGGTTAAGAGTTATGTAGTTCACTAGAAGGTAAAGGGAATTTTTGACTCGTCAGATACTGAGCGTATGTCTGCACTGCTGTAGCTGCAGGGATCAATTGAGTGGGTTGTGGAGGCCCGGTCAATTGATCCTGGAAGTACCTTCCAATCGATGCCATTAATCTACACTCCCCCCCCCCCCCCCGGAATGGAGAACTAGAGGGTGTTTCCCATCACCAGGGTGCAGTGGAGATGCCATGGTATGGCAATGTAAATAAGTTCATGGGAGATACATAATGTAGCTAGCGTTGACTGCTGGCAGCAGTGTAAACTAGCTTTTAGTGCTAGCTAGTCATGGTTGCGGCTAGTTCGTAAGTCTGAAACAGAAGTCTAGGGTTGTCCTTGATTTTGCTAAGGATAACAACAATGAAAGTTCAGATGAATGAAGCAAAATCACTTATTATTAATTTCCTCTTTAAAAATAATCCACACCCAAGAAATTATAAATTTGTACTTGGTATGATAGAAAAAATAAAATTTGAATTAATTTTTCTAGAAAAGCCCAGTACCGGCACATCCCAATCAAATCTACCCTTCTGATAGGGATATACTTATTTCCACATATATTTCATCTTTCGATTGCTGTTTAATAGCAATAATGAGCTAGGTACAGAGCCATTCAATGAGAGCAGTGACTGACTAGTTTCAACCATTCTAGATTACTGTTTCGAACATTAATCCTTCCTCCTTAATCTCCAGGCCAGGTCTACGCTTACGTTGAAATTCGGCAGCAGTTGGTATGAGTTATGCAAACTATTTTATGTAATACTTTACGTAGCTTGCGTAACTCCTGCCAACTTTGTAACTCCCCTTCCTAGCAGTATCTTAGCTGCGACAACTGGAAATGCTTTCCCATTGATGCGGCATTATGCCACTTGAGGGGGTGGTTTTATTGCGTTGATTTCCAGATCAATTGAGTGAGTCTTCACTGACTACTCAATCGATTCAGAAAGATTGATCTGTTGGCAGTGAATTTGCTGCTGTCAATGAAGATGTACCCCTAGTCTCTGTCATGGTTGTTTATGTTTTTTTTGGAAGCGCATCTTCTTCCTTAATTTGAATAAACCATAACATTTTCAGTTGCATTGGAAACTGCTGCACATGCACAAGTTTGGCTCTTTGTGTGTATTTTAAGCCACATCTCTGTGTAGGTCTTGTTGTTTAGAGCACAGTTGTGTTGTTGTGGAGAAATGACAATAGATAGAGCAGGGGACTGCAGTATTGTATGGTATCTTGTAACATTTTAGGGCAATTTATGTGGTCCCAGTTGCTGTGGCAGCATAATACTGTCTGTAAATAAGAGCAACATTGTATATTTTAGTTGCATCCTGTTTCATGTTTTAACACATAAGGGGGATTCTGTGATGAATCTTAACTAGAAAATCATGTTTGAATCAAGCAGGGTTTCTTCTTTAAGGCAGAAGTGACTTCAGAATACCAAACCAAAGAGGTAGTGAAGATCAACACATCATTACTGATAATCTGACTAATACAACACCATACATTTACACAGTGCTGTATAAATAGAGGGTAAGCCAGGCTTCCTGCCATGAAGAGCTTGCAATCTGAGTTTAACACAGCAAACAAAGACAATACACTGAACAATAAGTAGCTCAGGAAAGGGAGAGTGTAGCAGTCAGGAAGAGAGCCAAGGTGGATTCCATGGCATCAACAGATGGAGCTGAGACAAGGAGAGCAGCAGAAAAGTCAGAGAGGTTAATAGTCTGGAGATCAGAAAAGGACAGAGTGATTAGACAGGAGAGGGGGAGAATATGTCACGTTGGCGGTGAGCAAATAGTGACCAGAGAGAGGAACTTCTCTGCCAAGAAAGAGAACAGCCAAGAGAGTGACTGCAGTAGTGAATGGGGGAGTCAGTCCACGGCTGCAGGTTAGGGTTAAGGAGAGGCATATAGAGCTCGTAGGATTAGAAGGGTCATCAGCATGGAAAATGAAGTCAGTGAGGATGAGGGAAGGAGATCATGCCAAGACCCAGGGGGAGAGTGTGCCAGGTATCCAAATCAGGGAAAGAGGAAGGAAGAAAAGTTAGGATAGAGAAGGGGGGCAGAAGTAATGGACCACAAAGGAGAAGAAGTGGGATGTGAAGAAGAGACAGGCTGGGAATGGAGAGGAGGAGAAGGCCGGTGCCTGTCCTGCAGCCTTCACTTCGGCGGGAGAGAAAGAGAGGACACGCAAAGAAATGGACACAGCAGAGGCTGTGTTGGAGAACACGAGCCAAGTTTTGGTGAGTGCTGGTAGGTGGAGGTCAAGACACTGTGGAGGAGGTGACCAGATTACCAAAACAAAAAAACGGGTCTGTTTCATACAGGGGTGGATGAGAGAAAGGGGGCACCTGGAAAGGAACAGGGTCCACTTCTGGTGGTAGTGCAGGTGCCATCTATCTGTTCATGTTCTTTTGGGGGTTGGGTGGAAGGTGGCATCTTGCTGTCACTGTCCTGCAAGAGTTGCTGTGTCTGCACCTTTGGTTGATAAGAGTGTGTGGGGAGAGTGGCTTCTCAGAGTTTCCCATCATACCTTCTGCTGAGAGGGAAGACTGAGACGAATTTTGCTGATTATAAAATGATACACTTAGATATCCTTTTGCAAGGCTCGAAATTTCTGGGGTTGACTGTTGAACAGCCCTGTCCTGGGGTTTGACTGGGGAGAGGAACTGAGACATTGGGTCACTTTAGTCATTCACAGAGATGGAGCAGGGACTCCAAAGGGAGCAGGAGGGAGGCGAGGAAGAAGAAGAATCAGGCTGATAAAATTAGAGCCTTTATATCTGGTAGAAGAATGCTTAAAATATCATTTGCAAAGTGTACAGTCTGCCCATCCAGGCTGGATAAAGAGCCTGGAATCTGCTTGCTCACACTTATTAGGGATCCTAGTAACAATAAACATTTTGTATCTTTATTCAGTTTTGTAATATAATAAATACAGAATTTGTACTCAACAAAACTCATCCATTCTCAACAGCTACCCAGTTACCTTACCGATCCTTGTACCTCGAGGCTAATCCCTCAGGAGGTGAAGTCTGACGTTCATCAGCCACTAAACACAGAGCAGCCTAGCAAGACAAAAATGAGGTTCTAGAGCACAGGGGCTTTCTGAGCTGGTGCAGCCTAATGCCTATTACCTACTGGAGCTGTTCCTGGGATTGCTGCTGGGTACACATTTTAAACTATTTGTGATGTGTGGGAGAGTTAGATAAAATCAGTTGAAACCAAATGTCCCATAAATATGTGGAAGGGGAAGATCTAGTGTCAGAACTTTACAAATTTGAACTTCTGGGGACTGAGAGAATAACAGGGTGGGCGTAATGAAGTCAGTGGAAGGGATTAGTAGTGTTGCAGAGGGTGGACTGTGTGGCATTTTAACTGGGCAGAGCCTGTTGTATTCAGAGGAATCTTGTCTCTTACCCTGTGGATATTTGCCCATTTTTGACTTCTATTCCTTTATACTTGAGGTATTTATCTAAGTATATTTCCCTTTCCGTCTGTAACCATATGTCTCCATGTCCTAATTTATTTCTTTGACTCCTTTTTCTGCATGTTTTTGCTCTTTCCAATCTGCCTTTGCATTTTTTATTGTGTTGGTTTTTAACTCCTGAACTTCAGCCCTCATTTTCTTTCCTTTATTTAGGACATAGGTAAAATGATAATTGTGACTTTCCAGCAGGGCTGTAATTTGACAGTTTGCACCTGTTTCTTTTCACTTTATTGGTGACTTTCACATTCTTGCATGCAATTATATATTTTAACTATTATAATGCTTCATTGTGACTGACAGACTTGACAGTCAGAATAATAAAAGCTGCCTGCTGCTAACTTGAATATTTGATTCTCATTGTTGAGTTGTAGAATGCATTACTGGGTCATTTAACATGTACACTATGCAATTTACAAGGCAGATAGACTTTTAAGTACCATGGGTTGTATTCTAGATTGCTTTGGCTCTGTTAATGTTTGCAAAAAGAATGCAGTATATTTCTTCAAATATCTTTGTTCACAACATAGATCATAGACATCAATTAGACGTGACAATGGAACCTTACTCGAAAGGAATACTCCAGTGGTGTCGTTTCAGTGCTGTTTACTTGATATATGAGCTGCTCATACAGAATTTTCTTAACTTCAGTGGGAGTTCTATACAGGGAACTTACCTGAATTTTGGGGCCCTACAACTCCCGCATGTGTTTACCTAAAGCTGTGAGGAAGTCTAAGACTTAAAAGCTCATTGGAGGGAAACAACAAAATGGAATTTCTTGTGAAAGCAACTTGAGTGGCATAAAATGAATCCCATTTCAGTGCTATTAATGAATCGAGACATAGGGAGATTGTCCAGCTACAATGCAAGTTCCAAAATGTTGCATAATAGTGTAGATCATGCAAGGCCTCTTTTGAAGATTTTCCATTAGCAACACACTGGTGCTTATAAAAGGAATTAGTGCGTTCTTTTGCAGTTCAGTAATGATCCACATTTCAGTGGCAAATAAGTCTTTTTAATCTGTTAAAAGAGTCTTTTGATGTGAAAATTATCTGACTTTGCTGGAATTTGAATCTAGGATCTTTGGATCCAAAAATGTTCCATGCTTCAATGCCTTTCCTCCATAATAATAAAGATATGCACTTTACAGGCTAATATATAATCACAAGAGAGCAAGGCCACTGCATTTCCCTGCTAAGTAATATTTTAAATTTGAGTGATGAAATTTCAGACCATTATGTCCAAGAAGATCCATTTCAGAACTACTTGGAATTAAGTAAATTTACAGCAGCTTCATATCCTAAGAAGCACCCAAGTCCCCTCTCCATTTAAAAATAGTTCATTGTGTGAGCCTGGAGCTTCTACCTTGCCATGATTTCCACGGCATCATGTAATGCTCTCAGTGCCTATTTAACCTGATCAGATAGGGATAAGGAAATACTCCCTCCAACAAAGCCTTTTGCTTGGAAGTATAATAAAACTTGTCTAATGCTAGAAAATGCCCATCATTGTGTTCTCAGACATTAATCAATCATGGATCGGGTACAATTAATGGAGAGGAGAAATACAAAGTGTTTAAGTATACATAACACTAGGTTTTGTATGCTAACGTAGGCTCTGCATTAATACATGTTGGCTTGTATCCATATTATGGATGGCTTAAGATCATGGGAACACTGGAGACAGGTACATCCTAACTGATGGTGGCCTTCAGCAGATGCTTCAGATGCACTCTTCTTAGCAACATCATCCTCTTCGCTTTCCATCACTTCCCCCTAACAAATGACCCTGCTCCTCCCCTGCTCAGGTTGAGTGAACACCAGCCAATCACAATACCTTGAAACATCAAATCAAAGCTTCAAAGAGAAACTGCAGAATTAGAATTCTTCATATGTAGATATGACACTGTGAACTCAGGGCTGAATAGAGACTATGGGTTTCTTTCCCATTACAACAGGTAATTTTGCTTTTCTCCTTCTTCCCGCACCCCCACCACCCTGCTAACTGCTGTATTCCACTGTTGGAATACAAACAAGTGCTTTGATTTGCTATAACAGTCTAACCTGATCCTCTGACTTACACTCCTGTACATTTATTTTGCTCCCATTCTTTAAGTTCCCCATCTTCAAGGATCTCACAAAGTGGGATTTTCTCCCACAAAAGCTCACGCGATAAATAAATTTGTTAGTCTTCAAAAGTGCCACAGGACTTCTTGTTTGTTTTACCTTAGAACATAATACCTTTTCATAACAGATAATGTATTGCCTGATAAGCAATTTTAGCGCAGGCTTCTTTTATTTACTATGTCTAGTATTCCAGGTATTCCTAAGTGCTCTATGTATGCAAGTTCTTTAATAATGAATGGTGAGTTAATCCAGTTGTTTCTCTTTCATTACTTTCCAGCTGTAAACGGTTTATTGCTTTTCCTATTGGAATACAAATGAAGCTAAAGTTCTGTTCCGAACCATATATTGCCTGTTTTAAGAAGCTCCATCCAAAGGCTGGGAAATATGCTGGGGTAGACATAGTTCTTCCTGCTTTAGTTTGGTTTTCTCATGAAACAGGGTGTGAAACCATTGTTGGCTTTGAAGTAGCTGCTAGGTTTAGTTGTATGTGCTGTATACAAGCTAGGAATTGCAATATATTTCTATCGTGGATGGTGATAGTTTTGCTTATATAAAGATTAAGCTATGCAAATTTCAGCAGTTTATCATCTGGAACAGTAGTAAATAGTGAATACAGAGGTACAGCGATGTTTACATCCGTGCTTGTTTTATTTTGCAGTCTGATGAGCAGGGGAGAGTTACTGGCAGTTACAAGGGGGTGGAAATTGTAGAGACAGTGTCTCAGCTTGGCTTTGGCTGTGGATGCAATGCACAGCAGCCAGAAAGCTGCTCATAAGCAGCGGCTGAGGATTCCCGAAGATTGAGGGAGCCCGGGCACAGAACCAATTGCACAACAACCTAAATGGGCTGTTTTGACCCCTAACTGGCTGAGATTTGGGGGACAAGAAAAGTTGCTTGGATTCTCACTCACTGCAGGTGAGGATCAGTCTGATAATTTTTGATGTGGAAAAAGAGTGGATCCTAAGAATAAGAGTTGCAATAATTCCTTCTTAGATCTCATTTGTATTTCTTGAGTTCTTGAACATAGCTCTGCTGAAATGCTGTTTAAAAAATAAAATAGAGGCACGCAGTTGAAGGAATGGGTCAGATCCTGAACAGGTGTAAATCAGCATAGCTCCTTTGACTTCAAGGGAGGAACCCCGATTTACACCAGCTCAAGATGTATTCTAAGATCTGTCCATGCTTTCGATATGTCCTTGTGTGCTTGAATTCATGGCTCTCTTAATCATTGGCCTGCTATGATTTAAGCCCCATCTCTGCCTGGCTTGGAACTATGCTGAAGTGTGACAGTGTCTCATTCTGCACCACTATAATCAGTGAAAGTTTTGCCATTCACTTCACTGTGAGCAGGATCAGGCCTCTACTGTGTGATCTTAATGGATTTCTCTGCCATTCTGATTTCAGAATTGAGATAGCACCTGCTCCAAGTGTGACAGCTAAATTTACACCTGGAAGGAAGGGTTATCTTACCTCATGGAGGAACTGTAAGAGGGAGGCCAGGAACTGAAGAAATCTTCCCTATTGCATTGGCTGGGAAGGACGTGTCTGACAGCCTATAAATCTCTATCAAACTGCATTAAAGGCAGCACAAGCCACCCTTTTGATGTGATCCAAATACAGAATTGTCAGCTGACCAAGGTGACCCATGCAAATAGCTGGCACTAATTGCTTGTTCAATGCTTGACTGACTGGCTAAATAAACTAATGTTTGGTGGCCATGCTTGCCTGCAGATTCGAATAGGAGAAAAGCCTGGCTGCGGTTGATTGACTGTATAAACAAGACCGATTCCTATTAAGCATGTTCTAGTGGGTAGAGAACAAAACCGTATTCCAGGAACTCTACGGGTGCGTCTACACTTTGTAAATTAAGTCGACTTAATTTACTCTGCGTCTACACTACAATTTCCTTAAGTCGATTTAAGCTGCTGCTTAAGTCCATTTAAGGAAATTTTAAGTCGACTTTATAAAACCTAGTTTAAAGTCAACTTTACTGGCTAAGTTGACTTTATTAAGTCGACTTAAGCCAGTGTAGATGTGGCTTAGCCATAAGTCGACTTTAAGTCGACTTAAAGTGCCCGCAGGGCTCCCCCACTGACCTCCCTGCCAGGGTGCCTGGCACAGCCAGAGCCTGGCATGCCCACCACAGGGCAGGACACAGCCCTGCCCACCCCACTCCTGTACCCTGCCCCTGTCCTGCTGAGCCCCCATTGTACCCTGGTACAATGGGGAAAATACTGAGTCCCCCAGGCACTTTTAAAGGGGTTCCTCCCCTCCCACCATGGACCACTCCTAGGTCCACCTAGCCCCTAGAAGTCGACTTGGGTGTCCAGTGTGGACACTCTAAGTCGATTTGGCAAGGTCGACTTTAAGTCGAGCTAATTTTATAGTGTGGACATGCTAAGTCGACGTATTTGGCCAAGTGTAGACATGGCCTATGTCTCCTTGTGCCAGTGACTCATTGTTTGTCTCCAGGCAAGATTGCTCTTAGATTAAGTCTTGTCTATATGAATGCTAATTGGCAGCAAGCTGAAGTGTACTACCTTGCCACCCACTAAGGATACGTCTACACTGCCATTAAAAACCCATGGCTAGCCTGTGTGAGCTGAGGTGGGCTTGGTTTTACGGGCTGAGTGTCTGTAGTGTAGACATTCAGCCCTGGGGTGGAGGTTGGGCTCTAGGACCCTGTGACGTCGGAGGATCCTAGAGCTAGGGCTGCATCCAACAAAAGTCTACACAGCAATTAAACAGCCACTTAGTTCGAGTGCGAGTCACCTGGCATGGGCCAGCAGCGTGTTTTTAATTGCAGTGTGGACAAACCCCAAGTGTCCATGTGACCCCTCTGCCTTGCACTAAAAGTTCCATAGTGCACTTCACCTGCCTTGCTTTGAATTGGGAGTAGATCAAAGTGCACCAGGGAACTTTTAGTGCATAGCAGCAGGGTTTGCATGGACAGTTAGTATGTGGCAGACTAGTACGGCGTAGATTTACACTCCAGGTTGCTGCAAACGAAGTGTTTGTACATAGACAAATCCACTGAATGCTTCTGAGAATTAACACATTAATGCTCATACAGTATTTTGAATATTTAAAATGCTAGATAAGTGCTAAGTAGTGAGCACTATTTTATTATTAAGCAAGGATCATTTGGATTCTGTCCCGTCAGCCAGAAGAAATTGGCGTGGAGCAGTGAGTCTGAGTCCTCATGTCTGTAGGGTTGCTAATGGTCAGCTGACTGGAGTGGGCCATCTTCTTAGTGAATAATATCCCAGGGCTAAAACTGGCAGAGGTCAATTGAAATAAATACAGATCTGCTGATTTTTCTGCATCTGAGGATCTGGCCCATAGATTCTGGAAGAAATGAAGAGGTCATGGATAGGAGGAGAAAAGGGGCTGGGAGGACAGGAAGAGCACGATCCTGAAGTTATCTGGAGGATCCAAATCCTGTTGAGTGTTAACATTCAGTTAATCTTAATATATCTCATTTATTCTTAATCTAGTCCTTTGTAGACGCAGCCTGCTGTCAGCCAGGGAATGAATTGAATAGCTATACCTCTCAAGAAAGAGATCTTGGAGTCATTGTGGAGACTTCTCTGAAAACATCCACTCAATGTACAGGGTCAATCAAAAAAAGCTAACAGCATTTTAGGAACCATTAGAAAAAGGGATGAATAGTATACAGCATATATTGTATAAATCCAAGATACTACCCCACCTTGAATACTGCTTGCAGTTCTGGTCCCCACACCTCAAAAAAGATACATTAAAATTGATAGAGGTACAGAGAAAGGCAGCAAGAATGATTAAAGGTATGGAAGAGTTTCCATATGAGGCGAGATTATAAAATACTGAGGCTGTTCAGTTTAGAAAAGAGATGACTAAAGGGGGATATGAGAGATGTCTATAAAATCTGACTGCCTGATGCTGGGACTGCATGATGGGATGGATGTTGGGTGACCAGATGTCCTGATTTTATAGGGACAGTCCCTACATTCGGGGCTTTTGCTTATATAGGTGCCTATTTCCCTCACCCCTATCTCAGTTTTTCACACTTGTTAGCTGGTCACTCTAAATGGATGAATTGGTAATTGTCTTGTTCTGTTGATTCCTTTTGAAGCATCTAGCATTGACCAGTGTTGGAAGACAGGGTACGGGGCTAGATAGACTATTGATCTGACATAGCATGACTTTTTCTATGTTTTTGTGGATGGTGTCTGGGACGGAATAACTTTCATTTAACTTGTAGAGTTTCTCAAAGTTATGTTTAAAAATCGTTGTAGGAAGACCAGACCGATGTTATATGGGACTTTTTTTCCCCTGCAAGTGTACTGTGCTATATTTTCAATTTTAGAAGCATAAATAAAATACAAATAGAAATAATATTAGTAATAATGACAGCAAAGTTTGTTTGCTGCAGAAGGCTCTGGGCAGACTGCTGCAGGGTCTATTGAAAGGACATCCGTCTATTTGTTGTCTGTATTGACGAGTAATTAAGGCAACAATAACTGGAACTGCAGATACAAAGACGGGCTCTGTGACTTTTCCTGATGCTTCCTTTCAAGTTGATTTTCAGTGGGAAGCAGGTAAAGAATAGATGTTAAACAACACAGTAGTAATTGCTAAATTTGCTCTGGCATTGTTAGATGTGATTTGGGGAAGTACAAATGAGTGTTGTTATAGTAGAAATAGTAAACAGTAACCCAGAGCCACAACTTTGTAAGAGGTTCAGAATCTGGATTAAAAATTTCTCTGTAAATATACGCAGTGGACCAAAACGCTGTATGTGATCACTCCAAAATGAAAGATATTCAGTATCTGGACTGAAATTTTACAGCTGCAGCCCATCTGTTGCCTTGATCCTCCCGTGAAGCCTCCAGGTACCATTCCTATGTAGATAATAAATAAAGATGTCTAAGAGAGATGGATAAATAATATAGATTAGCAAACAGTGTGATAAAGCTCTGTTAAAATGTGTCAGTAATTACTGGTACTGATATATGTCTTCTATAGTTTATTTGTGGCAGCGTGGATTACGAGCTAGAGTCGTACGCCTGTCTACCTGCATGCGAGTGTTTTGCTTTCTGACCAAGAGTATATTATTTCAGCACCCATCTACATAATGTATATAATGGTAAGCTTGAAAATATGGCTCTGAGGAAGGTGATAAATGTTTGTAAATGCATTGGAATTGTCCAGTGAAAGGCATTACATCTGGACATAGTTATAATAAAGCCTCTAGTCTGATTTTATTTTTTATGGCATAGATATGCATTATAAGGGATGACAATTAGTGCATTGATTCTCCCAGCTATAATGTCTCTGATTGTCTGTGACCTTAAGCTTTAAGAATCAGTATTGAGTCTTTACTGTCAAATTAAATGTCTGAAATGCCAGGCTAACCTCATATATATTTTTCTAAAAGTGTGTATTTCTTGTAATGGGTAGCGCTGGTAGATGAGTTTGTTGTGCAGCCGTGCTCCCCAGATGCTAAACATTACCTAATTGATCTCCTCCTTTGCCTACTCGCCATGTCTATGCAGAACAGAAAACCTAGTAATCTGTAAATTGTGCGGTGGAAGGAGTAGGTTAGAGACTGTCCCTTGTCACTTGATATTTGAGTGCTCCGGCATGTGCCATATATTAGTTTTATTTTCTGCCATGCCACCTAGCTATGAGGAAGGAACTCTCCAGAGTGTCTTAAAAGACAACTTCTATTAAAGATGAAAAGAGTTAAGCAAAATGCAGCCAGTAGATTTCACAGCTAGAGGGGAAAATAATATACACCAGCGTCTCAGTGGCTTTAATTGGAAAGGGAGAGAGGCATGACAGTATGGAGTCCAGGGCTTAGTTCCACTATAAAGATTTTTGATAGAGGATTAGATAAACAATGTAAGTTAGATGGGGGAAAGAGGCTGAGGGTGGGTGGAAATGTGTGTGTAGTAAAACTCCTCAATAGCTAGGAAGCCATCATAAAATAGATGGATGATAACACTTCACTCTTGTATAACAATTTCCATCCATTAATCCCAAAGCCCTTTATAAAGAAGGGTAAGTATTGCTAGCCCCATTTTTCAGACCAATAAACTGAGATACAGAGAGGCTAAGTGAGTCACGAAAGACCACCCAATGATGTGGTGGTAGAAATTAGAACAGAATTCAGCTCTCCTAATGCCCACCCCGTGCTTTATCCAGTACGCTGTGCTGCCTCCGCAGGCACACGAAAGGGCACAGTTTCCAAGAGCAAAATTTCCCCGTTTTCAGGAGCAATGTTGGGAGCACAAATGACACCTGCCAAAGGGAATGCTGGAATAGGGCTTAGCGGAAACTATGCGCTAGAAGTTTTGCATCCTTTAGCATTTTAAAAGTCGTTCTTTTATAAATATGTAAACTGCTACAAATTTTCCTGAAATACAGTGGGGACTCGTTAGCATGCGGTCGGTTAACTCGCGGTAGGGCCATGTCCCCCAAACCTAAAAAATTAACATGCGGTTTCAGATAGCACGCAGTGTATAACATTAAACTGAGTATTTTTTTGGAAAATATTCACTTTTCATGGAGACAAATGAGCCTAAAATAGTTAAAGAGGGACTTGTCAAGTGTGATATCGGCTGTTCAGTTATTATTTGTAAGATTTTTTTAACAATTCCATTGCCCATTTATACAGTTGAGCCTCATTAACATACGGTTCGCTTAACACGCAGTTATAATTGCATGTCCCCCAATGCCCACGTGCTAACGGGTCCCCACTGTATGAAGTTTTGGTCAAGTCAGATAGGATTTTGCTATTTATGCAGGTGGACAACTCTACCAGACTGGGCTGTGTTTTAGCCTAGCTAGGATTTGGATGGGAGGCTGCCAAAAAGCATGCTGGTGCTGCAAGAAATGGTATCGGGGACTCAGCATGTGGCACACATCCTTTGGGGTAGCTGTTGAATCCCAAGTATGGTATCAAGTGCACTATGCTCCTGTCTTTGGACTGAGATATAAATTACTAAGATGTTGATCACTTGTGATCTCTAATAGACTGTTGGCATTCTCTGCAAGAGATAAGGATAAGCGCACTCTCTTATCCAAATGCTGATACTTACATTTCACTTTTCTAAATTCCTCCGGCGTTTTCAGTTGGATCCATTTCTTGCATCTTCTGAAAACACCGATGTGATCTGTAATGTTTTCACCCCATAACTCACTGCATTTCAGTGTTGGACATGAATGTATGTGCATGTGTAACCTACTGTTTACAGTATGCAAGCACTTTGGGGTATTTGTTGGGTAAAAAGATGATATATAACACAAGCCTCATGAAAAGAACTGTTCCTGCAAGTCCTTGTGTTAATCATTTTCTAAGAGCTATTCCACTTCTTCCCATGTTCCTATTTTTTGGCACCCCATGTGGACATGCAGACCCTGGGCCAAATTTTCCAATACGAATCGTACTCCAAAGTCTTAGGAAGAGAATATGTTGGTATTAAAACACTTAATTGCTTCAGCGAACGTATGGCACTGTGCCTGTTTAAAATACATGAATGGCGGAGATGCACAGTGTGTGTGCTGCTCAAGGGAACAGTCTGAAATTTGTTCTTTCTCCACAGGATAATTTAAGTGGTTACGTCTAGTTGTGCTGTCTTTCATTTGCCTTTTTAAATGGAGAGCCGTCTAAAAGTTGGCTCTTTCGGTAGATATCACACCTCCGTATGGCTGACCTATTTTTTCCTAGCTTGGCCTTTTCATGCATGTTAACTTATCTATTAGCACTTGGTGTGAATAAACATGGGATGTGTCAATCCATTCTTTATATCGAGTTCTCTTTCACATATGTTTCCCAAGGGGAATCCTGCTGCAGACTTTATTGAAACAATAATTATTTCATCAGGACTTCATGTATATCTAGATTGTACTTCGAAGACATTCTCTAGAGTTGTTTTTATCATTTATGTGGCAGATTAACGTGTGAAAACAAGGAAATAAACATTATCTTTCAAATTAATCAGCAAAATGATTAAATAACTATGAGAGCTGATTGCTGCTTGACTATGGAAAGTAATGCCGAGTATGGTACCACAGTGGAAATACCCAACAGGTTGAGGCTCTTTGCTGTACCGTAAAACCATATGTTTAGGAGACATTTACATTTTTAATTTGCATTTGCAGCTATTGAGCAATTGGTTTGACTCAAATCCGACTTCAGAATTTAGATGTTTGTATTTTCAGAATTGAATGGGAGTTTTGCACCATAAGATCCAGGATGGGATTTGTGTGGCTACATCAGTCTGCTCTGCCACTTAAAACTTAAGGATTCGTTATCACTGCTTAGAAAGTCCAATGGGGATTTAGATTGGTCCTGATGGTGTTCTGGGAAGTGCGCCTGCCCACTGCTAAAGGCCCCTCTCTCAGCCTAAGGGCAGAAGTAACTGGCCTGGGACTCAGCTGATTATGTATGACAACAAATGAGAAAGCGGGAACGGGCATGGGGTCATATGGAAGGAACCTGAAGGGGAGGGATCTAGGTTGGTCACTGGCATTTATTTTTGCCTGGTGTTTGCTGCTATGTTACAAAGAGATGTGACTGAACATCATGTTGATCTCCATACAGAGAGCACAAGTTGTTGTTCAGAGTTAGGAGCTCTGCATTTTAATTCCTGGCTCTGCTACTGACTGCCCTATAACGTTGTGCAAATTTATACAACTTTCAAGAGATGGCCTTGGGACAGAGCAGTTACGTTCCACTCCTTACTCTGAGCTGCATCCACATGACACTGTCTTTCCATGCTTAGTTTTCCCATTTTGTATGAGTACAATAATTGTTACTTCACAGGTATGTCACCAGACCCCATGTTTGTAACCTGCTTTGAAAGCCTTGGATGAAAGGTGTGATACAAGAATAAATTATTAACCGGAAAATGATTCATACTCATATAATAATGAATTTAGAGTGACAGGTTTCTGTAGGATGGGCCCAATCTAGTGGGTGCTTCATCTTCAGAACTTCCATTGACTTTGGCGGAATGTTTGTAAGGTTGGGCCCGAAGCTCTGTAACTTATTGCATCTTGGCTTGCCTGAATCTTAACGAGGGTAAAGACCTTCAATTGAGCATCCCTTAGCACTGTTGTAGAACATTTCTTTGAGCTCTCCACTGACGGTCTCTGTGTCAGATCCTACTCTCCTTATTCAGGAAGTCTGGCCAGTGAAGTTGGGAAATTTACACATATAAAAGTGTACAAAACTGCATCCCACGGATACACTGGAAAACTGGTGAGCAGAAAACCACGGGTAAATTCCTAGTCCCAGTACCTTCAGTGGACACAGCATTTCATTTCCCCCCCTGGACATGTGGAATAACGGCTTTTGCTATAGAGCCTAGGTTTTATTTTTGTTCCTTGATATTCTGCTTTGTGTTGTCATTAAGTATTAGAAGAAACCTTGATTCGAATCCCATTCTTATTCACAAAGAAAAGAGTTACAATTTTAATTTGTGGGTTAGGTGTGTGTGTATATATGCAGAAAAGGGTGAGTCACCAGGTTAATTCAGACAATTCCAGAGGGTAGTCTGTTAGTTTATTTCAGCAAACCAAACAAGTAGTTTTGTTTCAAGCAGTGTGGATGTGGCTTTTAAGAACAGTGGATGAGAAAATGAGAATGTTAAGTGGGGAAATTAGCTTTTGAAGTGAGTTAGCCATTTTAAGGCTCTATTCAAACCTAGTCTAATTTTGTCAAGTCTGCATATGAATTCCAGCTCTGCAGTTTCACACTGAAGTCTGGTTTTGATGTTTTTTTGCTGAAGTGCTGTAACTTTCATGTCTGTTACCGAATGTCCAGGGAGATTGAAGTGCTCCCTGGCTGGTTTTTGAATGTTACCATTCTTGACATCTGATTTGTGTCCATTTATTCTTTCGTGCAGAGACAGTCCAGTTGGGCCAATGTATAAGGCAAGGGGCATGGTTGACACATGATGATGGCATATATCACATTGGTAGATGTGCAGATATTTTAAACATTTTCCTTCTTCATCTTTCATGTTCTGAAATTCTAAATTTCAAAAGCAGGATTGTTGTTGTTTGGCACATTTAAAGCATGTCTCTTTACCAGATTTTTTTTTCTTTTAATGTGGCAGAATGGAATTAAGTAGGAAAACCAATCTGTCTTGAAGGGATTTTTCTGTTAGATAAGTTTGCAGTGCAGCCATTGGTGGAGAGGCTTGCGCTCATGTGATCTGCAGTATCTTGGAATGTAATTTTTCTATATTGGGTAACTTGTTAGAGTACAAAACATTACTTTCATAAATGGTATCACCAGCAAAGCCCATCTGGTGTTGCTAGTGACAAGGGAATGATTTCCTCTTTTTATGATGTCAGTGAGATTTCAGCAGTCTTGGCCTCATCTGCTGAGCTGTTGGAAAAGAAGTTGAGTATAATTGAAACTCTGTTGGGGGAGAAATTAAATGAATATCTTGCCAACCATATTTCTACCCATATTTCCTTCTATTAGTTTCCTGATGGTGTGTCCTTATGAAATCTGATTAGAATGAAATGACTTGATTTGTTAAACAGGCAGTGATGACAATGAACATCTGGTTTACTGGTTTTAATTGCATTTAGCTCATAGTAACGTTGTCCTTTCTTGCTATTACTTTATACAGAGCAGCACAGAAGCTTAACCTGTCCTCCAAGAGAAAGAAGTACCATCCGCCCCTGCCACGCTCTCATGACTTCTCTGTCTATGCCACCAACTTTAGTGGCATGTTGCAGCTGTGTTCTCCCCCAGCACCGCCATGTCTTTTGAGAGCAGTTTCAAAAATCAAGGACAACCCCGGCATTGGAAAGGTAATTCAAGATCTCAGTCTTTATACAATTTCCTAGCTAACTTTTTTTTTAAACAGAGTGAGGGGGGTTGGGTGGCTCAGAGGAGTGGTACTGAGACTGACTCCTGCACATGAGTTCAAATATGACTGAGAATTGACTCTTGGGTGGCCTAAATAAATGAGTTGGTGGTCTCTATCCAGATTCTAGTGAGCAAATATCAACTTCATAAAAGCCCATTGGCACAGTTGGTGACAGTAGCAGCAGAGCGGCTGAAGATCTGAATGCATGATCCTGCTCCCGTTAACGTCAATAGTAACATTTCCCTTAACTTCAGTGGTGCAGAATAGGGCTGTGAATGCATGTGATCCGCAGAGGAGGTCTCTGTTGGTAGGGTTGGTGCACTTCGGTGGGGTAGTGTAGGGAAATTTGCACCACTTTGCTAGTTCTGTACTTCTACTGTGGATGAAAGGATTGTTTCTAAGGGCAAGTCTATATTGACTGCGGCAAAGTCGCCACCGTCAACTCAATCTTCAGTTTTCGATTCAGGTGTCTATGTAGACGTGCTCAATCAGTAACCGAACCAGCGCTGGAACACCAGCTCCGTAACCGTACTTACTCTACGCCGAACGGACACCATTTCCCGTCAGCTTAGTGTAGTGTGTAGGAATGATTTAAGAAGTCGGCTGGAGATACAGAGGGTATTGTATGTACCTTGCGTATCTCCCGTTGACTGCCGCCGAAAACGGCAGTAAGTGTAGACTAGGGGTAAGATGGCCTGATTACCTTTGCATTTTCACAAGTGTAAATCAGGACTAACTCCAATGAAGTCAAGTGAAAGGAGAAGACTAAGAGGGAAAAAAAGGTCTTCCTTCTCCTGTTGTGGAAATCTGGCACCTTTTACTTAAACAAAATCAATTAAAATGCAACACAATTATTTAGAGTTTTGTTTCTATTTCTGATGTGTTAAAAGCACAAGCACAGTTTCTGAATACTTCTTTGGACAGGTTAAAAGAGATTAATATTTCTAGATGGACCTAAAGTACCTTGCGTGCAGAGGAGAGTTAAAAATGCACCTCATGTAACCATATAAATTAACATTAACAAATTATCTGTCTAAATATTTCTAAATGATCCTCTTTTGTATTGTACCCGGTTAAATCAGTGGGTTGAAGGAGATAAAGGTTTTTGCGAATGTATTTTTGCTAAATGGAAGGGAAGTGACTGTGGTGTTGCTCTTCTATGAGATAAGCTTCTTAAGAGGCTGGAAATCTACAACGAGAGAGATGGTCTTTTGTATATTTGACGAGAAGCTGGCAGATGAATATTTGAATCTAATAAATTAGCAGAGTTAATTTAGTAACTCTTAGGTGGGAAGGGAAAATTTGGTAAGAGTCTGTTTCTACATGCATGTTTGTAACATGTCCCATTTACGCTGTCTGCCTCTTCTCCTGTAGACTTAGAGCTAAGTTGTGGCATTAAGCCACATCTTTGCACTGGAGATAGTGCAGAGCTTTATTGCCTTCCTGGGACCTCTGCCAGACATTGTGCCTTATAAAAATACCATAGAGCTCACAGGTGTACAGGAGGGACAGTTCCTGTGTGTCTTAAAGGGCTTTAGACTGTGCAGCCCTCCATAGCCAACCAATTCTGGCAATGGCTCTGCCTTCTTCTCGTCTGTTTTGGATGAACTGGCGATACTAACTAGAACCATTCATTTTGCTCAGCGGGGTTCTGTTTTGTCTAATATCCTCAAATAGATAATCCAAGTATAACTCAGTATCACATACAGGATTCCCGATCAGTAAAATGTTAGGGGAATCCTGAATCTAAAATAATCTTGTACAGATCACTTTTCTGTCTATAAACCAAATGGAGCAGAGCAAGGGGCAGCTAATCATGGAGAAAAACACTGATAGAAAACTCCAGACCCTGGTAGAAAGCTTGACTGTTCTGCATAGACCTATTCTGAGTGCTGATATTTAGGGAAGCATTTAACATGCTGGCAAAGCGTGTCATATTCCCCTATAGGAACTGATACTGTAGACTTAAAAGATAACATTCTGTTAGAGCCACCTGCTAATGGAGTTAGTCTTTGCTGAGTGGTAGAGGCCTGTGGTATGGCGCGGAAGGCCCTGGGTTTTGAACCTTGAAGGTAATTATGCCACTGTCTCTGGCCCATGATTTTTACTGTGACAGTATCCCTTTAAGCATTGCAGTAAAACTAAACCTTACTGTGGGGGGAAAAAATTCGTCTTTTTAAAAAAAAAAAACCCAAAAAAATACCTTAGCTGCTTGTAAAAATCATGATTCTGCATAAAGGATGCCTCATTTAACTTAATGATAATACTCATTGGGCAGAGGAGAAGAATCAGCACATGTATGTGTTTTAATACTTGACGTTTATATCTCCACCCTCCCATATTAGGGTGATAATGAATACGAGTCTTTGGTGACATTCTCCCATTGAGCTGTAACCCTCATCCTTTATATTTTTCCCTTTCACCTGCTAGTTCTTTGTTGGTGGGGGGGGCTGTTACAGCCTCAGGCTGATTGCTTTCTGGTGGTGATGGTGACAGCAATGGGAATGAATAGTCATTTGTTTCTCCCTCGTTACTTTAAATATAAATGCAGTTAACAGACAAAAAAAGGTGGCAGATGCATGTAACGTCATTGTTTAACTCAAGAACCTTGTCTGCCCGTGCCACCGTTGTACTTAATGTTCTTCCTGCTTATCACTGACTTGCGCTTTTTCTTGTGGCCTGGACAATAATAACATATCGCTCCCAACAGGGATACGCTTGCCAGAAGCTGGACACTCGAATATATTTTTTTTACTGCAGCGTCTGTGTTCCCTACTTACTTTCTTTGATGGTCCAAGAGGCAACTATATGCCTGCCCTCATTGCTGGCTGCGGTTGCATGTGTGGGGCTATTTTGGGATAGGCAACATCAGGAGAAGTACGTTCCTTCCCCACCTCCAATTTGTTTGTTTTGTTTTGTACGGTTAGTCTTGACTGAGTATCCTTTAATTTTGGTGGTTGTTAAGGGTGCTGAGTACCTTCCAGGAGGTACTCGGTGCATTGCAGGATCCAACCCACAATGGATAAGATGCATCTGCAACTGAAAATCAAATGTTTGCATTTCAGGCTGGATAATTTAAACATAAGCCTACTGCTCCAGACTTGTGTAGAAAAGGCCAACTCTGCCTGGGGAGTGTCATATAACAGAACAATGTGAATTTTCATTGAGGAAAATAATGTGCAAAACCATGTTTCCATTACAAACAGAAAACATTTTTAGAAGCTCTGTAATACTATGATCAGAATGATAGCAATATAATATTACATTGTACTAAGGTCCACAGGGGTAGCTGTGTTTGTCTGTATACAGCAAAAACGAGAGTCCTGTGGCATCTTAAAGACTAACAAATTTCTTCAGACATAAGCTTTTGTGGGCTGCAACCTGATGAAGAGGGTTGCAGCCCATGAAAGCTTATGCTTGAAGAAATTTGTTAGTTTTTAAGGTGCCACAGGACTCTCGTTGTTTTTACATTGTAACAGCTGTATTGTGGTCTTTGATGGAAATTAGGAATTCCATGTGGAAGGTGCTTTCAAGATTGGACCCTTCATTTAAATGATTCAGTGAAAACTGTGGGTCTAAAACATTTGATTTTAGATAGATTCACAGCAATTAGAGATAGAAAATAGACCTATTAGCTCACCGTGTCCACATCCCCTGACTTCCCCCAGGCAGGCTCTGGTGTATTGTTCTGCCATACAGCACATTTTGCAATGCCTAATATTAAGTCATGTGATAGTACAATATAGACAAATCATACTCAACAATGACCTCAGTGGGAGTTCTGTGTTCAGAATGCATAGTAGAAATCTGCATGTGCAGGTCAAAGAGGGGAGGCAACTCTTGCTGTGAATATTGAAGGCAAATTTACCCAGCATAAAAATTACAGCTACTTGAAGGGTGAAACTTGATGCCATTTGGCCCTTCTGATATTACCCAGTGATTTTTAGGAGGCAAAGTGACTTTTAGCTTTTCTAGCTGAAACTACAAGAGGACATTTTAAGGTAGGAGAAGTGGGATAGATTCATCAATGGTGAAGTCAATGTGGCTAAACCAGGGATGAATTTGATCTGTTGTGATTACCTGATTTGTCCGGGTCAAACCATCCCTGCCCTTCAGTGATCTCAAGTAGCCAGAGCTTTGGTTTGATGTTTCATTCGAAACACATCAACATAGGATCCTGAAGAACCATTTAAATTCTGATTCACCCACATCAATAGTGCAGTACTTGTTTTGTTCTGTAGGCATCTCATTCCCCTGTGGACCATACCTTGACCTTGCTATAGCTAATGAATTCAGGCATGTCCAAGGTGTTGATCCTATGATGCTTTAGCAGTCATCTTGGCTATGTCTACAATACAGGCTCTGTTAAGTCGACTTAACAAGGTCGACTTTAGGTCGACTTAAAGTTGACCTTGTGAAGTTGACTTAGAGCGTCCACACTAAACACTCCAGTCGATGCCTGCGTCCACATTGGCAGGTGCTAGGTCGATGAAGGAGAGTTGTGGGGGTCTGGAGCTCTGTTCCTTCTAAGCTGCGGGTGCACGGCGGACCCTCACGCAGCCTGATCCCTGCCATGTCCCTTCCCTTCTCCCCAATCCCCTCCGTGTCCCTTCCCTTCTCCCCAGCCCCCAATCCACTGCAGCAGCTTTCCCCAGCCGCTGATTTCCTGCCGTGGCTCTCCGCAGCCCCCAATCCCCCACCGCGCTCTCCCCAGCCCCTTCTCCCCAGCCCTTTCTCCCCAGCTGCAGCTCTCCCCAACCCCCGATCCCCTGCTGCAGCTCTCCCCAGCTCCTTCTCCCCAGCTGTGGCTCTCCCCTTCTCTCCAGCCCGAGTCCAATTAGGTCAACCTAGGCTATTCCCCATCCACACTGGCTTTAAGTCGACTTAACAAGGTCGACTTAGTTATTAAGTCGACCTAAAGAGGGGAAGTTATTAAGTCAACTTAAGGAAGTGCTTAAGTCGACTTAAAAAGCACCTGGTGTGGATGCAGCTTTGTGTAGGTGCTCTTAAGCATCGTTAAGTCGACCTAAGTTGCAAGTGTAGACATAACCCTTGAGAGCTGCAGTGTGAGAAATGCTGTTGACTATTATTTCTGAAGAAGCACTGTATTAATTACAAAACATATCTGCTTCTGTGCTGCAGACATCAAGAACCACCAGCTGCTTTGTTCTCATGAAGACTTTCACAATGTGGAATCTAAACGTGTTCTTCAGTGAATCAAGCCCATAATCATAAAATGAGTCATTCATTGAATTTTGTCCTTAATGTTCTTTTTCTTGTGAGATGACAGAAGGAACTCAAGAAACACATTACAACTTGCAAGAATCGTCTCCCTTCTCCCCCCCAATTGTATGTGTCTACATTATCCTGTCAGATGAAATTTAGTTGTGTGATTGAGCTAGGAGAAAGGTTAGCTATTTAGAGTTAAAAAATGTAGGGGGTTGCAGGAGTGTTGGAAAGGTAGTCATGGCTTGTGTTAGCATAGGTACGACAGCAAAATGTCCTTTACCCCAATATGACTAAATATTTTTTTAAATAGGTCATTTAATATCGGCATTGGGGCTTTACATTCATTGTTTGATTGTGCATTTCCAAAACTGATCCATATTTTCTGTCATACCTAGGAAAGAAAATCCCTCAGGGTTGAGGCCTCAATTCAGCAAAGTGCTTAAGCAAGTGCTTAACTTTAAGTTGTTATTCAAGTCCCATTCATTGGCTTCAAAGTTAAGTTAGTGTTTATGTGTAATCCTTAATTGGGGTGCTTCCTGAATTGGGGTTTCGGTCAGTGGAATTTAAGCACAGACTCAAATTAAACACATGCTTATGTCAGGGGTGGACAAAATTAGCTAACAGCTAGACGCCAGCAATATTACTTTTGGTCATCGGAGGATGTCCCTCCATTACATTTTTGCGGTGGAGCTAGGTGACAGGCTACTAAAACAGGTTGACATGGTGACCAGAAACCTAGATTTGTCAAGGCCTGGCTTAAGTGTTTTGCTGAATGAAAGCTTGATTGTCTAACTTAGGTTTTTCTATACTGACTGTCATTGTACTGTAGAATTTAACTGCTTGGTCCCATCATTCCTGGCTTATAGGTTCCTTTTGCTGGCTGGCTTGATGGTGTATCAGGAGAAGGGAGAGGTTTGGACTCTGCTTTCCTCAACCCTTGGGAGTTCAGCAAAACCACTGACATCCGGGAGTGTGTGTGTATGGAGAATTGGAGCCCAGAGTTTCGAGAAAGCTGTGTTTTGTCTAAGTTAAGGTGTAGAATGAGAGGTTGCTGTTGAGAATTTGGCCTAAAGGGTGACCTTTCTTCCTGACCCAACCGTGTTGCTTCTGTTCACATCAGGGGAGTTCTCCAAAGGGCTGATGGCAACGTGTGGCCTAGATGTGGTTTGAACGCCCTACATTTTGGAAACTATTTATTAAAGCAAATTTCAAATATTTTAAAAATTATTTGAACTTGAGTTTTTTCTTCTTCATGTGTTTTCAGTGTTCTGTAAGAGGGATGTCTACACTGCAGTTGGGGGTATGCCTCCCAGCCCAGATACGCAGACACATGCTAGGTCTGCTCAACCAACCCCACTAATAATAGCTACATGGACGTGGAGGCACAGGCAGTGACGTAGATTAGTTGCCTGAGTACAAACCTGATCCCCTAGTAACTGTCTTGTGTCCCTGTCAATGCCACAACATTCACACTGCTCTTTTTAGAGTACTAGCTTGAGGAGAGATCATGCTTGTCTGCCTTCCCAGTCAGGGAGGTACGCCCCCAGCTTCAGTGTAGACAGTCCTTTAGGAGTTTGAAAATGTATCGTTTCTTCCCAGTAACGCCTTTCCCTTTCCAGAAGCATCAATTCTCCCTGTTCCTTGGAGTGAATCTGCCCCATCTTGTAAATCCCTGATTTTTACATCTAAGCCTTTTGTATAGCGATAGATGGCCCAATACATTTCTGTACCGATAGTGTAAAAATTTATACACTACTGTAGGCGCTAACAGTAATATCAGGTGGAGGAAAAGTTTAAACTTTGTTAAGTTATAACAGAGGGGCTCTCCTTGGGGACCTCTGTTTAGTATAATAAGCACTCACTGTCCCTCTCCCTCCCCCCCCCCAGATACAAAGACCCCATTGCAAATAACACATTATGTTGAACAGAACTTCACTCACTACTGCAAAATGTTATATAGCAAATTATATATCTTGCCCATTTATCTGCTGAAAACACCGGAGTCTAAATCATTTAGTTGAATCCTGCTTAAAAGGCAATGATCCTATGCAGTATGATTCTTTTAACTGAATCATTTTTGTGGTCTCACTGGGTGTTATTAAATTTAATATCTGAATAGAGGGAAAGATGTCTGGAAGCCATTTAATATTGTCACTGGAAAGAAGTTAGATTATGCTCAATTTCTGACATTAATGCGCTACTTAAGATAATTTATCATATTGTGGTATTAAAAAGACATCCTTTTTACAGTGTGAGGTGCATAGCATTCTCATTTGCTATTTTTCTTTAGTACAGTAGAAAGCCTTTTTCATGCAAAATGTTTTTTCTAGGGTTCTGTTCAACACACTCTTTATAATACTGCATCACTTACAAGAGCAACTTTAAGTGCTTGTCTCTTCCAAAGATCTTGTCAATTTTTTATGCTAGAATGACAGAATCCTTCTATATGAGACAATTGATTGGGAACATTAAGAGGGAGAACTTGTATTCCTGAACTACTTGGAAAGGCATATTCATATTTTCCTTCATTTTTATTTGCCTGAGACATTTAATTTATTTATACTTTTTCCCAAGCTATAGTCAAGGTACCTCTAATGTGATTCACTGATGATACAGACTTTCCTTAAGTGTACTGTATACAGCACACACTTCCTCTTACAATAGTTTGATAAATAACAAATAGGAACTTAATTTTTTCATCTTTATTGCTGCTTGTTCATAATGACTAGAGTGTTATTTCCAATATATACCCTGTATCTTACTAAAAACTCTTCAGTCTGGGTATGCAATTTTCATATCCCTGCTGAAGTAACATATTAAACAAAATGCAGAGAATTACATAAAAATACACTTTTTCTTTTGCTTTTTTCCCATTTAAAAATGAAATAGTTTCATTTAATGTCATTTGGGAAAATAGAATCAATTCTTGCTTAATAGAGGCCACTTTCTAGAGTACAATATAGACATGCTATTTAGATTCTCCCAAGAGAGCTAAGTAGTTTATGCTAGCATAGCAGTTTTGCATATAAATTTGCCATATATTGGTAATGGCAGTCTATGAAAGAGTTGTAAGAACCACCCCCAGCAAACCAATTTTGTAAGGGTTGTATTTCTGTCAGTTACAATTAAATCCATAAAAAAAATTGGCTTTGAACAAAGACTTTTGTAATTTGATTTACCCCGTAGTAGAGAAATAAGTGATTTCATTGGAAAATGGCCAGTACTGAAAATGAATTCTATGTAATTCATGGTGAGAAATCTTAATTCAGAATGGTGCATATATATAAACAAGCTTATTCCATTAACTTGCTATAATACAACATTTTGAGAACATTGAGTAAAATTAACTTCCCTGTCTGGGCAGTGACTGTTATGAATGCAAGTTTCTAGGGAGTATTTATTGACTGTTCAAATAAGGTATGATGAGGTTTATTGCTAAAGACCAATTTGCTTGTTCATTTTGAGGATTATGAAACCGTGATCATGCAACGCATCGCCGAAATTTGTAGAATAGATTCCAGTATAATGCCAGTATAATTCCTGAAACATAGACTGATAAAATGTTCAACGCTTATTTTAATAGCAAGAGCTGGAACTGCAAAGTCATATACCAAAACGTTATGTCTTTTTAAGCATATATTTCCTTGTTTTTCCTTCTTGTTGATTTTAATGTTAAACAGATCAACTTTGTAGGCTCCAGTCCAGCAAAGCACTGAAGCACACGCGTAACATTAAACATGTGAATTTGCTAGATCCGTTGACTTCAAAGAAGCTATGCACATATTTAAAGTTATGCATGTGCTTAAATATTTTGTAGAATCAGAGTCTTAATTCCCTTAGTATTCATGTTACCAATGGGACAACTCATTATTCAAAAAATTAATTTTCTTTCCTTGTACATCCCTCCCTCCCAGGATTAAACACACAAAATATTTGATACCTGTTACCGGTCATCTGGAAGATTTATGGCATCATTCTCCTCTGACTTGTATATTTTGTAATCCTTGCCTAAGGACACACTTGAAGGCTGTGGCACACCTGGAAATGGAGTCCATTTCTCCTATTCTTATCTATGAGGCCATCTTTCCTCTCTTTGATTTCAGTTCTGTCAGCCAGGCCATCCTACCTAATCATGTGACACAGTTCAGTGGAGTCGTGAATATCTTCCTCCCCTGTACATTTTTATCTGTCCTTTTTCATGACTAGCAATGGTCAAGTCTCTTCTATTAGATCTCTCTGTTATAATGCTCCTTAGGATAGTGTTCTTGGCTCTGTTATCTATTCCACCTAACTTGGCACCTTTTTCCCCCCTGAATTCACCTTTGGACATCACTTCTATTGAGATGACAGTGCATGCACTAATGCCTCCATGTCCTTGATTTCTGCTAGCTTTATAACTCATCAGCTTGTGGCCTTGACCTATCTTCCTTCAACTTAGCATATCTAAAACCCGAATACTACAACAGATTGCTAAGATGAACAGCCTCAGGCAAAACTCCATCTCTGTCTTGACACAGGATGCCAAAATCTTATCGGCAGGAACCCTAAAGCTTTCACTTGACTTTTTCTGTCTTCTATGCCTGATAATTTGCTGTTGCCACTTAGAAATATTTCCCATGTTCAGCACTGTCTTGACCACTTTTGCTCACCATTCCTTTGTTTCAGAGCTATAATTCCCTCCTTTGTGTCCTGCCTAACTTCTAGCTCCAGTCTGTTTCAAACACAGATGAAAGCTTGGAAGTCAGAACACTGCCATAGAGTCTTTTCTTGGATCCCTGTGAATTTTGGAATCAGCTACAGACTCTCCTTGAGAGGCTTCGGCACACTTTATTGAATTAGCCAATTGCATGTGTCCATCATCACTATGTCTGTTTTCCAAACTCCTTTTTGAGTTTCTTGAATGCTGAGCATCTTTCTGCTCCTCTCCCTGTCTCTCTTGAAACAGGTGGTAGATTCTTTTCCCATTACACTTGAAACAACCAACCTGACTTTCTTTGGAAACTGCCTCAAAACTCAGTTTTGTACTCTAGTCTAAAACTCATAGCTCTCCTAGATGGGCCCTATATGCTCCTCTATTTGTGGATCTGATTAGCATGTGACCTATTCGTTAGAAATTGGCCCATACTGCAAAATTCAGATCCAGTTCCAAACTCCCCGAAAACTCAGGGATGTTTGGATCCCTTGTTTTGTTTCAGAACTATAAGATAGGAGTCTGGTTCTGAACCACCCAAAGTTCAAGGATGTTCAGATCTAGAATTTTGGTTCAGGTCTAAGTCCCCCCCAAAGCATTAACATTTTGGGGTACTATCTATAACCGTTCAAATGTTCTCTCATGTTTTTATATGAATGCTCTATATTAGGCTATATGGGAGCTAGTGTTATCTACATAGGTGGATTGTTTCTCTGTCATATTGGAGTTTGAAGTTTGAGCAGAAGTCTGCCTTTGTTTACAAGTCTCCCTTAAATCTGTTGCTGCATATGCATAGAAAAGTCCTTAAAATATTTTTCCCAAGTCAGCATTACTTCCACTTTGTTTGCCCTTACATGGTAGAGGTGAGTGAATTTCAGCTTGCAGATGTTTACTTTAAAAATCTTTCTTTTCCTTGACTCCTACTGCAGGCTGACATACAGAGGAATGTTAAAGAAAAAAACCGAAATCTCTGATTATTCTGCCTTTTTTCTCCCATCCTTGCCACTGACATTTATAGTCACGCCCATGGTTATACACTGAGCAGGCACCCCTTGACCTCATGCCACCCATTTCCAGTGCTTTCCAATTTATTTATTTGTTTGTTTGTTAAATTCTTCATCTCTTGTGGCATATTCAGGAAATGTTTATCATCTTCTTTTCCCCAACATTTTTCATTTTAACAGGATTTCCTTCAGTGATTCTGCTGAGCTCCCGATTCCTGCAGAAACTTGAAAAGTTCAGCAGTTTAACATTAACCCATGGTGTACAAAACTCACAAGATCACAGAGCCAGCCAATTAACACTGAGACACGCCCCCCTCGTTCTTTTTCCTACTCAATGACTTGATGGCACTGAAGAGAACAGTGAATTGTGATATGCCATGCTTTTTATAAAGAGAAAGAAGGAAAGTCATTAGAAACCTTAAAGTTCCAGCAGCCTTAACGTATGAGTGACAGTGTCAACATATAATTCATTTCACGAGTTCTAACGCTGGCAAAAGCATGGGGAGTTGAAATTTTGCAGCAAACTTTGTCTGCTGTTTCTGTGGTCATTGTGAGTACTGCAAGGGGATGGGGTGTAAATTGGCTTTTAATGGGAATAAATTAGCATCCTGCTTTTTTTTTTTTCCTTTTTGCTTGATATGCAAGTTATTGCTGCATCAAGGTAGCATTAAATCACTGCTCTTATGAAAAATATTTTATTTTGTCAGTGAATAAATGCATTTGAATGTATTGCAGGCATGATTGCTTCATTTCCGGATTCGCTCAGCCATCAGTGGGCATAACCAAGATTCTTTTTCGAGTCGTATCCCTATGGGAGCTCCACTGTAGGTGTGTCTATGCCCCCATGCTGCTGATCAGAGATCTTTGGTAACAGTCTGTCCCATCTACACGTGTGCTGCTCCTTGCCTGCCAGAAGGCCAGCCAGCTTGCGCGTGCATTGTCTCCTCAGTTCCTTCTCAACTGCCCCTGGCTAGAGGTGGACTTCAGAGCTGTCTGTTCACAGCTCAGAGCAGTGTGTTCACAGAATCTGGTTAACTCCCTTGAGTTTTGTTAATTTTAGCTTTCCTTGAAGCTGTTTGCCTTCGTTACCTTGTTTGTTTTTTGTTGGCCATGACAAAGAAAGAAAGAAAGAATTACCTCCCACTATTGGGGGGTATCTCTCTGGATAAGGGTATGCTTGGCTCTCCAGGCTTCAAAAAGTGTCTCTGTTGAAAGGAAGCTATCCCAGTGACTAACAGGCACTCTCAGTATGTTCATTGGCTGGGAGGAAAGCACAATCCACAAAGGTGTGGTTGGTGCCAGAAACTAAAACCCAGGTCCAGGAAAGACAGAGTTAAGGCTCAAACTCCTGTTCATGGAGTTGGCCCTTCAACTCCCAAAATCCTGGCAAGAACTCTCAACACAACCTTCTATTGCACTTTAAAGGCAGATGTGATCCCAAAGAGATGAGCCACTCATTTAAGGCCACTAAGAAAAGATCCGTGAGTCCAGCAAGACCCAATCAAGCTGGAAACAATCTTTAGCTCCATTGCTATCATGGGTGCCGATGACACTGAAGCTATCTAATGTTAGTAAGCAGGGCACGTGCTCACAGAGAAAGTCAGTCTCTCAAAGGGACAGTGGGTATAGGCAAAGATGTATTGGTACTGCTGGTGTGTGAAAGGCATTGAAGATCCACCTTGGGCAATGTTAATGTCAGCACGGATATCGGCACCAGCACTGACCCCAGTGAGCATGGCCCCAATGGACTGTGTGACCTGGTCAACATCTGCAATTCCATCAGGGCAAGCCTCTCATTACTGCCATTCACCACTGGTATTCACACTATCTGCACCACCAGATTTTTGGTGCACAGTGGATCTTTGTGTCTGATGGACTGGAGCTAGCTCTGTACTCAGTACTTGGGACCTCGTCATTGAGTTCTCCGAGAGCATTGGAATCACTGAGATCTCCCTGCCAGGCACTGTCTTTCTTATTGACAAAGTAAGTGAGAGGACTTGGAATCCCCACTGCTTTACTTATCCACCACATAGGAACCAATCTCATTATGGGTACCAGGTGTATTGCCCACCTGACCTTCATCTTCCATGGTTTGTCCCACTGTAATACTAGGCCCCTACCTTCAGTGGCCATACTGGAACCTTTGGCAAGCTCAGAGAAAGCAAGCCCCCCAGACCTGTAGTATGGCATACGAACAGGCAAGGAGGCACCCTTCTTCAGCTGTGGCTTCAAAGGCTTTGGAACCCCTGAACAGCCAGGGGAAGAAGTTGGGGTGAAGGCAGATATTCCTCAAGCTAATTTCTCATTAATTTCACCAGGCTAGGTAGTGATGCCCCCTCTGCTATCCCTAGCTGATGATTTGAAATAATTCCAGACCAAGATCCAGCTTGGAGGGTGCCAGGAGCCCTGTAAATAGAGTTGCAGGAAGTGACATTTCATTTCCTTTCAGAATGGCTCTCTCAATTAATGAGACAACCCTGGACCCTGCCAAAGTCATATGGCAGCCCCCCACATCTGTCCTGCCAACATGCAAGTGAGCAGACAAAAAGTATTACGTGTCAGTAAAGGACACAGAATTTCTGTTTTCACAACTGTCTCCCAGTTCCATCATTGTGGATGCATTTAATTCTAAGGGCCTCCAACACCAAATTAAATTCACACTGTATGACCAAGATGGGGACATATTTGATAGGAGGTCATGTTTATCGGCCACTCTCCAGTTTCATGTAGCAAATTACTAGGTCTTGCTGGCAAAATACAACTATACAAATTCTAAGAAACTGTCCCTTTACTGAACAGCTCCTGAACTCGCATAAAGACCAATTCAAGGCCTTAATCAACAAGGGTCACCTGGTGGATAAAACATCTCTTCAGTACACCTGAGATGTGACTGTCATGATGGCACGTTTGATTTTTACAGTCATTGTTATGAGATGGGCTTTGTGGCTGTGTTCATCTGGCTTCCCTAACGTGGTCCAAACCACAGTGGAGAACCTTGCTTTTGAAGGGATGAGTTATTTGCAAAGAAGACTGATGCATGTCTTCACACGCTGAAGGATTCATGAGCCAACCTACAAGAGAAAAAACAGCCCTTATTGATAATTTTAAGCCCGAGGCATTACAATATATGTCTCAGTACTCATCACAAAGAGCTTACAAGCCACAGAAGAAACCAAGGTTCCGTAGGTTAAAGCAATCGGCACCCCAATCTACAGTATCTTAGCCCTCCACCTTGAAGCATCAGTTTAGACAGGGTAGGTTGAGGTGCTAGTAGAACACTCTCCTTTCAACTTCAGAATGAAAGACCTCGTTTATCCTTTCAGAGACAATCTTATCTTGTTTCACAGCACCTGGGAATGGATAACCTCCATTTCTCTTGCCACTGGCCTCTCAATACCTCTGATCATTCCTTTTCAGGGATCCTTCTCAAGAGAGTCTACTATGTCAAGAGGTAAACCATCTCCTTAGTATACCGATTGCTCTCACCTGGCCCAGACAAATGTTGTACCCCTTAGCTGTCACAGTTGGCATTATGTCCATCAGTGACTCTTCCAATCACTTCTAACCTCCTGTCCCAAAATGAGAGACATATTCTCCATCCCAGTGTTCAGATTCTGTGGCTCAAAGCATGGCTTCTTCATGGTTCCAGCGCATAAGGACATTTTGCTCTGAGGAGGAAGAAGAGGTGCAATTACACAGTGGAAAGGGAACTACTCATCATGCCTACTTTCAGAAATGGAAGAGGTTCTAAGCTTCAAAGAGAGACTGCAGAACTCGAACTTATATGCAAATTTGACTCAGTTGTCTTGGGGTTAAACAGGGACTATGGATTTTTCTCGCATTACAACAAGTGATTTGACCTCCCCCTCCTCTATGTGCTGTTCCCAGTGTTTTGAATCCTAACACCTATTTTGATTTGCTGTTACAGTCTGACCTGATGCTATGTCATACACTCCCCTGCATTTAATTTCCTCCCACTCTGTAACTTTCCCATCTTCAAAGTGTCTGACGAAGTGGGATTTTCTCCCACGAAAGCTCATGCGATATATAAATCTGTTAGTCTTTAAAAGTGCCACAGGACTCTGTTGTCTTTCTACAATAGACTAACACGGCTACCCCTTTGGAATTTGACTACTGAAAGAAGAAGAGGAAGTTACTCACTTTGTGCATTAGTGATGATTCTTTAAGATGTGTGTCCTGATGGGTGCTCTGTGACTCGCCGTCTTCCCCTCTGCTTTGGGGCTCTAGTAGCTGACTCTGCGGTTCTAATAGCTGACTCTGAGGTAGGGAAGGATCTGAGGAGGGAATACTTGCACATGCTGACTCACCTCACAGCAAGCCACAGCACATTGGTGAGCAGGATGGACACTTCTATCAAAGTTCTTCAATCACCAGTGCTGGGGCGCAGACACACCTACAGTGGAGCACCCAGAGGGGGGGACATCTCGAAGAACCATTATTACTGCACAAGGTGAGTAACTTCCTTCTGCCCATTTACAGACTAGGAGATTAATGAATTATGAAAACATGTATCTTGTGCCGAAAGATGGTACATCATATTTTCCCTCTGTAAAATTGCTGAATTTGTGCAGCTGCTTTCAAACTTTGCAGTTCTGGTTTGTTTTATGCATTTGCTTTATTTCTGATTGGTCATGGCCTTAGATTTTGAAACACAGATTTCTCCCTCACTTCTATTTATTGGGCAGGCTATATGACCTCATGACTTTATGTTTAGCTCTGAGGCAAGGATCTTGGGTTGTGGGGTCATCATCCACTCTCATAGTTATGGATCAAAATGGTTTTGTGACCTCTCCTTCCTCTGTTAGTTTCCTTAGCCCTCCCCACTTCATGCCCTCACATCTAGATGATTCTCTTTCCACTGGGAGTGGCTTTCTCCACAGCACAACATGTTGTTCACAGGGGGCTGGAGGGGTTATGTAAGAGAGATGCAGTGAGCTTCATCCTTACGGCAAGTAGTATGCTGTCTTTCTAAGTGCGCCGAGATCTTGCCTGTCATATTACTACACAATAAATAACAGTACTTGGATAGACCAGTAATTTTGAATCTCTGGGTTGCAATGTGCCTGTGAGTGGCCACACAGCTTTCTGGGTGGATTGGCATAAGCATGCTCCTGACCTTCAGTCCCTTGAATTGGGGCCTCACATGTTATATGAAACCATCTCACATTGTTGAGAAGTTCCAAAGGGGTAGCCATGTTAGTCGAGTACAGCAAAATAAACGAGAAGTCTAGTGGCACTTTTAAAGACTAACACATTTATTTATTGTATAAGCTTTCATGGGAGAAAATCCCACTTCATCAGATGCTTGAAGATGGGGAACTTACAGAAGGGGAGAAAAATAAATGCAGGGAAGTGCAAGTCGTAAGATCAGGTCAGACTGTGACAACAAATCAAAGCAATTGTTTACATTCAAACAGCAGAGAACAGCATATAGAGGGATGTGAGGTCAAATTACCTGTTATAATAAGAAAAAAACCCAAGATCCCTATTTAACCCTAAGGCAATTGTGTCAAATCTGCATATGAATCCCAATTCTACAGTTTCTCTTTGAAGCTTTGATTTGTAATCCATTTGTCCAAGTATGGCTATTAATAAGTCATCAATGGAGTGAGCAATGTTCCCCTGTTGGTTTTTGAATATTGTTATTTCTGATGTTAGATTTGTCCTTTTTTCTTTTGCACAGAGACTGTCCTGTTTTTCCAGTGTATAACACAGAGGACATTGCTGGCACATGATGGCATAAATCACATTGGTGGAGGAGCAGGTGAATGAGCCCTTGATAGAGTAGCTGGCTTAATTAGGTCTTGTGATGGTGTCTTTTGTGCAGATATGTGGGCAAAGTTGGCAGTGGGTTTTGTTGCAGGGATATGAGTCTGCTTTAATGTTCCTGTTGTTTGGTCTGTAGTTGCTGGTGAGTATCTGTTTAAGGTTGGGGGTTTTCTGTAAGCGAGGAGAGGTCTGCCTCCCAAGGCTTGAGAGAGTGAGGCATAATCTTGTAGAATAGGCTACAGATCCTTGATGATGTGCTGTAGAGGTTTGACTTGGGGGTTGTAGGTGATGACCAGTGGCATTCTGTTTTATCTTTCTTGAGCTTCTCCTGTAGTAGTTGACTTCTGGGTACCCGTCTGGCTCTGTCAATCTGTTTCTTCACTTCTGCTAGTGGGTACTGTAGTTTTAAGAATGCTTGATAGAGATCTGAAGGTGTCTGTCTCTGTCTGAGGGATCGGAGCAAATGTGGTTATATCTTAGGGCTTGGCTGTAGCCAGTGGATCGTATGATGTGTCCTGGATGAAAGCTCGAGGGATATAGATAACTACAGAAGTCAGTTGGTTTCTGGTATAGGATGATGTTTGTGTGTCCATCACTAATTTGTACTGTAGTGTACAGAAAGTGGATTTCATGTGTGGAGTGTTCCAGGCTACGGTTGATCATGGGGTGGAAATTTTGTAATCTTTCTGGAAATCTTCAAGGGCATCCTTTCCGTGGGTCCAGATGATGATGATGTCATCAATGTAACATAAGTAGAGGAGTGGTACTTGGGGACAAAACTGGAGAAAGTATTGTTCTAAGTCAGCCAAAAAATGTTGGGATATTGTGGGGCCATGTGGGTATGTGCTGCTGACCTGAAGATATAAATTATCTTCAAATCTGAAATGGTTGTGGGTGAGTACAAAGTCACAAAGTTCAGTCATGAGGTGTGCCATGACATCATTTGGGATAGTCTCCTAATGGCTTGTAATCCGTCTTTGTGTGGCATGTTGTTGTAAAGAGCTTCTATGTCCATAGTGGCCAGAATGTATTTTCTGGAAGTTCACCAATGAATTGGATTTTTCTCAGGAAGTCTGTGGTGTCTTGAAGATAGCTAGGAGCGTTGATAGCGTAGGGTCAGAGGAGAGAGTCCACTTAGTCAGATCAGCTTGCTGTAAGATCGCGAATGCCTGAGACCATGCGGTGTAATATAGTGTTGATTCTTGTTGTGTCTCCTGTTAATATACATGGACCGTATTGCTACTGTATCTGATCACCAGGGAAATGGGCACAAGGCATTCTGGAGAGGTTTCACAGGAGGAACAGTCCGTGGGAAGTTGAAAGTGGGGTTGCTGGAGGACTCCTCTGCAAGGCAGTCAGGATAGCCTTATTTTCATTTGTTTCTAACATCACACTCCTCCTTGTTCTTAAGCAGCATCTGAATCCTTGCACAAACCTGGCAGCTGAGAACGTAGACTTTCTCACACAAGACAGGTTATAAACTAGAGGACATGGAGAAAAGAAGAGAAGTAGAAATAAATCATTCAACGATAGTCACGGAAGGCAGTCCTTGCTCATGCTGTGCTTACATGAGCTCTTCTACTTCCCAGTGAGGGAATGGGCCCACCAGCATGAGGAAGAGTTACCCAGCCTAGCTCTACATTTTCAGGTGTATGGCCTTTTACCTCACCTTACCTATCAGTGATGGGTAAAGATATAGCAAGAGTGTGAATTCACAGCACTTAGATTCAGAGGTACCTGGGGATGGGAAAATGTAATTCATATGAAGTCAGTATTTTTCTGCACACAAACCAGTGGTTACAAACAAAACACGAAAAGAGGAGGGCACTTTCCTCTTCCATTTCTCTTGAAAGCTTACTTTCATTTTAAAACTGAACATGACCCCAGAGGCCATCGGACTTAGAATCTGATCCATTATGGTGAGAGATTTCAGTGTCTTCTGGCTCCAGAGAGATGGACTTGAAAGGTTGACTTAACACATGTAGCTTTTCTGAGGGTGAAACCTTGTTTAGAGAACAGCATACCACTCCTGGAGGCATCTTGCTGCTGAGGTTATGAGCAAACCAATTTTCCTTTTATACTAGTGCCTCCTCTGATAATCTAATAATAGGTCTCGGAGAGAAAGGAAGGTACAGTTTATAGATGCATTTTGAAAACAGCATACGTTTTAAAATTCATTTTAATCAAGCAATTTTGAAGTGTAGTGAGTTTTTGGGTTTTTTTCCATCAAGAAGGTTATTTACTGTACACCTTGGTGATATGTCAAGGTTGAGGGAAGCACTCTAGCACACAAAGCTAGCTTCATGCAGCTTTTATGGGGAATCAACCTTGAAACTGTCACCTGTAATGCACTTTCCCTTTTGAAGCAGCTGTTTCATTTATTTTAAGGTTCGCTTATTTTCTAGGACTGTCTTTTCATATTCATATCAGTCCCAAAGAGAGAAGATAGCAAAGTGCTGAAATCAGAGGAGCACTTACCAGGGCTTCTGTGTTCGGAGGATGCAATGTTACCTTCCATGAAGTCTTGTGTAATGTTTACTTGAAGGGCCTAAAATAAGAGTGGTTTTTTAACCTCCTGGTTCCTTTGGAGAAATAGGGGGAAGTTTTCAGGGCTAACTTTTTTGAAAAATATTTCCTTTAATGCCTAAAATGGGTATTAATCCCCCTCTTTGAATATACAGAGCTGTCTCATGCCATTTTGCCTTCTGGTTGTGCTCTACAAAATAAAACTGTAGGGCAGTTAAATGCAACCTCCAAAATATCCTAGCCTCAACAGGTAAGGACACAGGCCCCAATTCAGCAGGATGCTTAGGGATGTGCCTGTCTAAGAGTAAGTCTAGACTGATGATGGCTGTCAGCGTGATCTTCCGGGTTTGATGGAGCGATCTGAGTAGATGTGCTCAATTGATGCAGAAATCGCCGTAGCAACTCCAGCCCGGAACTGGAGTATCTGTAAACAGACCAGAAGACATTTCTGGTTGGCTTGCCCTAGTATGTAGTGAGCTCTTAGTAAGTCATCAGGAGATATGCAAGGTATTTTATGTACCTTGCGTATCTCCCGTCAACTGCCACTGAGCAGTGCGGTAAGTACAAACTATGGCTAAGTTTGTCTGTCATTAATCCCATGGGTTTGGGCTACCTCTCTGCATCTCAGAGGGGGGAGGGATATATCCCATCTTCCTCTTGTCCTTGCACTGTAATCTAAATAATGGCACCAGCAGCACCGTTCTCCTGTATATTGGACTGCTTGAGTGGCTGAGTTGCAATCCGTACTGAATCTTTGCACTGCCTTCAATAATTTGGCCCCAGATGTGTTGTTTCAGCATCAGTTGAAATAACTTTTTTGAATGGTAGTTCCTTTTTTTGGCTGTTATTTCTTTGAATGAAAGGGTAAAGGAGTGGGGTGAACTGCTGTTTAAACAGAACAAATGTAATAAAAAGAGCAGAAAACTAAAGGAAAGACAAAAAGCATCAATGTTAATGCTGTAAGTAGATATAATTTGAGTTAAACAACATTATTAGAACAACATGGTTATAATAAACTAATGTTGGAAAGCCTGGAAATACAGAGTTAAGGCTAAAGTCAACCAGCAATTATCAAACATTAGGAATATTCATTGTTAGAGTTCAAGAAGTTAGTCTTTATGTCCCCCACCCCAGTTCAGAGCTGTTCTGGTGTTTATATCTGAGTCAAGTCAGCAGGTTACAAGTATGTGCTATATTTGGATCAATATGTATTTTGGATGATTGATCAGATAATTTTAGGCTCTTTGATTCACAGTGGAATGGTTGCTCTCTGGCCTGGATGTGGATAATTAAAAGGAGAAATGTTTGGTGGTTATTTATTGTCCATGAGTGTTTTGAAGTGGAACAGATTCTGAACTGGTACCCACTATACAACGGGGGATCTGAGGACAGATACTCATCCAGTGTAATGTGTCCTAGCTCCATTGGCATTATGACAATTTACATCAGCTGAGAATTTGTCCCATAGTGTGGAATTAAACATTGACCAGCAGTTAAACAAACAAGGAGTCCTGGGGCACTTTTAAAGACTAACATATTTATTTATCGCATGAGCTTTTGTGGGAGAAAATCCCACTTCGTCAGACGCTTGAAGATGGAGAAGTACAGATGAATGGGTGGAAAATAAATGCAGGGAAATGTAAGCCATAAGATCAGGTCAGACTGTTACAGCAAATCAATGCAGTTGTTTAGATTCGAACAGTGGACGACAGCATATAGGAGGAAAGTGAGGGGGAAAAAGAAAGCAAAAACCAGTGGTTGTATCGTATACACTGGAGGATTTTCTTGTACATGTATTAGGCTATAACACAGCCATTGTGTTTACAATTTAAACATTTCACACAACATACAGCAGTCATATCGGTGGAGTGTGTCACTTGTCTGAGTCTGAATCTGCTGAACAGTGGCTCTCTGAAGATCTGGGGCCTGATGCACTGTTGCCCTGCATTTTGTATAGTCATTTACGCCTGGGCAAAATGCATTAAAAGGCCATCGGACTGGAATGGTAGTTTCACACTCCTTGGACTGAAGCACATTGGGACCCTGGGGTTTCATACCAGGATAGGGATTTTTGTGGACCCTAACCAGCTTGGGTGTTCAGCTACCACTGAAGTTCACTGGGGGTTTGGGCACTTAACTTCCTTAGTCTCTTTTGAAAATCACAGCCTAAGTATCAGAGTTGTCTTGTCTAAAATACCCCCCTGCCTGTATAATGTTGCATGTAGGAGCCAAGCATTTATAGCATTACAGCTTTTAATTTTTTTTCTTTCCTTTGGTGTCTTAGGCTCAAACATGGTCCTAGCTCTGCAGGGACAGTAATCCTTCTGGCAGTCAGTGAAAGAGCCTAGCAATGAGTTACAATTGTGAAAGGAATTGGACCTCCTGGAATATTGCAATAGCACTTTTGAAGTGGATGAACTGGACTTAACATATGTCTTTCCTACAGCACCCTGTTTCATTCTTGGTTTATTCAAACAGCTGTTGAGGAAGGATCCTGTGCAGGAGGTCAGACTAGATGATTGTAATGGTCCCTTCTGTCCTTAAGGTCTATGAGTAAAGCTGCCATTTCCTTGTAACTATTTGCAGGTGAAGGTGATGGTGAGAATTTGTCCCTCTCAAGGACCACAGGACACATCCGAATCCATGTCTTTTCTAAAAGTAGATCCGCGAAAAAAGCAAATCACTCTTTACGATCCATCTGCAAGAGGACCGTCCAACTTAGGTCACAGGAGAGGAACTGTTGCTGTCCCAAAGATGTTTGCCTTTGATGCAGTATTTCCCCCAGATGCTTCTCAGGTACAAGAGATAACTGTATAACTCTAATAATTCTTCCCACTGACACACTAAATTAAGTGATGTAAGAATTCTTGTTTCTGGGGAATTTTGTTCAAATGAGTTAATGTAATTCCTAAGAAAACATACTAATTAATAGATAGTGGATAAATACTCATACAGTTTCAATTTAGCCCAGAAGCGAAATTAAGAAGCTACATCCATAAGATAAATTGGCTTAATGAATGCTTCCCTGTATTTTTAATGCTATTTAAAGACACATTCAACTTGAAATTCAAATTGTAACTGAATGTTGTACTCCCGTTTTAAATCAATAGGATTGGAAGTGCAATCCCATAGATTTAAGTGCCTTTGCCACCCAGAAGCAGATGTGCTCAAAGTGAAGAGCATTGCTGAATTGGGGCAATGCTTACAACTAACCCCATAAGATCACTGTGATTGAAAGAGAGCAGGGAAAATTTTTATTTTTCTCTCCTTTTTTTCAATTTTACACTGCATATTTGACATCACTTCCCAAATAGATAGTTTCACTGTTCTGTTGGGTGGCACATATCCTTTTCTAGACTCTGCCAGGAGTATGCGTCTGCACAGTAGCAGCAGTACGGCTGACCCTGAGCAGACAGCAGGCAAACGAGCACATAAGGGAAAGAGGTTTGTCGACCTGCGTATGTTCGGTGAGACTTTAGTCATGACCACCCAGAGAGAGCAGAAAAAAAACTTAATGCAGGTTAAAAACAAAGAATTTTTTTTGAAAAATGAGGACATAGAGAACTACGCAAAGGTTAGTCTGTCAGAAATTTTTTTTTTTGACACTTCAAAATAATTCCTGTAGAGAGTGGCACCTTACAACTTAATGTACAAGACAAATTTTTTGTTAAAAGACACTTTTCATAGTTTTTATCTCCCATATTGGGTAACTGAATATACATATTGTGGTCTAAACATCTGACAAGTGCAGAGAAAATGGCATAGCTGCTTACTCAAATAGATGAACAAGACAATTGTAAGTGTGTTAGTAGACTGGCTTCAAGCATCCCTAATGGCCAATATAGTCTATTTGTCCTGAAAGTTGCAATAATCTGTGCAGGTAGTTGCACACAGCAGCTGCTGATGGTTTTGGGTGCTGCACATGCAATAAGAAAAGGAAATAAGTTAAATTTTTCAACCATTGAAGTGAATGGCACAACTCCCATTGCCTTCAGTCAGGACAGGATTTCTCTCTGATCTCTAGGCCACACTTTTCAGTGCTCTCGTGGAGTGCCTCTGAAGTGGCATCTCTCCAGCAGCTGTTTCAAGGTGACTAGTCAGAGTGGCTAATTTGTCATCATTGCTAGGGGCAGACTTGCTGGCATGTGTCTATTCTCACTGTTCACTATGGGCTTGTCTTCAGTGATGGCAGCGAATTCGCCGCCGTCAATTCAGTCTTCCTGATTGGGTCTGTGAAGACCCACTCAGCCGATCAGGAAGCCGAAGCTAGAAGACGACCCTCGCAGGAGTAGCCCTGAGTCGGAGGGAAGGGGTTTCCCTCCAGCTCAGGCTATTGAAGACAGTGCGGTAAGTAGAAGTAGGCAATCAGAGGGAGATACACAAGATATTTTAAGTACTTTGCGAATCTCCCTTTGATTGCCACCGCAATCATGCGGCAGTATAGACCAAAGCTATATATGGCCTGATATGCTTATACCACCAATTGCTATATTTAATAAATCATGGAATATATTTCAAACCCCTATACACACTGATCAACTGGTTTTAGCACACTTGGAGAATTTAGCGAGTTCCCTTTACTAGTTACATTGTTTCTGTAGTAAATGAAAATCAGATACTTAAAAATTCTTATTTGGGATTTTCAGTGCATTTTATCCAGCATGAACGGCCTTTTAATTTCTATAAACACTCTTTGGCTAGCTTCATTTCACTGAAAACCCTTGGCTAGGCTATTAAACCAGCAGCAAGCTTGGTTGGATAGTGTTCAGTCATAGATTGATATTCCAAGGGAATTGGTAGAATAAAATTGGAAACTATTTTAGGCTATTATAGCAGCTTTTATTTTTAAAAAATGGAACGTAGTTACTAAAATAGGAGGAATAGTGCTATAAAAATGGGCAAAATGTTATGCCTTAGAAATACTGAAGAATTCTTTTCATGTAGGAGAGAAGTAATGAGTGTATTGTGTGACTTATTTGTCTCAATCTTTCTTTCAGGCTGAGGTATGCTCTGGAACAGTAGCAGAAGTAATCCAGTCTGTTGTGAATGGTGCAGATGGTTGCATATTTTGCTTTGGTCATGTCAAACTTGGTGAGTTCCCAAATTCGTTTCACTTAATTACTATGTCAGCCTGGTAATTACATCCTGTCAGCTTCTGGGACAATAAATCTGGAGTATACGAATAAATTAGAATTTCCTTTTAATTAGCTTTGCAAACTTATCATGGTTTATTTCTACATTGGGATCTTAAGCTCATCTGATGTTACATTTTACCTTTCAAATTAAAACTTATGTCGGAACAAGCTTTTTATAGGCACGTTGTGATGAAAATCAAAAGATCAGAGATACATTTAAAAATTAATTTGCTTTGGGTTTGAGTTACAAAAATTAATAAATACTGAATAAATTGAATAAATACTAACTGATTAATAATTGAATACATACAAACCATTTTTGCATTTGGTTTCCCCAGCTATCTGTACAGCACATGGCATAAAATGTTAATTGGCAGCTGCGTAAGAAGAAACTGGTTTATACTTGAAAGATAAGTTTACATTTTCCTTTCCTTTGTAGGTAAATCTTATACCATGATCGGCAAAGATAATTCCACGCAAAGCCTTGGTATTGTCCCCTGTGCAATTTCTTGGCTCTTCAAGTTAATCAATGAGCGTAAAGAAAAGACTGGGACTCGGTTCTCTATTAGAGTATCTGCTGTGGAGATCAGCGGCAAAGATGAAAACCTTAAGGATTTGTTAGCTGAAGTAGCCACTGGCAGCCTTCAGGATGGTCAATCTCCAGGGGTTTATTTGAGAGAGGATCCGATATGTGGCACCCAGGTATAATGGATATCACAATATTGGCCTTTGAGCCTGACTTTCTTCTGCTTTTATTTACTTTTATCTGACAACAATAATGACAATTTTTAAGATGGTATAATTTTTTATTGTCTTTAATATATAATCCTCACTCCCATGGTGTACATATTTGCTTCTCTTATTGCCCCAGAGACTTGGTCTGATCAGCAAAAAAATTCACCCCTGCCTTAATTATTCATTTTCCTGTTTATATTCAAGCTTCAAAACCAAAGCGAGCTACGGGCCCCGACAGCAGAGAAAGCTGCCTTTTTCCTGGATGCTGCACTTGCTGCCCGAAGTACCAGCAAACCTGAATGCGATGAAGAGGACAGGAGGAATTCACATATGCTCTTCACTCTTCACGTATACCAGTATCGCATGGAGAAGAGTGGCAAAGGAGGAAGTAAGATCAGTCATCCCCAATTTAATTTCTTTATTTTTGAATTAACATTTTAAAAATTTAGATTAAAAATAATATGCCAACCTCCCCGAAGTAATTGAGACCCACCATTGAGGTAAGTGTGGCTAATGCTTGTTTTGTGGAATTCACATGTAGCCTGCCATTAATATTTAATTCAGGCATAATCCCACGCTGCTTTCATTATTTCTGCAATTTGAATACATTCTGAATAGATAATCTGGGGTGTCTTCTTGCTCAGGTGAATGTGTACATAATGTTGATGTCCTTGTTCTTTTAGTGTCCGGAGGACGAAGCCGTTTGCATCTCATTGATCTAGGGAGCTGTGAAAAAGTGCTAAGCAAGAGCCGAGATGGGGGAGGTTCTCTGTGCCTGTCTCTGTCTGCCCTGGGGAATGTAATTTTGGCCTTAATAAATGGTGCTAAACATGTGCCCTATAAGTAAGTAAATTACTGTGTACATTGCCTTAAATATAGCTAGTTTTACCTTACAAATAAATTATATCAAGGTCTTGCTAATCTATTGCACTCACGTCAGTGGAGGTTTTGCATATATATGTCAACACCTATCTGGCCTCCAGTGCAGTTTCTACAACACTTAAGTTCATGTAATCTATTTTTTAAGAGTCCCATAATGTTACATTGGTATGCACAGTGGTCTGAAAAGTCAGATGCATTGTGGCATATACCAAACGTGGGTGAAGAGTGCATGGCCCCTTTGGAAAAAACTGCGGAAACATTTTTCTTTTTTTCTGAAATGTTTAAACTGGAAAATTTTGGCCACCTGGTCGAAAACCTGGGAACCTTTTCTTTCCCTGTTTTCTCAGTTTGGAAAAGGGGAAAAAAGAGTCTTGTTGGTATTTCAGAAACTGTCAAACCGCTCAACAGTACATGTATCAGAATGGAGAAGATCGTATCAGAGGGACTATAAAAATATGTCGTATTCAGCAGGTTACACATATGCATGTTTCCAATAAAAACTTCATTTTAAACAAATTTAGGACCATATTCTCTTCCTGTGTGGAAAAGTGAAAGATAACTTGACAGAAGTGAGCATCAATTTGTTTTTTATGGCGTGTGCGTTGCGAGTTAGTGCTTCATTTATTTCTCACATCTTTTCACATATTTATCCAGTGCAGAATATGAAGCAGGTGTTCTTCCATCTTATATTAGGTGAAAGCAGGTGTTCTCCATAGGCCAGTCTCCAACTGAGTTACTGGAATAGAATAGTGAATGGACAGATCTTCAGAACCAACCCCTTTGCCATCTAGCCCAGCACAGTGAGCAAAGACATGAAGATGGCTCTCTGACAGAGGCCGCCAGTGGCCGTGCCAGTTTTGAGGAGCTTCTTGTAGCATCCTCAGGACTGTTCTAAGTTGTGCCAGCTGCTTACAGCCCCATGTCGACTTTCTGGCAACTGTGGATGCCATATCCTGACTCCTCAGCTGCACTGCCTATGGCCAAAGACTACGTTGGCCATATACCACCTGGTGATTCCCTTTTCGAGGGAAGTCCTTGGACAGCCAGTTAAACTAGTTTTCCACCTGCTTGTTCTGCCAGAGCAGAGCAGGCAGAATGGAAGCTGGGCTGTAGCCCTAAATCTGTACTTTAAGCCACACAGAAGAACTGTAGCAAATGTTAACATGGCAGTGTATGAGTGTTGTGAGGTGTGTCCACCCAAAAGGGTGTGCGTGTTATGGTATATGCAAGCTTATATCCATACCCACCAACATTGATTGTGTTATAAAGCATGAATGAGTGTTCGGGTAAACGGACTTTACCAGTAGATGGATATTCTGAGCATTTCTTTTCTCCCCTTGAATATTGGAACATCCAATGGATTCCTGCATCAGGCACTGTAGTAATTGGAAACTTTGTGGAACTCTCTTCTTCTCCAAGCTTCAAGTGGTGAATCTGGTGCATGGGCTCCCTCCTCTGTGTCTATGCACCATATTCATCACTTGAAGGCCAGGAAGAATCCTTCGCATCTTGCTCTGGGTCAAAATCAGAGTTGCCAGTCTTGCATTTTAGTTTATTCAGACATGAAGTTCTGAGGCTTTTTTATTGATACAGTAGACTTTTTACTGACATCACTAAACATACCATAACACAATAATGTTACAGTATTATAACCATATCATAAAGTCAGCAGCAGAGGAAAAGTAGGCTGCCAGGCAAGAGAGATGGGAAAAGTAGAGGCGGAAATGAGGCGAGGGACAGGAGGAGAATAAAGGCAGGAATGCCGGGCCAGGGGATGGTGGGGAGTGATGAGGAAGGCTCTGGGGAGGAGTGGAAAGGATATCACCAGAGGTGGGATCAGGGCTACAAGTGCAATGGCGCGTGCATCCCCCCTCCCCCTGAGAGCACAGAGTGGCTCCCGTGTGTGTCTTTCTTGCCTGCGCCCTGCTGTGGTTCAGCAAGGTTTTCTGGGTGAAGGAGGAGCTTTCACTGGAGGCTCTATGGGTGCATCTACACTTACAAATTAAGTTGACCTAAGGAGGCTTAAGTTGACTTAATTTACTCCGCATCTACACTGGCCTTTCCTTAATTTGACTTAAGCTTCTCCTTAAGACGAATTAAGGAAAATTAGTTTGAATTAATAACACCTCGTTTTAATTCGAATTAGTGCTTATGTTGACTTTATTAAATTGACTTAAGCCAGTGGAGACGCAGAGTAGTGCCTAGGTAGACCTTTTTAAGTTGACTTAAAATGTTAAGTTGACTTAATAAGGTCGAAAAGGGGCCACATCTACACTAGAAGAGTTAAGTCGACTTTTGTTAAGTCGAGTTAATAAGGTCCACTTTAAGTCGACTTAAAGTCGACCTTATTAAGTCGACTTCATAAAGTCAACCTAACTTTTCAAGTGTAGACATAGCCTGTGACTGTGGAGATGGGCTCAGTGGGGTGCACGGGGATAAGAATCCAGCTGCGCAAAGGTCCCCCCCAATTCGCCTCTGACCTTGCCGTGGAAAGCAACTAAAGCAATTGCTGAGCACTGGTGACTTAAGGGCAAGGCCAATATGTGTCTGACCCCCTGCCCCACACCCGCATCAGCCCCATGGCCCCATCTACCCTGGATCCTGCCCCCATCCCTACCCCCTGAATCAGACCCATGGCTTCTGTTCCTGCACGTTGCTTGAGTGCTGTCTTGCAGTTGGATGCTGCCTCCTGGGTAGTAAAATTGCAAACTTTTTTACTGATTGACTGTAAATTTATAGATGGTTGGCTACCCTGGAAAATGCCCAGATCCTAGTCTCTTGTAAAATGGCAGAGAGGAAGTTAGATGGGGTAAGGTTAAAAATATCTGTGATACCTAATAATATATTTGTTAGGGCATTTCTTGACTGTGTCTGTTCAGAAATATAATGCTATTTTATTTCTTGTTACATGAACCATTCATCTGCAGTTCATGTAAGCTAGGTACCATGGTGATGGTTCATTCAAAGTACCAGAGATTAGCACTAATAAGATAAAAAGGGAGCACTTGAAAGCTGTTTGAGTAATACTAAGTATCAGGATGAATTGCTATTAAAATGAGTATTTCTTGGATTTGCCCAAATTAACAAAGAATTTACACGTCTTAAAAATATGCAGGTAAAGGAACAAATTTGTAATCGCTGTATATATTTAGACATATTTTAAATAAGTACAGATCGTGTGTGTGTGTGTATTTCATATCTACCTATATCATACATTCATGTACTCTATTTTACGCTGTTATAGCACCTTTTATTTTTTAAAAATGGAACATACTTACTAAAATAATTGGAGTAATGCCATAAACAAAAACATAATATTTGATATTTTTTAAAAGTCTGCAAAAGGAACTAGAATTCTTTTATACCATCTTAATATTATTATTTATTACACAGGGATAACAAGTTGACGATGTTGCTGAGAGAATCATTTGGGAACATCAACTGCAGAACAACTATGATTGCTCATATTTCTGACTCCCCAGCAAATTATGCAGAAACTCTCACGACAGTTCAGCTTGCATCACGAATCCACAGAATGAGAAAGAAGAAATCCAAGGTTGGTGTACAAGCAAGATGCAATTAATTTAGTTGAAAATTAATTCTATGAATCCCTTGATGGGGGAATGTGGGAATTCTAAACAATGAGGACTAATACAAAATGCATCAAAGCTTGGTAGAGAAATTGACAAACACATTGTACCAAAGCTGCTGTTATTTGTGTTTAATTGTATGCACACGCACATACATTTACACACTTACAGATAGATTTCCTTTGACTTTTATGTGGGATTGCTTAAAAATTCCCTTGATTTTGTATGGACTTATTGCAAAAAGTTCAATTTGTGTTAAGCAGAAACAATAAGGAAAGAACATAAAATACTAAGATTGAAAGAGAGCATAATATTTTGATGTTATGAAACTTATTTGTGGTAAGCTGATTAAACATAATAAGATTAATATAATAAAATGTCTATAGATAAATTTTGCTGTTTAACTTCGTACTGTAGACATTTTTGACTAGACACAATTGAGGTTGATGCTGAAAGCAGAGCAGAGTATATAATACCCTAAGATTTAAGATTTATAATAACTGTAACAACCCTCTCTTATTATAAATACATTTCATATTAATGAAGATTTTCTTTCTTATAATTAATAGTATGCATCCAGCTCATCTGGAGGAGAAAGTTCATGTGAAGAAGGCCATATACGAAGACCACCTCACTTGAGACCATTTCACCCAAGAACTGTAGCACTTGACCCTGATCTTCCTGTACTGAGTATATCTAGTGATCCTGATTACTCCTCCAGCAGTGAACAGTCTTGTGACACCGTCATCTATGTTGGTCCCAATGGTGCAGCTTTGTCTGACAGGGAACTAACAGATAATGAAGGGCCTCCAGAGTTTGTTCCCATAATCCCCTCCCTTAACAAAAAGAGAAGTAAGGACAACTTTGCTACTGCTAGAAGTTCTGACAAGGACCATTTTAAGTGCAACACTTTTGCTGAATTGCAGGAAAGGTTAGAATTCATTGATGGAAGTGAGGAACCTATGAAGTTTGCTTGTGGAGAAACACCTGTTGCATCAAATCGTAGTCCAGTGACAGGGATAGAAAACGTGCAGTCTAAACCGATAAAGGAAAAACAATCTTTTCCATCTGGAGGGCATAAAAAACCTGTTCCACAGGAAACAGGGTCTCCAAAAAAAGGAAATAACCTTCATTTCCAGGCTGCTGTGCAGAGGGGTGGCAGTTGTCCTGAAAAGAACACCTCTCACTTCAAAGTGGAACATTCCAAACCGCAAACCAAAGCAGAAGGCAAAAAACTGGGCTTTGTCTTGGATGGTGAGAAAGAGAGAGAGACAATCACAGAGTCATCGAAATCCTCAGAATACAGCCCTGAGTGGAGTCAAGAGCAGAGTAAGGCCACAGCTGAACCTGTAGTGAAGGAAAAGTCCTCGTATGTGAAGAGACCATTACCAACCCCTGCACCCCCACCCCCACAACAGCAAGACCATACTCTTAAGTCTGAAGAAGCATATTCAGAGTTGGAAAATAGCAGTGCGTTCCGGACTCCTCCTGTGGGGATGAGTAAGCAAATGGCTGGCAAAACTGAGCACAGCTTGGTAGGAAACACTGTTCTAGTTGGCAGCAATGCTCAGAAGCAGGCTGGTGCTATTGAGGTACACAGTTTCCGCTCTGCGTTCAAAGGTAAATGTTTCGACCGAGACATACTGACCACCACCGTGACTTTGCAGCAGCCTGTGGAGCTGAATGGAGAGGATGAGCTTGTTTTTACCGTTGTCGAAGAACTCTCCATCAGTGGAATTTTAGATAATGGACGACCTGCCAGTATTATTAGCTTTAACAGCGACTGCTCCCTTCAGGCTCTTGCATCAGGCTCCAGGCCAGTTAGTATTATTAGCAGTATAAATGATGAGTTTGATGCTTACACCTCACAGGCAAGCTCTGCTGGTGTAAATATTGATATTGTTTTGCCCCTTCCTGAGGATCCGTTTTCCAGCAGCCGATGTTCCTCCATCAGTTCTTGGCTTAGTGAAGTTAGCATTTGTACAATGGAAAGTGAAGGGGCTCAGTCCGGGGACAGTTTTATTGCCCAGGCCTCTTACAGCTGTAATAAATCCAAGGAACCTTTTAACTTGGATTTGCCTAATGTAACCACCCCGTTGAAAAACTCCCTAAATGACAGTGGATTTTGTTTCTCAGAGCTGGAAACTGAGAGCATGAGTTCTAGCAGAGTATCTTCAGGCATTAACAAAAGCCCCCAGACCTCTGAATTAACCAAAGCCTCTCAGATGAAAAGTGCTTTTACTGTAGTTGATCCGCCTGTAAAAGTTAAATCGAGCAACTCTCAAGGTACACCGGTGGTAGAAACAATACATTCTAGTCTTCCTAGAAAAACAAAAACTACCTCACCTCCAACCCACAATAATGCCACTGTAAGCTACAGGGAACAGCAGAATCTACACAGTATGTTTGAAGATCCCTGGCTGGTGCGCATGGATAATCAGTTGGAGGCAAAAACTGCAGCCTCCCTGCTGTCTGCAGAATCTCACACATTTGGTACTGAAAAGCAGCCAGCAAAAGCTGCCCAATACTTCAGCAGTGCAAACAAGCCGACTAAGTCGCAGACTATGCTTGCATGCTCTCAGAGGGTTGTAGATGGCTGTGAAATGGCTTGCAAACCTTCCAGTGGAGCCACTAAAAAATCAGAAGCAGCAACAAAAATGCCACAGCTTAAGAGAGGAGCCACCACACTGGGTGTGATGCCTGTAGCACATAGTCATGGCGCTCCATCAGAAGGTGTGACCAGGGGAAGTTCTGAAATTGCCTATGCTGTTGGCAGCCTGAAAACACCTCTGGGAAAGAAGAGTCTGCCACAAAAGTCGAGTTTGCTACCTAGACCAAGTGGGACCATACCTCCAACACCTCCTGTACGTAAATCAAGTCTAGAGCAGAAAACTGTTGTGCTGGCAAATGGCGGAGGTAAAACTGTGGGGCTGGACTGTCCTAGAGTTGCAATCCCAAAAGCTGAGGAAGAGACGGAATTGCGATCCAAAGCTGGATCTTGGCTTAGTGAAAGTACCAGCAGTAAAACAAGCCTCAAGGGGGACTATTCTTTGCCTAAAATGACTTCAAGTTTAAAGACTAAGGCATCTAAAAGTGAAGCTGTTCATCGATATGGGAGTCACATGTCTCTGGAAAGGTGTGATAGTCTGACATCAGTTGGATCCAAAACAAACATGACTAGGGAAAATGGCAACTCTAGCATCAACAGTGGAAGAATGGGACGATCGGTCCCCCGGCTGGGAGTTCCACCTGTAACTTCTACTGTGACTTCACCACCATCATATACGGCACCTTTACCCAGTAAAAACAGTCAGGCCAAAAGTGCAGCTAACCAGAAGTCGCAAGCTAATGGAAACAAGAACCGCAGCCTTTCTACCAATGGGTCAAAGTCTCTTAGCTCCTCTGTAAAATCGCTGACTCAGTCTATTGGAAAAAGCTCTAGCATTCCTCCCAGTGGGAAAACACCCCCCCGATCTGTGCAGGGCATCAACAACAAACCTGGCAGAGGAACTATTATGGGGACAAAGCAAGCAATTAGGGCAGCCAACAGTCGGGTTAACGAACTGGTATCTGGCAGTTGTGTCAAGATGGGGCATTTCAGAGCCTCCACAGACTCAGATAGTGGGAATGACAGTGGTATTAATCTCAGTGATGAAAAATCCCAAATTCCAGTGCTGCCATCTCCATACAGCAAGATAACTGCGCCCCGGAGGCCTCAGCGGTACAGCAGTGGGCACGGCAGTGACAACAGCAGTGTTTTAAGTGGAGAACTGCCACCAGCAATGGGAAGGACGGCTCTTTTTTACCACAGCGGTGGCAGCAGCGGTTACGAAAGCATGATCCGTGATAGTGAAGCGACAGGCAGCGCCTCCTCTGCCCACGACTCAATGAGCGAAAGTGGAATGTCAACACCAGGACGAATGAGGAGTGCGAAGTCCCCCAAGAAAAGGTCGACAGGTGAGAAACTAACATGACTTAGATTTGCATTTCCAGCATTTTAGTAATTCATAGATACCGGTATTTTCCTCATATTTTAGGATGTTGAATGTTTATTGTGGTTTCTAAGTAAACTGGTAGGTCACTTGGTTTGAATTTAGTTGCTTGATCAAGTTAAAGAGAGTCTATCTATCTATCTATCTATCTATCTATCTATCTATCTATCTATCT
>ML685781.1:4782764-4796463 GCA_007922175.1 Pelusios castaneus
TCTATCTATCTATCTATCTATCTATCTATCTATCTATCTATCTATCTAATCATAAAAGATGCACTACATTTTAGTAAAATGTTGTAAATTCATTACAAAACTATAGGCTTTTGTATTTTTTGAAGCAAGTTTTAAAGATAAATTTAAATTATGAAAGAGGTGAACTAAATAATGTAATTGCTTTCATTCAGAAAGTGACTTGCATTCATGAGGAAGGTTGGTGGTGACTGGACAACTGACGTAGTGAAGGGCAGTAAAAATGGGATGGGACCAGAAGCTAAAATAGGAACAGAATAAGTTAGAAATTACTTAGACAAGTTAGATGTCTTCAAGTCATCAGGCCCTGATGATTTGTACCCTCAAGGAGCTGACTCAGGTGATAACTGAGCAATTGGCTATTATTTTTGAAAAGTCATGGAAGACTGGAGAGATCACAGAGGATTGGAAAAGGGCAAATATAGTGCCCATCTATAAAAAGGTAAATAAGGACAATCCAGGGAATTTAGCAAACATCTAGAAGAGAATAAAGTGTAAAGTGATAGTCAGCATGGATTTGTCAAGAACAAATCATATCAAACCAACCTGACAGCTTTGTATGGTGGGGTAACAAGCCTTGTGGATAGAGGGGAAGAGGTAGATGTGGTATATCTGGACTTTAGTAAGGCTTTTGATATGGTTTCACATCACTGTCTCATTAACGAACTAGGGAAGTACAATCTAGGTGGAGCTACTATATGATGGTTACAAAACAGGTTGGAGAACCGCACCCAGAGAGTAGATAGCAACGGTTCACAGTCATAATGAGCAGGGCACCACAGGGATCAGTTCTGGATCCAGTTCTATTCAATATTTTCATCAATGATTTAGATAATGGCATAGAGAGTACATTTACAAAGTTTGAGGCTAATATCAAGCTTGTGGGGAGGTAGGATTGCAAGTGCTTTGGAGGATTGGACCACAATTCAAAATGACTTGGACAAACTGCTGAAATGGTCTGTGGTAAATAGGATGAAATCCAGTAAGGACAAATGCAAAGTACTCCACTTAGGAAAGTACAACCCATTGCACACATACAAAATGGGCAATGACTGCCTAAGAAGGAGTACTGCGGAAAGGGATCTGGGTGTCACAGCTGACCACAAGGTACATATGAGTCAACAGTGTAACACTGTTGGGCAAAAAAAAAAAAGGAAAGGGGAGGGGCAACATCATTCTGGGATATTTTAACAGGAGTTTTAAATAAGATACAAGAAGTAATTTTTCCACTCTACTCTGTGCTGATTAGGCCTCAATTGGAGTATTGTATCCAGTTCTGGGTGTCTCATTTCAGGAAAGTTGTGGACAAATTGGACAAAGTCCAGAAAAGAGCAACAAAACTGATTAAAGGTCTGGAACACTTGACTTACGAGGGCAGATTGAAAGAACTGGGCTTTTTTATTCTGAAAAAGAGGAGACTGAAGGGAACATAAGTTTTCAAGTACCTAAAAGGTTGTTGAAACAAGGAGGGAGAAAATGTATTCTCCTTAACCGCTGATGATAGGGCAAGAAGCAGTGGGCTTATATTACAGCAAGAGAGGTTTAGTTTGGACATTAGGAAAAACCCCTAACTGTTAGGGTGATTAACCACTGGAATAAGTTGCTAAGGGAGGTTGTGGAATCTCCATCATTGGAAATTTTTAAGAGTAGGTCAGACAAACACCTGTCAGGGATGGTTTAAGAGGGTTCTTGGTCCTGCCATGAGAGTAGGGGACTGAACTCGATGAACTCTCATGATCCAGTTCTATGATTCTATATGTATGTCTGTATTAAATCTTCAAAATCCACCATAAATACAAAGTGAAAGGGTGTTTTAAAAGAGCCAGATTCTGCTTATTGACCTTCTGTTGCGTTTACTGATAGATTTCATTGATGCTGCTTGTGCGAGTGAGTGCTACTGAATGAGAGTAACGGTTTCAGAATCAGGCTTCTAATGTCAAGAGTTTTGGAAATAGTTTTGACTGTTCCAGCCAGAAATGCTATAGTGGTTATTGGAGGTTCACTGCAATTCATGCAACAATAGCTACTGGCTAAAAGGCTGCTCCTGCAACCTTTAACTTCTGGTGGGACACTCTAGGGCTATGTCTACACTTGTTAATTTAAGTCGACTTAGCAAGTCCACACTCAAAATTTAAGTCGATTTAGAGGGGTCCCTACCAAATCGACCTAGAGCGTCCACACTGGACACCTAGGTTGACTTGTAGGGGCTAGGTGGACCTGTGCCAGCCACCCTGGCAGGGAGGGCAGTGGGGAAGCCCTAAAGCCCCCTAAGTCGACTTAGGGCTACTCTGCGTCCACACTGGCTAAGACGACTTTCTAAAGTTGAGTTAAGCAGCAAAGTCGACTTAAAACGAGGTTTTATAAAATCGACTTAATTTTTCCTTAAATCGACTTAAGCAGCTGCTTAAGTTGACTTAAGGAAAGTGTAGTGTGGACGCAGATTAAATTAAGTCGACTTAAGCAAGCTTAAATCGACTTAATTTGTAAGTGTAGATGCACCCTATGAGAGTCGGGGAAGAGCGACTCCCAGGAGCACGGGTTTGCTGAATCTGTCACTTCAGTGGAAAGTGTAATTGTTGCAGTCTCTGTAGGTGCACATGATATTCACTTGTGCCAACACAACTGAGTTAAACTGATGTATACGTTATGGTGTTTTCTGGTCACAGCAACTGAGTTGCTTGGGTAGGTGATAAATCAGTTCGGAGACCTTGTGCAACATTTGCAGCACTTCTCTTTTCATAGCACATCAGCCTCCTAAGTCTCTCCTACAAATCAATATTAACAGCTGTGTAAAGTTGCACATGTATTGAGAAGGCATTTCTCGCTGATGGATTTGTATTTGTTTTTGCCCCAGGAAATGCTTATAAGGTCTTTAAAAATGACAAATGATTTGTTTTTCAACTGGAATTGTCTTCTAGTGATAAATTATATCTTACTTTTTGAATGCTTCATGCTCTGACACAGGAATATAATTTATCTCTGAAGTGGGACTTCAGAGGAGTTTTATTAAATATCAAGCAAACAAGAAAGATTGGATAGACCCATTATTGGCCTAAAGTGTTCAATTGGAAATGTTAGCCATCTTCCAGGGGTAACTTTGTACTTAAGCAAAACAAACAAGGAGTCCTGTGGCACTTTTAAAGACTATTAAGTTCCCCATCTTCAAAGCATCTGATGAAGTGGGATCTCTCTCGAAAGCTCATGCGATAAATAAATTTGTTAGTCTTTAAGGGTGCGTCTGCACTAGCAACTTGGGTCGACGTAAGGACGCTTAAGTCGACCTACACAAAGCCCTGTCCACACTGGGCTTTTATTAAGTCGATTTAAGCGCTTCCTTAAGTCGACTTAATAACACTGTAAGTCGACTTAAGAACATCACCTCTGAAGGTCGACTTAAGCCTTAAGTCAACTTAAAGCCAGTGTGGATGGCTATGTCGATTGTTAAGTCGACTTAACAAGGTCGACTTAAGTCGACTTAAAGTGTAGACACTCTGTTAAGTCGACTTAACAGAGTCGACGTAACTTTACAAGTGTAGACATAGCCTAAAAGGGCCACAGGACTCCCTGTTTGTTTTGCTGACCTAGACTGAACACGGCTCCCCCTTTGGAACTTAGTACTTGAGCTGTCAAAATGGATTTGAGACTTGCTTCTACTGGATTTAAGCTTTTAGGAAAGCATTGCTAGAGAAACCAATCCTGTGGGCCAATTCTACTCCCAGCAAAGCCAGGTGAAGCCTAGTCCTTAATCGTGAAACCCCTTCCATATGGGCAAACCCATGTGTCCACATGAAGCCCTGATAATGACTTCACATTGGGACCACTGGGTACAGAGATGATGACCAGTGCCTGCTCACAGTGAAGAGGCAGAGGGAGGGCAGCAATCCCATACTTTCAGAGATTCATTTATTAAGAATATTTATACCAGGTAATTCTTTAATCAAATATCTCACTTTCAGTGAGACCTGGTGAGCTTTTGCTTCTGTTATTGTCCTTTCTTAAGGTTTATAAACCTGACCTGATCTCATAGCACTTGACTCCCATGTAGGAGATCCCAGTTTGGAAACGGTCTCAGTCACACACTTCTAAGCATCCGTGGTGTTGCCCTCCTGGTGCACTCAGCTATGGCCATAAGAACAGAGGAAATAATTATAAGACGCAACAATTTGGGGGCTTCTTTGGATTTTTTTACCACAAGACTCCAGACACTGAAGAAATTTTTACTCCACTTCTCCCTCAAAGACTCGTCTTTTGGTGGGAAAGCTTTGACAGCAGCTCCTTTCAAGGATCCCAGTGTTCCTCTGTACCTCCATTAAAAGTGAGTCACTAGAGGGTAATCTTTATTTCTCCCATTGTGCTCAGTCAGCAGGCAGGAAGCTGCTCATATTCCCCGTCACAAAGAGCATGAGGAGTAGACGTCATTCTTACATTTCAATTTGTTTTGGGGTCACTGGCTCCAGTGATCTGGGGATATGTTCTGCCAGCTTCAGTTTTTCCTAAACTTGCCCTGTACACTTGTTGGTTAAGGGCAGATGCCTCACATTGTCTATGTCTACACTTGCACTTTTAAGTCGACTTAGTGGGTCTACACTTAAATTTAAAGTCAACTTAAAGGGAAACTTACAAAGTCGACCTAGAGCGTCCACACTGGATGCTCTAGGTCGACTTTGTGGGGCTAGGGGGACCTTGGGTAGGTCCACGGTGGCAGGGGGACACCCCTTGTGTACAATGGGGCAAAGGGGGACAGGGACCTTGGCAGGGCATGTGGGCAGGGTGTGATGCTGTCTGGATTTAGGAAGTATGGGTTGGACGAGTGGACCGTAAGGTGGATCGAAAACTGGTTAGATCAACGGGCTCAGCGGGTAGGAATCAATGGCTCGATGTCTGGTTGGACACTGGTAACGAGTGGAGTGCCCCAGGGGTCGGTCCTGGGGCCGGTTCTATTCAACATCTTCATTAATGATCTTGATGATGGAATAGCCTGTGTGCTTAGTAAGTTTGCGGACGACACCAAGTTGGGGGGAATGGTAGATACTCTGGAGGGCAGGGACAGGATCCAGGGAGACTTCGACAAATTGGAACACTGGGCCGAAAGAAACCTCATGAGGTTCAACAAAGACAAGTGCAAAGTCCTGCACTTAGGACGGAAAAATCCCATGCACTGCTACAGGCTGGGGACCGATCGGCTAAGTAGCAGCGCTGTAGAAAAGGACCTGGGGGTTATGGTGGACGGGAAGATGAATATGAGCCAACAGTGTGCCCTTGTTGCGAAAAAGGCCAATGGCATATTAGGCTGCATCAGTAGGAGTATTGCCAGCAGATCGAGGGATGTGATAATTCCCCTCTATTCGACATTGGTCAGGCCGCATCTGGAATACTGTGTCCAGTTTTGGGCTCCCCACTACAGAAAGGATGTGGACAAATTAGAAAGAGTCCAGCCGAGGGCAACAAAAATGATTAGGGGGCTGGGGCACATGACTTATCAGGAGAGACTGAAGAAACTAGGCTTATTCGGTCTACAGAAGAGAAGACTGAGGGGAGATTTGATAGCAGCCTTCAACTACTTGAAGGGGTGCTCCAAAGAAGAGGGAGCTAGGCTGTTCTTGAGGGTAACAGAGGACAGAAAAAGGAGCAATGGCTTCAAATTACAGCTGGGGAGGTCAAGATTGGATATTAGGAAAAACTTTCTCACTAGGAGGGTGGTGAAGCATTGGAATGGGCTATCTAGGGAGGTGGTAGAATCTCCATCTTTGGAGATTTTTAAGGCTTGGTTAGACAAAACCCTGGCTGGGGTAATTTAGGGGGAGTGGTCCTGCTTTTTGGCAGGGGGTTGGACTAGATGACCTCGTGAGGTCCCTTCCAACCTTATTATTCTATGATTCTATGAAGCATTTATGATATTATTTTCAATGGATATCTCATAAATGCTCTATAATCCATAGGAACTATGTCATGTTTGGTATCAATAGAAAGGTAGTAATTTGCTGGAAATGATTATATAGTTCATGTCTAGGAATTCTATTGTGATTAGAAGTTAAAATTTGGTGTTATATCCATACTTTAACTTATGTTAAAACCATTGTGTCCTTAATGTTTAGGAATGTGCCAGGACAAGTCCCAGGGGGTTACCTGATGAGCCATTAAAGACATAAGGAATACAACCATCTATATAACTAAACCACAGTTGTATATATGCACGGAGGGACGTGGACGCAGCTTCTGCGCGCGCATATAACTGACACAGCTGTGTGCGCGCAGCAGCTGAATCCTCGTCCATGCCGTGCATAAGCCTGTGCATTACTGCCACCACCCGAACCCCTGGACTGAGCTGGGGGGCCAGCTCCTCTTCGAGCCGGCCCCCCAGCTCAGTTCCCGGGCTCCGGTTGCCAGCAGGAGCAGCTGGGGGATCGGGGGGCAGCAGAAGCTCCGGCGGAGCTTCTGCCGCCACCCGAACCCCTGGACTGAGCTGTGGTTTTTAATTTGCATAATTTTACCCTTGAACTCCAATGTTTTTCTTACTTATGAGTGCAGAAACTCAGGACACTCCACCCTCCATCATTTCTCATCCCTGAAAAGTTTGGAGTAAACACTAAGTGATTACCATTCTTCAATTTGCGATTCTTTAGAGAATCGGGGGTTTACTGGTTGTGTCCTAATGGCTCATCAGGTAACTCCCGGGGACCATTGTCCTGGCACATTCCTAAACATTAAGGACACAATGGTTTTAATGTAAGTTACAGTATGGATATAACACCAAATTTTAACTTGTAATCGCAATAGAATTCCTAGACATAAACTATATAATCATTCCCAGCAAATTACTACCTTTCTATTGATACCAAACATGACATAGTTCCTATGGATTATAGCATTTATGAGATATCCATTGAAAATAATATCATAAATGCTTCCTAAATCCAGACAGCGTCACACCCTGCCCACATGTCCTGCCCTTTGGGGGGCATGCCAGGCTCCCCCTGTGCCCCTGCCGGCAGGGAGGCCATTGGTGTAGTCCTGGGGTAGCCCTAAGTCGACTTAGGGCTATCCCAGGGCTACACTGGCTTAATTTGACTTTAAAAAGTCGAATTAAGCCTTAGGTCGAGTAGAAAGGTGGTTTAATAAAGTCGACTTAATTTTCATTAAGACGACTTTATTTTGCTTAAGTCGACTTAAGCAAAGTGTAGTGTAGACGCAGGGCCAATTAAGTCGACTTAAGCCAAGCTTAAGTCAACTCAATTTACCAGTGTAGACGCAGCCTAAGAGCTTGTCTTTCAAAAAGGAGAGGGTGATTTGCAACTGTAAAAAAGATGTGCACCAATGCACCCAGCTTTATATGGGCAAATACCGGCACATGTATGTGTGCCTATTTTTTATGGGTGCAAGACAATCTTTCCCTTGTGAAACTTTGGCCCATACTGATGCACCTTGGTAACAGTGTTGTTTGTTCTTAAATCTGGGAGACCCTTACTGAACAGCAAGTGAATTGCTTGTTTCTATGGCCTTTGGAGGTCCGTTGTATTGTGGCAGTGATGTGTTTGGTTGTGAAAGGGGAAGGCTAAAGTTGAAGCGTGGCTATTTGCTGCCCTACGTGCCGGATGCCCTCAACTCCCACTGGAATAGTCCTGCAGTACCTTGGATCTTGAGTTTAGAGGAGGCTGTGTGCCCATCCAATTGGCCAGCAGGCTGCGATTATGGTAAAAGAAAAAGACATAGATTATGCAATGTGATGGAATGAGAGGGTGGTTCTGTAGAATGAAGTGGGGAACCACATCTGGACAAGCCTTGTTTGGATTTAACCTGGGCATAGAATGAATAGCCTGTCAAAATCATCAAACATCACCAGCCTTGTCACACAACATGCTTGACTACTTTTACCAAGGCGAAGAAATGAATGAGATCATTCTTGCCCAGCAAAAAGAAATGTACACACTCATGAAAGTGGGTAAACAAAATTTTGGAAGGCCAGTATAAAGAACTGATGGTTTGGCAGAGCTACTACTGCTGTTCACCATCACCGCACAAAGGGCCATGCCAAAGATCATCAAAACAGTTAGGCCCAGATCATTAAAGCTCTTTAGATGCTTCACTCCCATTGATTTCAGTTGAAGTTGGGTGCTTAATACCATCAGGAATGTGGGTCTTAACTGCCTTACGTTATTTTATTAAAAGAAAGGGATTAAAAAAACCCTATTTTTTTCAGTGTCCTGAAAACCTATATATTTTCTTGTCTTATTTTGCAATCTTGTGTCTTATTTTGCTAATTCTCCTAGGTTTTGAATGCATAGTATTCCATGTGATGCAAAATATTTTTATTTATTTATTCGTTCGTTTATTTTAAGGACTCCAGCGTCGTAGATTAATTCCCGCCCCACTGCCTGATGCTGCATCCCTAGGAAGAAAGGCCAGCGTCACTGCCCAGTGGGTTGATCTGCCACCTTTGCCAGGCACGTTAAAAGAGCCATTTGAAATTAAAGTTTACGAGATTGATGATGTGGAACGATTACAGCGACACAGACAAGAGGAAACTGAGGTCAGCACATATTTTACAACAACTCCAGGCAACTTAAATTAAATATACATGCAGAAGCGCTGCTTGAATGCTGGTATTGCATTCAGGAAATTGATTGCAATTAAAGCACTATAATTATTAATTTTACAATTCATATGTTGGGGTGCCCTTAACATAGAAAATGAAAATAATTACTGTCTACAATTAATTGTGTTCAACATGACTGATGGCATGAATGGAGAATACCAATGAATATATTATGAGAAGACTTTATAATCTTAGCCTGCCTGATGAAACTTTACAGCCTCTCTCTTCTACAGGGTCATTAACTCTTTATGTAAATGACATAAAGTATCCTGGTTAGAATTCTGTTAAATCACGGATAGTGCATTTAATTTATGAGTAATTGGAAATCAATTCAGTTAATTCTATTTTGGAAACCAGAGTTCTTTATTCTTCTGATGCCTTTTTTCCCATTTCTTTCAAAATAGCCTTTCCAGGATGTTGAAAAGGTAGGATTGCTTTTATGTAACTACGACTTCCCATGTCTTAATGTTGTTAACGATTCAGTTTCATTTAACGTTATTAGGCTCTGTTTATTATTTGCACTAGTGGAGAAAATAATTTCTGTACAAGCTGTAGTAATTTCAGAGTATGTCAGAGACATGGTGTTAATTTGGAGAAGTGCAATAAATGCTTAACCGATAGCAGCATGCTGTTTCGTTATAGAACCCATTAATGTACACCTTCAAGTGAAGAGGGGGGAAAAAGCTTGTTAAATGTTAGAGTGTAATGAGGTGAATAGTATTTGAGTGGTGCTGACAGTGTCTAGGCCAGACAGATTTATGAAGTGGTCTGTCTATGTCTTTAAAGGGTCTGATGTATTTCAATACCAAGCTGAAGATTTTGGAAAGGCGCCATCAGCGGATTAAAGAAATGAAGGCAAAGCATGAATGTTTGAAGGAAGAGCTGGAAGAGACAAAATGCAGATTGATGATGGACCCAAATAAGTGGAAAGAAGAGTGTAAGTATTTTGCCAAAGTTACTGAGATGCCCAGATTAGGCAAGGAGCATAAGCACATGCTTAACTTAAAGGAATGAGTAGTTCCATTGTTGTCATTGGGGCCACTTTAACTTGTTTAACTTTTAAGCATGTGCTTAAATTGTTTGCTGATTTGGGGCCTTAAAGTATTTTGCAAAGCAATGAATTTTTGTATGGTATGGAGTTGCTAAGCCATACTGATGTATTGTAAGTAGAATCGAGAAAGCAGCAAAGCAGTCCAATCAGAAGAGAAAGGCAAGACAGTACAAAGACTGAAATAATAATAAAATAAAATAATAATTTAATAAATACTTACATCGCACTTCATAGTCATAGGCAATTTCTCATATAAATATTTTGGTTTTTTGCTAACAGTTGAAGTTGACCCACACCTTGATAAGGAGTCTCAGGAGTATCTGGAGGCATTGGAACAAGTGACAGAGGAACTAGAGCAATGTGTCAATCTGTGCAAGTCACATGTCATGATAGTGACATGTTTTGATATTGGAATGGTATCTGATGTGCAAGATGGAGTACGAGAAGTGGAAGTTTGAAGGTGGCTTTTTCCCGGGACTTTAGGAAGTGGAGCCAAACTGTCCAACATGAAGAAGAAAAAGGGTTAAGAAGTGAAAGTGGAAATGTGAAGACTTAAAGTAACAATGAATGTTGTAGAGACTTTATACAGATGAGGAATTGGAATGTTTATAAATCATTATGGTGCCTCTACATGACCCGAACTGTAAAAAAAATAAAAATAGAAATAAATGTCGTTTCTAACACAAAAAAGCAGAAAAATCTAGTACAAAGCAAGACTTAAAAAACAAACAGAAAACAATGAAAGTGCCTTTAAAATTAATTTGATTTTCATTTTTGTATTTGGTGCTAGAATTAAAGCCAGCAAACCTAAGGAGACCACAAAATGTATTCCAATAAAATATTTTATACTGTATAGTGTATTTATGACAATATGTAAAAAAAGCAAAAACAAAAAAAAAACCCCAACATTGTAGCACAAGCAATAAGTAAATTATGTTTTCATACCTGAACTTGCCTTCTTGTTTACTAGAAAAGCTGTTTTATGTAGCAGAACTAAAATTGTATTATAACTGTTTTCTTGGTTAGGATTCAAGGTATTTTTATGAACATTTATCTATTGAAAAAGTGTATTATGGAATTTCAAGATGATTGTTTTACATTCTGTTTTTGTATGATTCCTTTTTTCAGATCAAAATAAATGTTTGTTTCATTTTTTTACATATATATAAAAATATTAACTGCTTAACTACTTCCTTGGTTACTAACCTCAGTTATCATGGATCCTATCTTCTTAGAGTTGTTAACCTAACTCGAGGAAACCTAGAAAGGGCATTGTAGTTTGTTTTTCTCTGGCTGCAGGAATTGAGAATTACGTTTATTACCAAAACCATAAAACAAAAAAGAAGCAAGTTTTTGTAAATTTTAAGTTAGGTTCATATTTTTATATAGTTTTGACTATAAATAAAGTTTTTGCATTATGAACTTTTGAGACAAATAGTATATCTCTTTTTACAGTTTTTCTAAGGAAGGCAAACCTTCAGGATCAAGTTTATACATGCTGCATGAGATTTGTGCTTTTTTGAAGGAGGCCACCTAAGTGTGGAAACTATTGATAAATTTGTTGCCAAACGAATACTTTTGAAAAGGTTTAATAGTGTATGTACTATCACATTTCATAATGAATCATATTTTCTGATCATCTTACTTTTTATGGGTTTTTTCAAATCCTTTGTACAAATGTGTATTATAACAGCTTGCTTCAGCTTTTATCTGTGAATAAAAGATACATCTATTGCTAACATTGCTTCTTCGTATTTAGGTGATTTTCTCTGTGATGAAATGCAGTATTAGGAGAGCATGTCACATTATACAATTAGTGGGAGTTAGGAACATTAAATATCTTTAAAAAACTTAATAATGCATGTCTTTCTCCAGTCATGATTGAAACCTGTGGCTGTGCTAGGAATTGAACCCAGGTTTCCTGAATCCAAGTTTTGTTAAATATTGTGCAACACATGTTGACTTTAGTTTGAGCCAGTGTAACCTTTGGGTGGGCTAAAATTAATTCAATTGCCCTTCTCCAGTGCCTCACAGAAATCAATCCCTATGGAGAAAGCAGCTGGAAACCCAGGATCCAGTCTGTATGGGACTCACAGCAAAGATTGCTCAGTTACCACCTCACATTAAAATACTACTAAAAAAATCCCTAAGAATGAACTTTATTAACTACTAATTAAACTTTATCCCACGAAAACAAAATACAATTAACCAAGAACAATCCCTACAGAAACCCCCGCATGAAAGATACCCAAGAGTCCCAAAGTCTAGGTGGAGTTCACCCAACTCTCAGCTACAGTCTTTCTTTGCGTGAGCTGTCCTCTTCTTTCTTTGCAGGAATCTTCTGTAGCATTCCATGCAGGCTTTTCCTTCTCCTTTGCAACCAGCCCTCAGTCCCATATGCATGTCTACAAAATCTGTTGCAGATGACTCCATTAGAGGGAGAAAACATCTTGTTCACTCCTGGCTCAGCTTCTCTCCTGAAAACTGAGCACATGGGCTCTTCTCAAAGCAGCTCTGGCCTGCTGTCTGCACAGACTGCTGCTCTCATGTGATCTGACTGACCACACCACATCACACCAGCAGGACACCCTGTCGAGCATGCTCAAAAATGCTACCACTCCCTGCTTCTAGAAGTTTCTAGTTGTGGGTAGCTAATCTGCCCAGCAACAGTAACCCACCCTCAGTAGGTCTCAAAGAGAGAGCCTTTTTTTAAGGCATATGGGTTATACCAGGATTTCACCCAATGGGATGACTTGGACCCCAGCTAATTTCTGATTTATTGGGCTAGATCCATTTTCAGATAGGAGGTGGGTTCAGTTGTCTCCATGGCACTATCTTTGTAGCCATGAGTCTGTGCACTATCATAGAATCATAGAATCATAGAATAATAGGGTTGGAAGGGACCTCACGAGGTCATCTACTAGGAGGGTGATGAAGCATTGGAATGGGTTACCTAGGGAGGTGGTAGAATCTCCATCTTTGGAGATTTTTAAGGCTTGGTTAGACAAAACCCTGGCTGGGGTGATTTAGTGGGAGTGGTCCTGCTTTTTAGCAGGGGTTGGACTAGATGACCTCGTGAGGTCCCTTCCAACCCTATTATTCTATACAAAGGGTGATGAACAGGTTCAGATGGGACAGTATTATCCTTATAGCCAGCCTGGCCAGGACAAGTCTGGTACTGTAACCTATGTGCCCAGCCACTACTCAAGCTCCTGAGAGGTTCCCATCTCCTGTCACAAGTTGCGGGTTGTGTTCTTCTTCCCAAAATAATCATTCTCCATGTCCAAGCATGGCTCCTGAGTGGGTAATGGGAAGTTTGAATCCTACTGTGGTACAGAAGTGCAACAGGTGTTACTTAATAATAGAAACAAGTCCACCTGTGTTACTTACGAGCAGAAATGGAAGGGCTTCTTCCATTGCTGGTGGTGTCAGTGCTCCCTGCCTGATTTGACACCACTTTCAGTCAATGTTCCCTCTAAGGTTTGGCGGCTTGTGTGCAAAATTTTCAAGCCGTGTGCAAAACTTTTTCTGAATAAAATTTTTGTGTAAACTCACACGACAGAAATTATAGGCATTAATTGAAGTTAAAGTAATTGTAAATAGAATTAATTAATTGGTTTAATTGAATTTGAATGAATTTTGAATTGAAAGGTCCTCAAGGACTGAGAAAGGTTTTTATTTGGCATTAATTGAAGTTAAAGTAATTGTAAATAGAATTAATTAATTGGTTTAATTGAATTTGAATGAATTTTGAATTGAAAGGTCCTCAAGGACTGAGAAAGGTTTTTATTTAAAATTAATTTTTTAAAAGTTTTTTTTAAAAAAGGAAGAAAAAAGAAGGAAGGAAGGAAGGAAGGAAGGAAGGAAGGAAGAGAGAAAAAGAGAGAAGGAAGGAAGAGAGAGAGAAAAAGGAAGGAAGAGAAAAAGAAAGAGAAGAAGGAAGAGAAAGAAGAAAGAAAAAGAAGAAAAGAGGAAAGGGGAAGGAAGGAAGAGAAGGAAGAGAAAGGAAGGAAGCAAAG
>ML685781.1:4796473-4827746 GCA_007922175.1 Pelusios castaneus
GAAAGGGGAAGGAAGGAAGAGAAGGAAGAGAAAGGAAGGAAGCAAAGAAAGAGAAAGAAGGAAAGAGAGAAAGAAAAAAGAGAAGGAAGAGAGAAAGAAAAAAGAGAAGGAAGAGAGGAAGGAAGCAAAGAAAGAGAGAAAGAAGGAAAGAAGAGGAAACAGGAAGAGAAAGAAGGAGGAAGGAAGAAAGAAAGAAAGAAAGAAAGAAAGAAAGAAAGAAGCCAAGGCCGCTGGCGGGGGAGAACCCTACCGTGGCCCTGGGAAGCCGCCGGTGGGGCTGAGCAGACCCCAGCCCCGGAGGCTGATCCCGGCCCCGTGCTGGGAGGCCGAGGCCGTGGATTAGCCCTGCCCCGGCCCCAACCCGGCCCCAACCCTGGGGCCGGGAAGTCGAGGTGGTCTGTGGGTGGGAGCCCGGGAGCCCGCCGCAGCCACAGCCACCCCGCTGCCCCGGCCGTGTGGGGCAGGCAGGCAGGCAGGCCTGCGCTCCTGACCCTAGCCTGAGCCTGCCTGTCCCACCTTGGGGGTGGAGAGGGCCAGCCCAGAGGCCGGGCGCAGGCTGGCTCTGCCGCGGCAGAGCCGCTGCCCTGGGGCTTGGAGGGAGCGGCGGGGGCTGCCGGGCTGCGTGGGGGTCCCTCACTGCTGCGCGGGGGGTGCGACGGCCGCTGCCTGGCCACGCACCCGCGCAGCTTAGAGGGAACACTGCTTTCAGTCATCCTAGAGCAACCTTTGGATCTGAAGAACCTGCGGTTATTAATTAGTTGTTTAAGATCCACTTGGTAGCAACATCAGCCTCTCATCCTCTTGTAGAAGGATTCTCTGTGTTTGCTCATCTAGCATCATCTAGATTTACTAAGGGTTTGGGGAATGTCTGCCTGCCAATTAGAGCCCCCCCACACCCTAATGTAGGACCTCAACCTGGTGCTTAATTACCTTATGAGACCTCCATTTTAATAAATGGCTATTTTTTCTCTGCTCCATTAATCTATGAAGATGGCCTTTTTAGTAGCCACCATCTTGGTCTGTAAGGTTGGGAAGATTGGAGCCTGGATGGCAGATTCCCTCCTCTTCATGGTATTCTTCCAAGACAAGGTAATTTTACGCCCTCACCCTAAATTCTTACCTAAGGCTCTATCAAAGTTCCACCTTTCCCAATCCATTCAGCCACCAGTATTTTTTCTGAAACCGCATACTGCTCTGGTGGAATCCTGTTTTCATACATTGGATGTTAGAAGGGTGTTGGCTCTCTGTTTAGGAACAAGCAATTTAGGAAGTCATGTTAGCTCTCAATTTTCTTCCCACATAGTCCACAATCTCAGATCAGAGATTATAGAGGGATGAAGACGGCTGTCTAGATTTATTACCTCTCATTATGAACTCTTCAAACCCCAAGGAGTGAACACATTCACATTCAATCAGATCACATGCACCATCTATGGCATTACTTAAGAACATGGCAGTATTTGAGATATATAGGTCCTCTACATGGGTTTCAATACATATGTTTTTGAAACCTTACCCTCTGACCCATGCCATCAGATCCAGTGAGGCACTTATTTCTGCAGTACTAGCTTCACTTCTGGGCCTCATTCCGAGTCTCCCTCCTCTGTCTGGTGATGCTGCTTGGAAGACACCTGGATGTGGAGCAGCCATAGGGACACCCCCTGAAGAAGAAGGGATTTGTACATTAGCTATAGTTCTCCTTCGAGTGATTGCTCACGTCGACTCCAATTAGGTGTGCGCGCGCATCGTGCACGGCTGCTGGAAAGAATTTCCCTAGCATCCCGGAGGGTTGGCTACAGAGCCCCCTGGAGTCGCGCCTCCATGGCGCCCTTTATAAGGGCTTGCCGACCCTCCCCTCGCCAGTTCCTTCTTACCGCAGTGACGGCTAGTCGGATCTTGGCTCTCTCGTGGTAGAGATCCGCCCTAGTACCCTACTATTGTTCTAAATCTCTTCAAGTTAGTTAGTTAATTCTATTGCTTAGTTTTTCTTTTCTTATTCTTAGTTAGTCAGTAGCTGCTAAGCCCAGGGGCCGGGGCATGCCTCGAGCCCCAGGCTTCAAACAGTGTGTGGAGTGCAACAAACGTGCGACCCGCACTCCACGTGCCTGAAGTGTCTGGGAGAAAAGCACTTGGGGGAGAAGTGCAAAATCTGTAAGTCGTTCCAGCCCAGAACGCAAAAGGATCGATCCCAGAGACTGAAAGTACTCCTCATGGAGGCGGCACTTAAACCGTCCCCCAGCGCCCCGACGCCTACCGCGGTCTCGATGCCGTCGAAGAGTTCCCTGGCACCGGGGCCCTCGGGACAGCATGAGGACAAGGGAGATAGGCACCGAGTAGCATCGGTGCCGAAACCAGGCTCCCGGCACCGGTGAACCTCACCGGTGCTGAGGAAGAGGCACCGTGTGAATAGAGGCCGGTCGCTGCCCTCCAAAGATGGTGCGAGGGGTAAGGACACGGTGCGACCCATGCCGGGCCACGTAGTTGCCACCCCGAGGATGCCCAGACCGTCGACTCCACCCCAGGACGTGGGGCTGTTGAGTCTGGCACTGCAGACCTCCCTGGGACGGAGTTAGTGGAGGACGTGGAGATTACCAGGTCTCCATCCACGCCCGAGACGTTTGAGGCTGCCAGGGAGCTCATAGAGAGCACGGAACCGCACCACAGTGACTCCGGCTCCGTGTCCGCCACCCCGGCACCGGGCAAGCCTCGTCAGTCAAGAGGCAAACCCATGCCAATGTTGTCCCATCACTCCCCCCGGCACCGCTCCCCGACGCCGAGATCCACGGCACCGCCATGGTCCCCAAGGAGTGAGTCGCCATCGGGGTCAGAGGCGGGGTCGATCGCGTCCGGACGGAGCCGTTCGCGCTCGTCGTCCCAGCACCGCAGGGAAGCGTTCCCGGCACCATGGGGTCCGGCATGGCAGAACCCCAGCAATTGGCCCTTCTGGACACCATGGGCCTATCACCAGTCTACAGGGGGTCAGTCATCCCGCTCCCTCTCCACGGCACCGACCTTCTCCAGACCACGCAGTCGGTCCGAAACAGTCTTCCGTCCTGACACGGCACCGGAAAGGGACCGGCATCCGCAGCACGGCACGGCTCCACAGGGCACCTCCGCAGAGCCCCCGCCCAAGGACACCGGCACCGCAACCAGTGCCTCGACGCTGCGGGAAACCCTGGATGAGGAGGAACCCTCGCTCATCAAAGGATCCTCATCTTCATCATCAGACGAGGCGGTGGCCGGGTCAACCCCGGCCCCCCCATCAGAGGATGGTAGAGCACACCAGGACCTCCTCAGTAGGGTAGCCCTCACCCTGGGCATCCAGGCTCAGGAGGTCGTCGAGGATGCTCAGGACTCAATGACGGACATTTTGTCCTCCTCGGGTCCCTCGAGGGTGGCTCTGCCATTGATAAAAACTATAGATAGGACTATGAAGTTGATCTGGCAGACCCCCTCCTCTGCGTCGCCCACCCCCAAGAGGGTGGAGCAGAAATACTTTGTACCGCCTAGGGGATAAGAGTATCTATACACTCATCCTACCCCTGGGTCCCTAGTCGTCGCAGCTGCTAACGACAAGGAGAGGCAGGGGGCCCAGGCACCAACACCGAAGGCCAAGGACGCTAAGAGGCTGGACATCTATGGCCGAAAGGTGTACTCTACAGGGGGCCTACAACTAAGGGTGGCAAACCAGCAGGCCATCCTCAGTAGGTACACTTTTAACTCTTGGAGCTCGGTGGAAAAATATGCGAACGCATTACCGCCGGACTCTAAAAAGGAATTCGCGGCATTAATGGACGAGGGTAAAGAAGTGGCAAAAGCCTCCCTCCAGTCAGCTTTGGATGCAGCGGATGCAGCTGCCCGAGTGATGGCCTCGGGGATCTCCATGCGCCGTAGCTCCTGGCTACAAGCATCGGGGCTCCCATATGAGGTCCAGCAGACTGTGCAGGACCTCCCTTTCAAAGGCCAGTCGCTCTTTTCTGAGCAAAGGGACTCAAAGCTCCATAGCCTCAAAGAATCTAGAGCGACTCTGAAATCTTTGGGGATGCATACCCCGTCTACACAAAGGCGCCACTTTAAGCCCCAGCCACCACCACACCCCTGCCAACAACACCAAAGGCAGGACTCTGGCCGTAGGAGGGGCAGGAACAATAATGGTGGAAACAACAGAAAGAGGTCGTACCCACCCTCAGGAAAGAACGATAGTCCCCCGGGCAAGTCTCAGGGCCCAAAACAGGGCTTTTGAAGGACCGCCCGAGGATGGAGTACCAGTCCACAAGGATCCAACCCCACTGTTCCAAAACCGCTTATCCCATTTCTACCAGACATGGGCCTATATTACATCGGACAAATGGGTCCAGTGCACGGTAGAGGTGGGATACTCTATCCAATTCCACTCTACCCCCTACCCCCACCCTCCCAAACCCCCGTCCCTCTTCAGGGACCCCTCTCACGAACACCTCCTTCGCAAGGAGGTCCAACAGCTTCTAGCTCTAGGAGCAGTCGAAGAGGTTCCAGGAGAACTAAGGGGGATTCTATTCGAAGTACTTTCTGATACCGAAGGCGAAGGGAGGCCTCAGGCCAATCCTGGACCTCAGAAGCCTGAACAGGTTCATAAAAAAGATCAAATTCCGCATGATCTCCCTAACCTCGATCACTTCGTCATTGGATCCAGGGGATTGGTACGCCACCCTCGACCTCAGGGATGCGTACTTCCACATATCGATCATCCCGAGGCACAGAAAATTCCTGAGATTTGTAGTAGGAAACGAACATTTCCAGTTTACAGCACTCCCCTTCGGGCTGTCCACGGCACCCAGGGTCTTCACAAAATGCATGGCGGTAGTGGCGGCCTTCCTCAGGAAGCGGAGAGTGCACGTGTTCTCATACCTGGACGATTGGCTGGTGAAAGGGAATTCCAGCACGCAAGTGGAGGAGCACATAGACCTTATAAAGCACACCTTCTACAACCTCGGTCTGTTAATAAACCTAAAGAAGTCCACTCTGGTGCCAACTCAGAAAATAGAGTTTATTGGAGCAATCGTGGACTCTATCACCTCCACAGTGTCCCTCCCACAGGCACGCTTCCAAAGTATCGGCGCCCTAATAGAGGACTTGTCTCAGCACCCTGTGACTACAGCTCGGACATGCCTAAGACTGATGGGCCGTTTCGCGGCATGGACCCAGGTTGTTCCCCATGCCAGACTACACCTAAGACCCATGCAACTCTGGCTAGCCTCAGTATATCAACCATCCAGGGACCCACTGGACAAGGTGGTAACCATTCCACCTCACATTCTGACGTCCTTACAGTGGTGGACAGCCAAGGACGTGGTATGTACGGGGGTACCCTTCCAGAAACTGCAACCAACCCTAACTCTGGTGACGGATGCGTCAGACCTGGGATGGGGAGCCCACCTAGGTCGCCTGAAAACTCAGGGCCTGTGGACCCAACAGGACCTGTCCAGTCACATCAATGTAAGAGAACTGCAAGCAGTGTTCCTCGCATGTCAGGCCTTCGAACACTACCTAAAGGGCCAGTGTGTGGCGGTGAAGTCAGACAATATAGCGACGGTCTTTTACATAAACAGACAAGGAGGGGCCTGCTCCTCCCCCCTATGCAGAGAAGCCCTAGCCCTCTGGCGATTCTGCATTCCCCGAGGGATCCACCTGGAAGCTTCCTATCTTCCAGGAGCCCAGAACACCCTGGCGGACTCCCTAAGCCGGGTGATTCGGGCTCACGAATGGTCACTACGCCAAGACGTGGCCCAATCCATCTTCCAGATGTGGGGGACTCCCCATCTAGAACTTTTTGCTACGAGGGACAACGCCAAGTGCAGGAAATTCTGCTCTTTCCACGGCCTGAGCAAGGGCTCGGTGGCGGATGCCTTCCAAATTACATGGAATGACGAACTCCTCTACGCGTTCCCTCTGTTTCCGCTGATCCACTTGGTCCTGTCAAAAATAAAGAGGGACAAGACATCACTCATAATGATTGCCCCAGCATGGCCACGCCAACATTGGTTCCCCACTCTCCTGGACCTACTGATAGCGACACCCATCAACCTCCCACCGTTCCCAGACTTACTTATCCAACAGGGGGGCGCAATACACCACCCGGACCTCCAGTCGCTCCACCTAATGGCGTGGAAGCTCCATGGCTGAGCCAGAAGGAGATGCAATGCTTGAACCTAGTGAGGGAAATCCTGTTGGAAAGCAGGAAGCCCTCTACAAGGTCAACATACCTGTCAAAATGGAAATGCTTTACCACCTGGTGCGAGGGGCGATCCCTGTCCCCCAAAGAGGCCAACCTTCCAGATATACTTGATTACCTTCTCCATCTTAAGCATGAAGGACTATCCACATCCTCACTAAAGGTCCACCTAGCAGCCATCTCTGCCCTACATCCACCAATAGAAGGCAGCTTGGTCTTCTCAAACGCTATAGTGGGGCGCTTCCTTAAGGGGATAGCTAAAAGGTTTCCCCAGATTGTAGAACCAGTTCAACAGTGGGACTTGAACTTAGTACTTCGGGTGCTCACTAAAGCCCCCTTCGAACCTCTAGCGACCTGCCCCGAGCTCTACCTCTCATGGAAGGTCGCATTCCTAGTGGCAATTACATCGGCCAGGAGAGTCTCTGAGCTAAGACCCCTCACATCGGAGCCACCATATACGGTGTTTTTCAAGGACAAGGTCCGGCTATGACCACACCCAGCCTTCCTACCTAAGGTGGTCTCCGCCTTCCATACAAACCAGGACATCTTTCTGCCGGTGTTCTACCCAAGACCTCACACCTCAGACCGAGAGCGGACCCTACACTCACTCGACGTAAGGAGGGCCCTCGCCTTCTATGTCGAAAGAATGAAAGCCTTCAGAAAGTCCCCACAACTGTTCGTGGCCATAGCCGATAGAATGAAGGGATGCCCGGTCTTGGCACAGACAGTCTCATCCTGGATTACATCATGCATAAGGACATGCTATGGGCTAGCAAACAAACCAGCCCCAAAGATCACGGCCCATTCGACAAGGGCCCAGGCCACGTCGACGGCCTTTGCAGCCTGCGTACCGATCCAGGAAATATGCAGAGCAGCAACCTGGTCCTCAATCCACATGTTCGCAGCCCACTATGCGATCACCCACCAAGCAGCAGAGGACGCTGCGGTTGGCAGGGCAGTGCTGAGGTCCGTAAGGAATTGACCTCCGACCCCTCCTCCGGTAAGTTCTTGGGAATCACCTAATTGGAGTCGACATGAGCAATCACTCGAAGGAGAAAAGACGGTTACTAACCTTTCTGTAACTGTTGTTCTTCGAGATGTGTTGCTCACGTCCACTCCAAACCCGCCCACCTGCCCCTCTGTCAGATCCTCGGCAAGAAGGAACTGGCGAGGGGAGGGTCGGCGAGCCCTTATAAAGGGCGCCATGGAGGCGCGACTCCAGGGGGATCTGTAGCCGACCCTCTGGGATGCTAGGGAAATTCTTTCCTGCAGCCGTGCATGATGCGCGCGCACACCTAATTGGAGTGGACGTGAGCAACACATCTCGAAGAACGACAGTTACAGAAAGGTTAGTAACCGTCTTTTTTTCAAGATGTCCTTCCATGGGTGCTTCACTACCCACCCTCATTCCCTCTGCTTCTGACTGTCCCCAAAGAGATGTTTGGATGGGGAGTGAAATGAGGGCAATTCTCCCTTGAACCCCATATAGTCTCAGTGTCTGGAATGAGGAGGCATTGAATGGACACTGTTAACTGAAAATCTCTGATCAAGGCTTGAGAGGTGTACTTGAAATGGAGCACCCATAGTGACACATGTCTCAAAGAAGTGTAGTTACTGAACAAAGTGAATAACCCATTATTTATCCCTCTTCGTCCTGGAACCTTCCAGCAAACTTAGGCAAAAATTACCCAAGGGCACCCTAAAACATATCTTCTGCAGCACATCTCTACTGCAGTGCTAGGGATTGTTCTGCTAGGCTATGTCTACACTTCCACTTTTAAGTCGACTTTAACTAAGTCGACTTAACTAAGTCGACTTAGTGTGTCTATACTTAAAATTAAAGTTGACTTAAAGGGAAACTTATAAAGTCTACCTAGAGCGTCCACACTGGATGCTCTAGGTCGACTTTGTGGGGTATGGGGGCCTTGGGTAGGTCCACGGTGGCAGGGGGGGCACCCCTTGTGTGCAATGGGGCAAAGGGGGACAGGGACCCTGGCAGGGCATGTGGGCAGGGTGTGATGCTGTCTGGATTTAGGAAGCATTTATGATATTATTTTCAATGGATATCTCATAAATGCTCTATAATCCATAGGAACTATGTCATGTTTGGTATCAATAGAAAGGTAGTAATTTGCTGGGAATGATTATATAGTTTATGTCTAGGAATTCTATTGCGATCAGAAGTTAAAATTTGGTGTTATATCCATACTTTAACTTATGTTAAAACCATTGTGTCCTTAATGTTTAGGAATGTGCCAGGACAATGGTCCCAGGGAGTTACCTGATGAGCCATTAGGACACAATGGTTGTATTCCTTATGTCTTTAATGGCTCATCAGGTAACTCCCTGGGACCATTGTCCTGAGACATTCCTAAACATTAAGGACACAATGGTTTTAACATAAGTTAAAGTATGTTTATAACATCAAATTCTAACTTCTAATCGCAATAGAATTCCTAGACATGAACTATATAATCATTCCCAACAAATTACTACCTTTCTATTGATACCAAACATGACATAGTTCCTATGGATTATAGCATTTATGAGATATCCTAGTCTTTAAAAGTGCCATAGGACTCTGTTGTCTTTCTACAATAGACTAACACAGCTACCCCTTCGGAATTTCCCTAAATCCAGATAGCATCACACCCTGCCCACATGCCCTGCCCTTTAGGGGGCATGCCAGGCTCCCCCTGTGCATCCCGGCAGGGAGGGCATTGGTGTAGTCCTGGGGTAGCCCTAAGTCGACTTAGGGCTACCCCAGGGCTACACTGGCTTAATTTGACTTTAAAAAGTCGAATTAAGCCTTAGGTCGAGTAGAAAGGTGGTTTAATAAAGTCGACTTAATTTTCATCAAGTCGACTTTATTTTGCTTAAGTCGACTTAAGCAAGCTGCTTAAGTCGACTTAAGCAAAGTGTAGTGTAGACGGAGGGCACATTAAGTCGACTTAAGCTTAATTTACCAGTGTAGACGCAGCCCTAGATATTTATCTCCTCCCTGCCAGAAGGTGAAAGTCAACTCTGTGTAACCTTCAGGTGGGCTAAAATTAATTCAATTGCCCTTCTTCAGTGCCTCACAGAAATACAGCCCAATCCCTATGGAGAAAGCAGCTGGAGACCCAGGATCCAGTCTGTATGGGACTCACAGCAAAGATTGCTCAGAGTTACCACCCCACACTGAAATACTACTAAAACCAAACATAACAATGAACTTTATTAACTACTAACTATATAAACCTTATCCTAAGAAAACAAAATACAATCAACTAACAACAATCCCTACAGAAATCCCCACATGAAAGATACCCAAGAGTCCCAAAGTCCAGGTGGAATTCACTCAACTCTCAGCTATAGTCTTTGTTCCAATGTAGAGGCTTGAGTGGCAAGAAATAGCTGTCCTCTTCTTCTTTCTTTGCAGGAATCTTCTGTGGAATTCCATGCAGGTTTTTCCTTCTCCTTTGCAACCAGTCCTCAGTCCCATATGCATGTCTGCAAAATCTGCTGCAGATGACTCCATTAGAGGGAGAAAACATCTTGTTCACTCCTGGCTCAGCTTCTCTCCTGAAAACTGAGCACATGGGCTCTTCTCAAAGCAGCTCTAGCCCGCTGTCTGCACAGACTGCGGCTCTCATGTCATCTGACTGACCACACCACATCACACCAGCAGGGAACCCTGTGGAGCATACTCAAAAATGCTACCACTCCCTGCTTCCAGAAGTTTCTAGTTGTGGGTAGCTACTCTGCCCAGCAACAGTAACCCACCCTCAGTAGGTCTCTTAAAGAGAGAGCCTTTTTAGGCATATGGGTTACATCTGCACAATGGGCGAGCCCCAAAATGCCAGTGCACCACACTAGTCCTATTGTGGAACTTGTGATGCAGTTTTGTTCACTGGCCATCTGCACAGGGGTTAAAAGTCACCCAGAGTAAGGGAAGTGGGTGATAGTTTGACTTCCTATTTGAATCCATGGCCAGACAGTGTGCTTCAGGCAGAGGTAGCACATTCAGAGAGGGAGACATTGGACCAGGTCATATTTTGCAAGCCTGGATGAACAATGATGTTGTTGTTGATGCCCACCTGCAACATTGACGTCCCACCTGCAACATTGTCAATGATTTAGATGTGCTGAAGGCTGGTTTAAGTAGTACCCATATGGACTCACTGATATGTGTGCATTGGAGATAAAAATGAAATCATGCTTCTCAGTGGATGTATTTTCTTCCACCTCTTCGTATGATGCAGGTAAAACATATTTTACATACTTTATAGTGCTGCCCATCTAATCATAGCCATTTAAAGGCATTTCTAGGCCACTCATCACTGTGCTACCTAAACGCCAATACTAATGCAGAATGGAATATAAATATGAGATTATCTGTTCTTTTCTCAGCATGAGAAAGCCGTTTCAATTATTCCTATCTCAAGGCTCTAGGTATTTTGTTTCTAGTTTTATAAACTCTTCCCCCTCCTCCCAGACACTTCTATTTTCTTTTTAATACTATATGTGAAACTTAATTCCACAGACAACTGTTCTGTGTTGTAGCTATATACTGAGCCGTTAGGCAAAAATGCCAATCACATGGTGGGGTCCAGGTCAAAGGTCCAAGCTCATATAACTGGATGCAAATTAAAAATGCTGATGCATTAAACCCTAATGCAGCGAAGCACTTCAATTCGTGCTTGAAATTAAGCCTGTGCATAATCCCATTCCTTTTCACCAAGCGCCTAAACATGTGTTTAAATCTCATTGACTTTGCTGAATTGAGACCCAAGCTAAGTGTAAATATGATAATAAAACATGCTTTATAGGGATTATTCTACCTTTAATACAATCAGCTAAACTCATTTTATTACCACCTTCTTCAATTTCTCTGCATAAAATGTGTGTGTGTGTGTGTGTGTGTGTGTGTGAGAGAGAGAGAGAGAGAGAGAGAGAGAGAGAGAGAGAATTGGGCCAAATTGTCAGCTAGTGTAAGTCAATTGAGCAACATTGATTCCAGTAGAGTTATGTTGATTTACACCAGCTGAGGAACTGGCCCATGATCTTCTCGTTAATACTAGCCTAGGAGACAATAGAAACATTTTTTTTCTGTTGATCTGCAAATAATACCATGATTGCAAATTAACTAATAGAAACTGACTCCAAGACTTTTCCTTTTCTTTTTCCTTTCATTCCATATATATATATTGAATGAAGCAACTGCTTTATGCAGAATATTACTTGTAGGAGTCTGTTGTTTGTGAAATATGTAGAGTAAGACAGAACTCTCGACACGGTATGTGTTTATACAGATTTATGACTATACCTTGGGGGAACTGCCTGATAGAAGTGTGTGTATTGCACCATATGTCTTTAAGACAGCTCACTTTAGACTACATCATTTCATTTAGTATTTCCCTTCCTCAGATCATTCTAACAGGTCAGGGAGATGTTGGGCGACCCTTTAGAAGCCTAGGTTGAGCCACATATAGGCTCTGTGCAAAGTGCACTTATTCTGTGGCCCTGTATATCCTTCCCTTCCAGATCCATGGCATCCACCCCTCCCGCCAACTTCATTTGCCTTTAGGAAGGATTTACTAGTGGTTACTGAGCATGTGTATGTGCTCCTGGCTCAGGTTCTAACCCAACTTTTTTTTTCACATATTGTAAATGTGTCCAGGAATTGGTAGCTGTACATTTACTATAAAAATGAATGCAGCACACTGTCCACACTAATGAGCATGGCCAGACTTTTCCCAGGCTATGTTGATCTGCTGAGAATGTCTACAGCAGGGGTTGGCAACCTTTCCCGGCTCCCGTGTCAGCCCCGCTCACCGCACCCTCAGCAGGTTCCGGGGACCGGGCAAAAAGGTGTGGGGTCAGGGACTCTGGGTTGGGGGGTGGCAGCTGGGGTTCCTGGGGGCAGGTGATGGGCAGCCTTGGGTTCTGGGTTCCAGGGGGTCCCTGACCTGGTGGTGTAGTGGGCTGACCCACTCCGCTCCCCTCCAGCATCAGGGGGCAGCCACCCCAGGCTGATTGGCCCTGAGCCCTGCTCCCCCCAAGGGATGGCCCTGACTAGGGGACAGGAGCCATGCGCTGTGGCTTCTTTTACCCTGCTGGCCATGGGGAAGCGCGGCCAGCAGGGGCCTGGAGCTGCAGCAAGCGGCTCTTGTAGCTCTGGGCCCTAGGCCGTGCTGGAGGGCGGGACCAGCAGCGTTCAGGATTGGCCCGCGTGCAAAGTTTGGCACACACGCCGGGGGTTCCTGAACCCTGGTCTACACCACGCTAGTTAGTGTGGACAATGTTTTGCAAGGTGAGTTAAAATTATACACCCACTGACGCTGGTAGAAATCCAGAGCATCTCTGTTGAGCATTAAGGTGGCTAGGTAGGTCAATTAACTCTTCAGGCCGCACCTGGAGCAGAAGCCAGGCTGGGGATTGATTGGAGGTAGGTGCAGCTGCAGGCGCCTATATAAGCCAAGAAGCTGGCAACAGAAGATGTAGTAGGGAGGTTGAGTGGAGTTGCTTCCTGAGGGAAGAATGGTGTGAGTTATAAAGAGGCAGCTGTAGTTCCTGGTGCAAGAGGGCTCTGCAGAATGAGGAAACAGCCAAGACATGGTGCTAATAGCAGTGAGTGCTCCCTGTCATAGAGCAGAATGAATGACTTCTTGTAATTTGATTTCCACCACCTTCAGTTGCTCAATTGCCCAGTCTTCTGCCCTTCAGAATGTCATGGGATTAATCCCCTTTGCAGAGCTCTCGGCACAGCTCCTAAGATTGGATTTGAAATGCACTTTAGTTGATCGGACCTTGTACTGGCAATTCATTTAGAATTGCAATGTGTTTGTGAGGTACACTTAGTAGCCTACTGACTAGGGATCATATAAAACAAGAAGACATTTTAGAGCTTGGAAAAACTGTCTAATTTTTTTTAAAAAAATTTTTTGATGCTGGCTTTTCACTTATTGCTATGATAACATCAGTCAATTTGCCAGCCTGTTCAGCACAAAGAGACCTTGCAGCTCTAGTTCTTTTGAGGGGTGTCACTCATTTTGTTGTTTGTACTACTTTTTGTTTTTTACGAGGTTTGGGTCATTCTCTTATTTGGTGCAAACATCAGGGATCTTACTTTCAGAAAGATTTGGAATAATGTCATTGTAACTGCAACTGGTACTCTTTGGGTAAATCTTCTCTGCAGCAGTGAGCGTTAGAGCTTGGGGCAGTTGATGCAGACCCATAATACTGGGGCTGTGGGACTAAAAATAGTAGTGTAGACATTTGGGCTTCTGCTGAAGCCTTGGCTCTGAGGCGGTGGATATCTTATTGTAGTGTAGACATATCCTTAGTGGCCAGAACCCCATCCACAGTATCATTTGTTGCATTTTCTGGCTTTGTGTGTATGTGTATCTCACTGTCCAGAGCCCCACATGAATCACCTTTGTTCTTCCATGATAGTTCTTGTGTGGAAAAAATAGTTTCCCATTGCCTTCACTTTGGGTTGTGGCTGCCTTTGGTTAACATGTGGCTTAACTCTTCTACCTTTTGACAGTGTTTCTTCCATGAGGGTTCTTGCTACCCTCACTCACCCATCTAGAGCCATCTATACTTCCTAAGACATTGGCCAGTCACAGATGGTAACATCTACTGCCATTACCATAAACTGCAGCCTGATTTGACCTTTCATTATGTTACTATCTTCAGGGGTTAATTGAGATTCACATGCCACTGTGTTTAGGTGCTGTACAAACAGGTAATAAAAGACAGTCCCTGCCTTAGAGAGCATACAGGCTAAATAGATAAGGCAGAAAAAGGGTAGAAAAGGAAACAGAGGCACAGAGAGGGAAAGTGACTTGCATGTTAATACTGGAGCTGAAAATTAGAACCCTGACTTGCAATCTAATGCGTTGTCCAATAAATCAACTCTAGATACAAACATAATGGATAAGCCACACAAATCTGGTAAATTGTTTACACGCAAAACAAAGATTTGTGTAATTAAGATTATAGAAATAGTTACACAAAAAGAATGACTCACAGCATGCATATATATATACACACAAAACAAACAAGTTTTATTTATATATATATATATATATATATATATATATATATACACACACAAAACTAGTTTGTTTTGCTGAACTAGACTAACATGGCTACCCCTTTAGAACTTCACAGCATATTAAATTTCCTGCATGAATAATTTTTCGTGTCTCTTAATTTGGGTCTTTGTCTCCTCTTGAGTCCCACCTTTGGACCTTGGAAGATAGATATGTGCAGAAAGGATATTTCCTGAGCCCGGATCAGAATTAACATTCAGAATCCTGTGCATTTAGAATCTTAGAGTACAAAAAGAGGAAACGAACAATCCTTCTCACAGTTTTTTAGCCATGCCAAAAAGCTTACGCAGCTGCAGCTGAACTGGGAGAGGGAAAAAGATGTGAACTAGGTTCACCCAGAATTTAGCATGTGAGCACTGGTGAGAAGCGATCTTTTGCATTCTGCTACATATCTGTTTAAGAGTGGAGGTTGTGTTGTATTACAATAGGGCAGGATTACCTTTTGGCATCTCAGGTAGTTTATTGTTGCTACTACTGCTGTTACAAAATTTGGATGGAAGGAATTACTGCATGTAACAATTTTTTGTAAACATACTTTAGCCTCTTATTTCAATATTTGCTGAGCAAAACCTCTATACATAGGATGCTGAAAGGCTTTGAATGGTGAATCTCTCTTCAGAATATTTAATTTTCAAAGAGAAAGAAATTGCATTAATTTAAGATAGAAAATGAGGGAAAGCAGAACTTTCCCTGCTACAGCTTTTTCAAATTGAAATCGTGTGCGTGTGTGCATGTGCGTGTGCGAGAGAGAGTGCAGCAATAATGTATGCAGATAAACATAAAAAGATGCCAAAGCATGGTGCATGCAGATTTTCTTGCAAAAACTGTGTCAATCGCGTCACTCTGATGTCAGTCAGCAGTTCTGACTTATGATACCTAATGATCACCTCTAATGGTTGTACCCTCTGCAAGTTTGCAGATGACAGTAAGCTGGGGGAATGGTAGATAAAATGGAGGGTAGGGATAGGGCACAGTGACCTAGACAAATTGGAGGATTGGGCCAAAAGAAATCTGATGAGGTTCAGCAAAGACAAGTGCAGAGTCCTGCACTTAGGATGGAAGAATACCATGGACTGCTACAGACTGCGCACTGACTAACTAAACAGCAATTCTTCAGAAAAGGACCTGGGGGTTTACAGTGGACAAGGAGCTGGATATGAGTCAACAGTGTGCCCTTATTGCCAAGAAGGCTAATAGCATATTGGGCTTCGTTAGTAAGAGCATTGCCAGCAGATCGAGGAAAGTGATTGTTCCCCGCTATCTGGCAGTGGAAGAGGTCTAGGTTGGATATTAGGAAAAACATTTTCACTTGAAGGGTGGTGAAGGACTGGAATGGGCTACTTAGGGAACTGGTGAAATCTCCATCATTGGAGGTTTTTAATGTTTGGTTTGACAAAGCACTGGCTGGGATGGTTTAGTTGAGGGCTGGTCTTACTTTGAGCAGGGGCGTGGACTGGATGACCTCCTGAGGACTCTTCCAACCATAATCTTCTACAATTCTATGTCAACAGCTATTGACTTCAGCAGCTTCATGATAGGGTTCTGTTGATGACAGTGCTTCAGGACCTGGGTGGATTTTTTGTTGTTCTTTTCAGATGCTTTATTTGCATCTTTTTTGTAAGTGTAAATTATTTTATGGCATGATGCGTGTTTATTATTATTAATATGGATTAGATTGCAGCCACCCTCATCTTTCATATGGAGGCATTGCCCATGAAGAAGTCAACTTCCAGCCTGCACTTGGATCAAAAAGTGGGAAATCTGTAGTCTTTGTGTGCTGGGTTTATCTGTTAAAGATGGGATGAGTCACTGATTGCATGAAGAACTCAGGAAACTGCCTTGTGGTCACCATGTGTGCAGCCTAAGAAATGATTTGGCAGCCCTGACAGCATGGTATTACTTGCTGTACCTAATGATCTTCAAGGGTTGGTTCATTTCTCCGTTAGAGAGGAGTCTTGTACTGTTCTTATTGCCTTGCCTTTGATTTTGTCTTTTCTAAGATCTATGTTGAATCGATGAGATGGGATCTTTATGCTCAGTCCTTGGCAAAGAGGGTCCTCCTTGTATTATTATGTGCTTGTCCAAACTTGAAATCTGGCCAGAGGCCTCTGAATAGAAACTCAGCAATGATTTGGTCTTATACTTTCATAATCCCTTAATGGGAAAATTGTAGGACAGTTGTAAGAAAATAAAGCCCATAGCTATTCTACCATTTGCAGATTTACTATTACTCTGAAGACTAATAGACAGCTATTAATTGCAGCTATGCAAGGCAGATTCATTGCTCAGATAAAGGTACTACAAGGGCATTCAGGAGACATGACCAGCTCTGCCACTCAAGTTCTGGGTGACCTCAGGCAAGTCACTTTCCCTTTCACTGCTGTCTCCCCTGCCACTCTTTCTCTAAGAAGTCCTTTAGGATAGGTCCTCTCTCTCACCATGTTTATGCAGTGCCATGCACGACGGAGCCTTCATCTTTACTCAGCCCTTCAATTGCTACCATAATAAAACATTAAAATGGGTGGTTCAAGTTGGTCCTGAATTTTCTGGCCTAGCAAAGGCTGGGAGTGCTGCAAAGGCTCCTGGAGGGAGCATCTGGGTCTATCTTGAGCGACTTTTCCTAGCTGATGCTAAAAGGCACTGGTAGGTTTGGATAAGGGCAGACAAAAGCATGGTCTCTGGGCCACTGTTGCTTGAAAAGAGAGGGGAGACAACATGAGGCATCCGAAAAAGACTCCTCCCAAACTCTCACAACTCATTGCTTTTCATTTTGTAAAGACTGTGTGGACGATCTTTCAAGTGGTGTAAATCGGCAAAACTCCATTGGCTTCAGTAGCACAAGGCTGATTCCCCCCCCCCCCCCCCCAATCAGGTAGGTTATGACCTGCTATGTGATCAGAGTAGTTCTAATAATTAAAAGCTTTGCTTTCTCCTGGTCAATACTCCATAAAGAATGGATAGTTTGTGAAACATTGATGAAAGGCAGGATCAGAAATCAAAGTATTATTATTTAACAAAGTGCTGTAGAAATATTACTGAAGCATCAGTAAATCAGTGCTTGTTGGAGGCTGAAGGTGCTAGGAATATATAGGGAACTCTTCCCTCCCCAGTGAAATGCAACCATGTCTGAAGTAAACCATGGCAATTACTTAACTCACAGAAACATGAGGTGATTTGTTAGAAGAGGATGTTCAGGAGAATATGGCAACCAGTTGACAGAACAAAGGGAATTTAGGTGCTGTTATATTCGTCAAGTCTGAATTAGGACAATGAGGTTGCATCAATCCTTGCAAAATATGCAGTGGGATCCTACTCCGAGCTGGCCAAAACTTGGAATTTCTGCTTCCCAGCAAATTTCAATAGTCTGAAATTTGGCTAAATTCCAGTTCAGAACAGAACCCATTTTTTTTCCTTAAAATTTCTCATGGACCGGAATTTCTGGTCCAAGTTTTCCTTTTGGAAACCCTGACACATGGTGGCAAGTTCATTGTGTTTCTGGGAAACTTCTTGGGTTTGACAAATGAGCATTTTTTTTCTCAAAACCAAATTTAAATGGAAACTTCCCCACCCAGTTCTTATCTTAATGACTATCAGTAGCCAGGATGTTGATTATACATATGATAGGGTACTACAAAAGGGGCTCTCACCATAATGGAGAATTGGTTCAGAACCAAATATCTCAGATACTAAATCATCTGGAATAGTTTCAACAGCAGGAAGATGTACCTTAAGGGCTTCCCATCCAAATACTGACCACACATAACTCTACTTAGCTGATAAACTCAGAGACATCACTTCACAAGAACATATGGCCACAGATAATTGCCAAGAAATGTTTTAGGATGATTTGAGGAATCTGCCTATGTACAATTTATGAATTCTGGTTGATGTTATGAAACTGTGTTTCTGAATACCAGTATACGTGTGTATATTTGCTGATAGGGGCTGCAACTAGTACCTACCAGACCAGGTATAACGGTTTGTTGTTAGATCTTAAATGGTCACCTACTCGGGTGGAAACACCTTTGGACAATTGACTGGCTGAAATCTGCAGAAACCACTTCAGCCAAGTTTCTCTCTGCATGGGGCTTGAGAAGAAGAGAACAAAGAAACCAAGTGTTGGTGGCAAGACATAAAATCTAGGGATTCACTGGTATCTTGGACAGGTGTAAGGGGTGTGATTTTTCTTGCTGGGGAGAAGGGGCTCGGTTTAACTGCAGGACCAGCCAAGGTGAAAGGAAGCAGTCTGGGAGGCGGGGGGTGGGGAGAGAATCCATGATTTGGAAGAGAAACCACATACAAGATAGGAAACCTGGATGGTCCCAGAGAAAGTTGCTATAAGCCCAAAGAATTCTCCAGAGTGGTATGGAAACTGAGGCAAGGAAATGCACACCAGTGTGTTTCTTATTTGGTCTAGATCTACATATTGCTTGTGCTACCTAAGTGAAGAATGAGTTTGAGAATCCTGTGCCATCTGTGTGCCAGTTTGCTTCACCTATTGTGCTTCTCTGATGAGTTAAACTTGAAATTCAGGTTGGGGTCAGACAGAGGAAGTTCTTAAGCAATGGGAAGCCAGCGTAATCGGCAGGGGCCAGGAAATTACACTGTAGGGGCCCAGCTCTCAGAAAACTATGTTTTTGACAGAGGAGCTGCAGCCCAGAGTGTGCCTAGAGACCCCCACCAGGGCAGTGCCTGGACACCATTCAGACACTAGGGACTTAAATAGCACAGGGGCCCAGCGAGGTGAGTGCCAAACACAATAGCTTATTGAGAGGCCCGTCTAGGTGAGCGCTATCATGGCAGTGTGTGCATAACAGTTGGATTTAAGATACAGCAATATCATGGCCTGATTCTTTTCTCATTTTATACCAATCTTATAGTGGTGCAAGCCCATTGATCTCAGTGTAGTTACCTGTAATTTACATCAGTTCCCGATTCAGAGTAGCTATATTTTTCCCTCTCACATAATCTGTCTGTCAATGTCTTGTAGAATCCTACTTTGAAATCTGCAGTGTTTCTCAACAAACGAGGCCGAGAGCATGAAAAATGTTGTGGCAGACAATGAAATGAATATGGAGAAGTATTGCTTTTAATCCTTCAGTTTCACTACTCGGTGCTTCGGATGTTTGTAAATCAGAGAAATATGCAATAAATAGACTCATGTCTGAGACGGCTTCAAGGAACTTCTGATTTAAAACATGAAATGGTTGTTCAGAAGACGAGATGGCTGTTCTACACACTAGGAAAGTAGGTAAATAACAATGGAGAAAGTAAGGTTCTAGTGCAGCTGCTAGATGGATTGTTGGGGTTAGTAATAATCCAAAATAGCTCTGTCATGATATCATGACCCCAGTGAGGGCCAGATATTGATCTCTGTTACAACAGTGCGTATTTGAAGCAATTGCACTTAAGCTAAGGGAGCTGGGCCAATTTGATACTGGCAGTGATGAGACCAGAATTTGGCCCCCATGGGTGCTTAAACACTTACTTAATTAAATTAAACATGAGTCAGTATTTGCTGAATCAGGGCCTTAGTATGTACTTAGTAGAATAGCAGCAAAATAGCTTTTGGTAAATAAGGCTGCTAAATATTTCAGGCCAAAATCCTCAGCAGCTGGTGAAGTCATTCCATTGACTTTAAAAGGTAATGTATGCCAGTTAAGGATCTGAGTAAGGGCAAGCTGTGTTGCCTTAGGGACAGGCAAAGTAACTTCTATTTTGTGTCCGAATCATGGTGTGGTTCCTCCCTTGCTCCAGGGGAATTAATGTGCACCAGATCTGCACTTGGCACAGACTATTCCAGGAGGGAGAGGAATTATTTGAGTACAGTGCCAATGTGAATGCAAGAACAAATGGATACAAACTGTCCATCAGGAAATTTAGACTTGAAATTAGATGCAAGTTTCTAACCATCAGAGGAGTACAGTTCTGGAATAGCCTTTCAAGGGGAGCTATGAATGTAAAAAACATAACTGCCTTCAAAACTGAGCTTGATAAATTGATGGAGGGGTTGGTATGATGGGAAGACTTAGTTTGGCAATTGACTGATCTTTGACTACTGGTGGTGGATACGCCAGTGGCCTAACTAGGGAGGGTATACGGAGTAGATTCTGAATTATTACAGAGAATTCTTTCTTGGGTGACTGGCTGGTGAGACTTGCCCACATGCTCAGGATTTAACTGGTCACCATATTTGGGTCAGGAAGGAATTTTCCCCCAGGGCAGATGGGCTAGGGCTCTGGGGGGTTTTTGCCTTCCTCTGTAGCATGGGGAATGGCTCACTTGCTGGTGGATTCTCTGTATCTTAAAGTCTTTAAGTTATGATTTGAGGAGTTTAATAACTCAGTCATCGGTTAGAAGCTTATTGTAGGAGTGGGTGGGCGAGGTTTTGTGGCCTCCATTGTGCAGGGGGTCAGACTAGATGATCATACTGATCTTAGAGTCTGAGTCTATTCCCACTTGGCGCTGGCTCAGCTGCACAGACCAGAGCATTAGGAGGGCAGAGCAAGGTTCCATTCACTCACAGCCTCTGCACAGGAGAGAAAGTAGCACCTCTGGTTGTTTTCTGCATCTCAAATGCTGCTCTTTGCGTTATGGATAGGCCACTGAAGGAGATAAGGTGGCACTTTATTTCCTGTCGCTCCCCTGAACAGGTGCATAGGGCAAATGACAATTTTGCCCTGTGTGACCAATCTGGAAATGAGTAGAAAATTACAGGTTTCTGAGGTTCATAAATGGTTTCCATACTGTTTTGAGTGTTCACGATAACTCTGACCCAATCATGTCCTAGCTTCAGATCAATTTGTAGTTACAATTTTATTTTAAAAAGTCACTAATTGTGCAGACCATCTGCTGTAGGGAAAAAAATGCTAAGTATTGTCTTAAGTGTGCATAATCCAATTTTTTTGTGAAGGCAGACTTTAATCACTAGTCTAGCAAAGTGGGGCATCTGTTTCTGAATTTAAGTAGCTGAGACTAATCAGAGTAATTCAAGTTTTTCTGCAGTAGACTTAATTGATCCACCTAATTTCTCTGCAGAAAGGGGCTAATTGTTTATTTACATATTTTGTTCTTAATTCCAGAAAGACGAGCCTTAGTCATCTTACATGGTAATCTTCATTTGATAGTTAATGTACAAGATTTATGGACAGACCTACAAAATGTAACTAACTTTTGATTTACTTTTCCAAATGTAGGAAGAATAGTGTTGATGATATTATTGACAAAAGTCTGAGCAGCCGTAACAAAAGGAACTTGTGTATCAAGTTGTGTTAAAATATAATTTAGCTTGAACTGGCCACTGATTCCTTCAAATTAAGAGTGTTTTTTTACAATAAACTGTTTTTCAAGTTTACCTGGCAGTCTAGAGAGGCTTTTTATTTCCAAAGATGAAAATCATGGAAATGCAGGGTTGGAAGGAGCTTTGAGAAGTCAAGTCCAGCTCCCTGCACCAAGGCAGGATCCATTTAAACCTAGTCCATCCTTAAGAGGTGTTTGTCTAACCTGTTCTTAAAACCCTCCAGTGATGGGGATTTCACGATCTCTCTTGGAAGCCTATTCCAGAACTTTTCTACCCTTATAGTTAGATGTGAAGAAAAACTTTCTAAATTAAATCTTTGCTGCAGATTAAGATCATTAGTTCATAGTGCCCTTCTAGTGGACATGGAGAACAGTTGATCAGTCCTCTATAATAGCCCTTAATATATTTGAAGACCCTCAGTTTTCTTTTCTCAAGACTAAACCTGCCCAGTTTCTTAACCTTTCCTCATAGATCAGATTCCAAAGGGGTAGCCGTGTTAGTCTATTGTAGAAAGACAAAAGAGTCTTGTGGCACTTTTAAAGACTAACAGATTTATTAATCGCATGAGCTTTCGTGGGATTTTCTCCCACGAAAGCTCATGCGATTAATAAATCTGTTAGTCTTTAAAAGTGCCACAAGACTCTTTTGTCCTCATAGATCAGGTTCTTCTAAACCTTTTATAAGTCTTGTTATTCTCTTCTGGACTCTCCAGTTTGTCCACATCTTTCTTAAAGTGGGGCACTGAGAATCAGGTACTGTTCTCCAGCTGAGACCTCACCAAGCCCAAGTAGAGAGGGACAACTATTTCTGTTTTGCATTCAACTCTCCTGTTAATACCCCCTAGAATATTAGCCTTTTAAAAATTGCATCACATTTCATATTCAACTTGTGCTCTACTGTGACCCCTAGACTCTCTTCAGCAGAACTACCACCCAGCCATTATTCCCCCATTTGTAGCTGCACATTTTGATTTTATCTTCCTAAGAGAAGTACTTTGCTCTTGTCTTACTGAATTTAATCCTGTCAAGGTCACTTTGAATTCTAATCCTCTCTTTAAAAATGCTTGCAACCCCTCTCATCTTGCTGGCTGCAAATTTTACATACATAGTCTCCACTCCACCATTCAAGTCATTAACAGCCATATTGAATAATACTGGACCCAAGACTGATCCCTATGGCACCCCACTGGATGCATTGTCCCAGTCTGGCAATGAACCCACTATAAAAGAAGAATAATTGGGATGATGCTTTGCTCATTGTAGTGGGGTAGTTTTTGCACTGCAGAGTGGAAGGGGTTAAAACCCCAGGCAGAAGGGCACAGTCAAGGGGAGCAGGTGGCTGTAGGGCCAATCAGGGCCAAGGAGCCTGTATAAAGATAAGGCTGCAGGTAGGCCCTGCTCTGGGCAGTCTGCCTCTAGCTATTGGGGGGTCAGGGTGTGCTGGAGCCCTGTCTACAGGAGACGGGACCAGAGACTGCACACTGCAGGCTGCCAGGGTTCAGGAGGAACACACCCTCTGATACAAGGTAAAGGTACCTGGGGAGGCCTGGATATGGCCTGGGGTCCTGTTAAACTGTGTCCAGAGCTGGACTGAGGGTTAAGGGGGTGCTCAGTCGGGGGTGCCTAGGGTCCCTGGGCTGGGGCCTGGAGAAGTGGGTGAGCCTGGGTCTCTTCTGCCTTCCTTGGACCACCAGCTGGGCCAGGGCTGCCTCTGGGGAGGAGTGGGGCCTAGGGCCAATTGGCTTGCGGGGCTCCCACCCCACACTGGAGGGGGGAAGGGCGGACCGGGTCGGCCACTCCACCCCCAGGACCCCGGCAAGCGGAGGCCCCGCCGGTGCCGCCCGTGGCCCTGAGACTGCTGCCAGGAGCTGGCCCTGGGACCCCAGCGGGCCCCCGCCAGGCTGTGCTTTGGCTTGCCTGTAGGCTGTCCCTCCCCGCCCCCAGATGGGAGCAGCAGGCCCAGGGGCTGGCTCCTGGCGCGGCATGGCCTCGGGTCCCCGGAGCCGGCCCCAGCCAGGACCCCAGGCTGCTGCCACCGGAGCCCCAGCCGGGGAGTGGGACCTGAGGCCGCCGTCGGGAGCTGGCTGAGACCCTGCCACCGGTTGGGGTGCTGGTGGTGGTGCCTGGAGACCCGGCTGGGGCCAGCATCGGGCCTGGCAAGCCATGTGAGGCAGGCTGGCCGGTTGGCCAAGAGAGGCTGGCCCTGCTCAACTGCCCCGCCCTGGGACAGCCTGCTCCGCCCTGGGAGCCAGGCAGGCTGAGCCAGAGCCAGAGGCTGGGGGAAGTCTCCTGCTTACCCTGCCCCTCTGGCTTTGGTTTGCTGCCAAAGGCAGTGGGGGAAGGGTGAAGCGTGGCCGTGGGTGTGGGGGCAGCTGGGAGCGGGACAGAAGGGGGTCCACATAGCTGCGGGGCCTGGGGCGATTGCCCCGCTCGCCCTCCCCAAAGGATGGCCCTGAACTGGGCAATGAATGGACAGACAGTGGCCACTGAGGCAAAGTGGGTCTGGACTGGGTTAGACCCTGGAAGGGGTGAAACTATGAAGGGCTCAGCTGGAGGGCTGAGATCCAGACCGTGAAAGGACAGAACACAGGTCACCAGATGAGGCACCACTTGAGCAGTTCCATCACCAGGAGGTGCCCATCCACTGGGTAACGTGCAGCAACACATCTACGCTCATATACTAATAGCGCCACCCATCTCAGATTATTTTACAAAAATCAGTTCATTAAGCCTCACAATCTTATGAGGTGGGAGACTATTATTAAACTGCTTTTATAGAAGAGTAAACTAAGGCAAATGATTTTCCAGTGAATCAATGGGAACAAAAGTCAGAAGTCCTTGCTCCCCAACCACTACAAACACCCAACTTCCAGCCCTGGAAATCTATTGTAAATACCAGTCATGTATTTGACACTGGGCAAAATTTTGGTATTTCTGTAATTAACAAGCCCAGCATTTCATGATAAAACTGAAGTGTACAAAACTCCATCAATTTAACAGTTGAGTTTTGCCACTTTCAGAGCAAAAATTGATTTCAGTTTTCAGCCTGCAAAAACTACTTGTTTTCGCACACCCAAAATCAAGTGAACAACAACATTGCCTCCTTAATCAGTGGTGCCCTTAAGATTCCCAGCAAAAGAATCTAATATTTCCACCATTCCTGAGAAGAGAATAGAATCTTCCATGTTCTCCACAGCTCAGCAATCTGCAAGTGCCTGAGGTAAGAAGTGTTTCTTACTCTGAATACATTATGACATGGGCTTGAAAATCAAGACCCTAACTAAAATTGGCATTTTTGACTTGCCTGTTTCTAAACAGCAATTTGCTGAGAAGTAACATTGTTTGTGTGCAAAGAAACCACAATAAAGTCTCTTCATCCTGATTAATATCTGTCGAGGCACATTCCAAAGGGGTAGCCGTGTTAGTCTACTGCAGAAAAACAACAGAGTCCTGCGGCACTTTTAAAGACTAACAGATTTATTTATCGCATGAGCTTTCGTGGGAGAAAATCCCACTTCGTCAGATGCTTTGGAGAGGCACAGTTGCAGTCTCTGACCTGGAGAGGCATAGCTCCAGAGAGTTGAATATTCAAGATGTTTGAGAGAGTAGAAGCATTTTCGACTAAAAATTATTGCTTTTTCAAGGTTCAGCAACCTTTCTCAAAGCAAGTGAAGTCTGCTACCTGTGTCTAACACATCTATGCTCAAACATAATGAAAATAAGGCATGGCATGAGCAAAAGTGACAGCTGTAGCCTTTAGATATGTTTTAGCCTGAGTCACCTGCATTTGCTGGAAACTGTTTAATTCATCCATTTGTACAGTGAGGCTATCATAAAACTGTAGGCATGCCAATGACCAGAATTTAAGAAAAAAATATTACTATTACTTGTCCTAGAGTAGAACCAAATGGCTTCACCTGAGAGTGGGGTCCCATTGTCTTAGGTCCTTGCAAACCTGTAGCAAGATGCAGCTAAAGCTAACAGGTTAAATAGACAAAGGATGGGAGGGAGAATAGAGATGAATTGACCTGCCTAAGGTCACACAAGGTCAGATGCAGCACTGGGAATACAATTCAGATCTCCTGTGTCCCAACCAAGGGCTTTCTCTATTAGACTGTACTACCTCTGCCTATATAAGCTACTGCTAAAATAAGACAAAAATACTTAATGTTAAAATACTAACCAATTGGTATTTATTCTAATTAGCACCAGCTATTACTGAGTGTCTCATTATGCAATTAAATATGTAACCAAACCACAAGAAAATTCTTAGTTTTAAACCATCGCAATTACAGCAGGAAATGAGTTGGTAGCCAGGGTGGCCTTGAGCCACAAGTTGGCAGCTAGCTGCCTTCAAAGATAACGCCACAAACAGCATGTTGCAGCCATCTGGTCTTGAGATCACCATGGGTTAGGTAGCTTTGAGGAGGCCCCAAAGGAGCAGTTCCATCTTTTTCCTAGCTTGTCTTAAATGAAAAATGGCACCAGACCTGAAATTAGATGACGGTTTCTAACCATCAGAGGAGTGACATTCTGGACCAGCCTTCCAAGGGGATCAGTGAGGGCTAGAAGCTTAGATGGTTTCAGGACTGAACTTGATAAGTTTATGGAGGGGATGGCATGATGTGACAGCTTAATTTGGCAATTGATTGATCTGTGACTACTAATGACAAATATACCCAGTGGCCTATGATGGGATGTTAGATGGGGCGAGTTCTGAGTTACTACAGAGAATTCTTTCTCTGTATCTGGCTTGTGAGTCTTTCCCAAAATGCTCAGGGTTTAACTTATCACCATATTTGGGGCCAGGAAGGAATTTTTCCCCAGGGCAGATTAGCATAGGCCTTGAGTGGTGATTCCTTTTTTTTTTCCCAGTTCCCTTCCTCTGCAGCATGGGTCACTTGTTGATGGATTGTCTGTACCTTGAAGTCTTTTAAAATCATTATTTGAAGACTTCAGTAACTCAGTCTTAGGTTAGGAGTCTAGTACAGGAGAGGGTGGGTGAAGCTCTGTGCCTGAATTGTGCCGGAGGTCAGGCTAAATGATCATAATGGTCCATTCTGACCTTGTAGTCTGTCTATTAGCCAAATACAGTATCAGCCTATCATTTGACTCAGTTGTTCCATGAATTTGAAAGAACAAGACTCATGAGACACCTCTTTCCTTATGCAATCTCCAAGACCTGTCTGCCTATATGTCATTGTATGCAACTTTCAGATTCAAATATAAAATCCCGCCCATAGAGATGTTGTAGTGTTTAGAATCTATGGCTATGTCTACACTGGCAAGTTAGTTCGAATTAAGGAAGTTTAATTCGAACTAACTAAAGCCATGGCTACGCTAGGCTTTAATTAGTTTGGATTAAGGGCTTCCTTAATTCGAACTAATAAAGTTGAATATGCTATTTGAACTAAGGGTTAATTCGAACTAGTTAGTTAGAATTAACCAATGTGGCCATGTTAGTTTGAACTAACCGGCCCATTGAACTCAATGCAATTTGCTAATTCAAACTAAGCAAGTGCCATGAATGGCACTTGCTTAGTTCGAACTAAACTTTCTAGTTTGAATTAAGTTAATTCGAACTAACTAAAATTAGTTCAAATTAACTTAATTCAAACTAACTTTAGTAAGTGTAGACATAGCCTATGATAATAGGTACTATGATATGATATAATATGATAATAAATGCAGATAGTAATATATGCTTTTGACACATTCTCCGGGGGAATTGAGATCTCTAAACTAGTGTTTCCCAAACTGTGTTCTGCGGAGCACTGGTGTTCCGTGCATTGTGAATAGGTGTTCCATGAAAAAATTTTGATGCTAGCGATATTTTCCCTTTCTAATTCTTTTAAATTAACTTTTTGAGCAATATGTGCAGCAATTTTTCACTATGAAAAAGCCCCTCCCCATCCCTGGGCCAGCATGTATGTTTTCCATCAATACATTACAAGGCCAAAAGTGTTCCATGGCCAAATTAGTTTGGGAAATGCTGCTATAAACCAATGACTCTATTGTGTTCGTCCATACTGCGTGTAGTTATTTGGGAAGCCCAAAGCAGCCTCAACACACTTGTGCATTGGGGTCAGCAGGTGCATAAATAGTGGATGAGGATCAAATCAATAAACTATCAGATCATGAGGGTAAGGAAAATAGGCTGTTTCCCTTTAAAGGAATTATTTTCTCATGAGATGTCAATGGTGAGCACTGAAAAATCCATCTATTGCCAGCTTACGTAAATATGATTTCTATGGGGGAAGTTAATATTTTAGCTTCCACAAACACTTCCATCTGTTGAAAAGATCTTAATACATCCTTGAGAGAATCATAATAGCTTTTCCACAGACTGTAGTGGATGGATGTAGATGTCATGGGGTCTTTAATTTTCACTCCTGTAGATTTATGGAAATTGAGAACCAGGGCTACATTTTCCCTCCTGATTGACTTCTCTATAGGGTGTCTGCCTTTTATATCATGGCAAATGGAGTGCTCAGGGAGACAGACGTAATGCTCTATTAGCAGCTTCTGTTTAGTACAACTTTGCTTCTCCTGTAGACTAAATATATGAATAAATGTAAGTCCTTTATGATGAGCTGACTACAGTACTAGCATGTACTTGCTTGGAGAACTGTAATGGAATAAGTTTCCCGTCTTCAAGTGTCTGACGAAGTGGAATTTTCTCCCACAAAAGCTCATGCAATAAATAAATTTTAGTCTTTAAAAGTGCCACAGAACTCCTTGTTTGTAGTGGAATATGCAGACTGCAGGTTGAGGCTTGCAAAGCTAAATGTTCACAGTTTTCTTTCTCTTGTATAATACTTGCCCAAAGGTCTATCCTATTTAATTCCAGGATTTTGCTTTCAAAATGGGGAGGGAAAGGGAGCTTCCAGCATGTATGGTGAGCTTCAGATAATGGAATATGTGAAAAAGTTTAATGCAATTCTCTGTACAATTTGCTCTTTAATAGTCCTGAGAAAAATTTCAGAGCAAGACTGAGATCAACAGGATGTACTATGAGGTAAGATAGAGAAGCAAGTCATGCTGAGAAAGAGAATACAGTGTAATTCTAATGGAACATTACATATGTCAAGCTATAGGCGGTATAATGAGACTAAACCCAATTTCATTCCATTCCAGCTCATCTGTTTGGTGTCAAATTACCTACAATCCAAGTCCAAAATGCTTCTCTTTGTAGAACCATGGAAGGATGTGCCTCCCGCAGTGAGTCTAAGATATGAGATAGTGTAAAGAATTCTGATTCTTTCTTTTTTTCTTTTGCATTTGTTTGCGTCATCTCAAGTGAGCACTACCCTAAAGAACTGAACAATAGACACTTGTGATGGTGCAATTGCTGTGGTGTAGATTGTGATGGCGCAGGGTATCCACACTAGCTATTCTGTTCTAGTTGCACCCAATGTGGCACGTTCACACACAGCACTCATTTGCTGCTTATTCTGTCTTTTGACTAAACTCAATATCTGCCTCAGAGGACATTGCTTGAAACATGAATCCCACCCAGTTTACCTCAGTAACTCTGGCTAGTTCTTTCACGTCGTAACTGGGGTGATGTGATCCACATCGGTCCCATGACTCCCTGTATTAAGCAACACCACTCCCTGACACATCTGTCATGAGGATGCTACAGCCACAATCGGTGAAAAGATCAGGGAAAACCTGAGCCTACTATTCTACACAGACCTCTTTTGTCCACTCAAGAGGCCTCACCTGCCCCGCCCAGATTGCTCGTTGATGTTGATGTGGCATGAAGGAGGGTTCTGCAGTTGACACCAGAAACCTGTTTCCTAACTGACTATATATGTTCCTGGCTTTGATTTGCCATGCCATTCATGGGGGTCCTTCTGAACTAATTTTGAATGGGCTGCCAAGCCTTCCTACCTGGGCCCCAACAGGAGGATCCCACATGAGGCTGTGGCCCAAGATGATAATTTCACACATCACAGATGATTGACCTCTGACCAGATTTGATGGTGGTCTGAGGACTCTGCACTTTGCTGATGAGACTGCCGCAAATTGGCTTGGCAGGCTCTGTATTCAGTAAGCAGCAAGAAGACTGTACTCATCGTAACTGTTGCACTAGCATTGCATTATAGGCACCTATCTTTCAGTTCCTCATCTCCAGGAATTAATGGAATTGTACCAGCATGAAAGACAAATTAAGCCTTATATGCACAAAGTACATCCTTATTTGTGACAAGCAGTCTCAGGTCTGCTATGGAGTACAGAGCTTTGATCAGAGTGGTCATTAGCATTCAGGTCAGGGGCATCATGGGACTATGCTCTGAGAAACACATGTAGCAGTGCAGGTGAAACATCAACATGACCTGTCCATCTAGGTCTCTCAACAATACAATCACCTGAGCCAGGATGCAGCAGTAGTGAACCTTGCTGGGAGCAGCCCAAGTGCACTGGTACTGGCAATACTTGCGTGTGAAACTGGTCGGCAATTTTCCGCCAGAACAGAACTTTTTTGAAAAGTGCTGATTTGTAGTACCTGAAATATTTCATGAGATCACCTCAGGTTTGACAAACTGTCACCATTTGTAACTTTCAGGAGTAGTTATACTTCAAGACAATAACTTTTTCTGAGGCTTCCTTTAAACTTATTCCTTCACTCTTGGGGATTTTCAACTTGATCTTGCAGGCCGCAAATGGAGAAAGATATCATTTCAGAGACTTTCCTTCAGGCTTTTGAAAGTCCACAGGCCCAGCTAAGGCGTGGTTGTGCTACAGAGATTTCAGGCTGTAAATGCTGATGCTGCAGAACTTTTCTGTGCATGAGGTCATCCTGGAGAATTGGCCTAGGCTTTTGAGTGTCCAAAAAGCCCTCGAAGGGTTTCGACTGTATTAAATCTCAAAACATTAACTTTCATCATTAACAAAATTCTTAGCAGTGGGCCAAACACTTCTTACTCCCCTATATTTAATGAGATTATTGTGGGAAGGTGCGTTATCATATAGTCATAAGCAGAGGGACAAATGGTGGTGTTGTAAACTGACTCCTCTCTGACTTCCAATAGCATTGTTGTCCACTTAGAGGCAGAGAGAGTCCTGAGATTTTTGTTAATTTTTGTAAACACTTTTGACATCACCAAGGTCATGTCTACATTCAAAATGCAGCGTCGATCCTCACAGATGGATGCAGTGGGATCAATTGAGCGGCCAGCATAGACCCGCTCAATTGATCCCGGAAGTGCTCTTGTGTCAATGCAATAACTCCACCCCTCCAAGTGGAGTAAGGCTGCATAGATAGGAGAGCATTGCCAGTTGACGCAGCAGAGTGAAGATAGTGAGATAAGTGAAAGTAACTACAATATCCCCCCTCTGTTTAGTCAGGAATCTGTACTAACCAGTAAACCCCCGATTCTCTAAAGAATCGCAAATTGAAAAATGGTAATCACCGCTGGGTGGGAGGGAGGGTGGGCAGCCGTGCGCTCCCTGCCCCCATTACCTGCCCCCCCACTCCCTCCACAGCGCCCCCATCACTGGTCCCCCACTCCCTCATCAGCGCCCCCATCACCGGCCCCCCACCCCTCCTCAGCACCCCCCAGCTCCCCACTCCCTCAGAGCCCCCATCACCGGCCCCCCACCCCTCCTCAGCGCCCCCATCACCTGCCCCCCACATCCTCCTCAGGCCCCCCAG
>ML685781.1:4828146-4997168 GCA_007922175.1 Pelusios castaneus
CGTGCATATATACATCTCTCATTTAGGTATATAGATTAGTAGTCTGTCTGTCCTGAACTCCTGATATATGTTTACAACCTGTGTGTAGAGAACCTCTCCCTTAAACCATGGATGCTCCTATTCTTTCAATGGATAACTATGGCACTGCATCTTAGAGGGACTGATTCTCTATCACCTCTGACATTAAGGGTGACTGAATATTGGACAAAATTCATTTTGGGGCCACTGCTATCAATTGGAGTTGCTTCTATCAGGCAGAACTTGGTCCACAGAATTCTCCTTCATCTGTTCCCATCTAAACTCAGCAGCCGATTTAACTCTCCTTAACCACCAAGGGAACAAATCTATTAAACTTTTATTTCAATAACACATTCCCAGATCAGAGGCTGCTGTAAAATGGGCGAGCTTTGTGTGCATATAACTAAAGATGGTTTTATGAGCATACTTTTGTTAAGTAACTGCTCTGATCCCAATTTAGTCTTGAAATTAATGTGTAAAAGATGCCCATGAGCAACCTGAGCTGAACTGAGTATGATTAGGTAGATTATTACTATTACTCAGCCCAACAAGTTGCTATCTGTTTCATGAGCTAAAGCAAATTTTGTAATGCGTGCAAGTGGAATAATATGCATGTAGGTTGATGTTAAAATCCCCCTACAAATATACTGGAATTAGAGAGAGCATATGGACTCATGCATACAAGTGAATTGGCTGTGTTAGAAAATCAGGTGATCTCTGGGAAGGGGATATTAACTTAGACCTTCTCTCACTGTGAATATTCAGTTTTAACATTTACTTGTTTACTACCAGTGTTGGGGAACAGGTTTATCAGAACATTGTGCTGATTTAAGGAGAGATTATCTACTGTAGAAGTTTGTTCCAGTCATTTCTCTGAACCACTGTGCTGAGCTGAATTGATTCATCATTACCCACAGTGAATCGATGGAACTTGTTGGGAAGGCCAAAAGCTTAACAATCTTAAGAAGGAGTTAGATAAGTTCATGGAGGATAGGTCCATCGCTGGCTATTACCTACTCTGGTCAGGGACACAACCCCACGCATATTCAATGTGTATGATTTTTAATGTTTCTGCCCTCTTAGGGTCAAATCCCAAGGAGAAGTTAAGCAGCCTGTGGGACATGTACAATCCTAGTAGGCCATCTAAATGTTTCTGGAGTTAAAGTAAACTTCTTCATGTATCCAGCCAGACAGGGTGGAGAAGTGAGAGCGCCCAAAAATGAGTTTGAAGACCACAATTTTCTCTTGTGAGTGAGGGAGGAGTTGATTAGGAACTATCTTTTCTCGCTTTATCTACTTCCCTCTACCAGTGCTCCTGGAGATCCTGTGTCACATAATCTTCTAGACTCAGGACCCAAGGTACCATACCGTATGGTATGTGTTTTGATGATGCACTGAAGTTTCACGTAGCAATTTATCATTGCCTGTCTGGGAGAAAATGGATCCACTTCATACTGTAAAGATGTGTTTAGCTCATAAGACAAGTCCCTTTTATTTCAATCTTTCCAGTTGTTCATAGGAGCACTTGTAAATTCCTGGACCCAGTTTGTTATTGGAATGTAAACAAGCCAAATTTGCAGCTGCATAGACCATTAAGTATGGAGAAAAGTAGGAAACCAGTCTGCTTTGATTCTACAACAAAAAAATCTGGAAGCAACTGTATTAACAGCAGTGGGAAAGGCTAGAGGACTATATATTTGGCCTGTGGTATCTGGGGAGCCAGCCACTGGTGTTGGAAGCAGGCACATATTAAGACAATTTAATGAGAGATGCAATAGCATCATGCAGCTTATGCCTTCTGGGTAACTTGGCTGGATGGTACCCTATATGAACCAACTTCCACTCTTTAGTGGACAGGTCATGACTGTCGCTGTGTAATGTTGCAGTTGCCTCACCTGGTAATACCTGTTGTGGTCCCCAAGCTGCTCAGTTCATGTCTATGTGCAGTGTTGTCTGCAGGAAGCCCACAGTTACACACCCTTAGCACATCCCCTGCATGAAAGGGACTGACCAGCTCCATGGCCACAGAATGGTCTGGGACTCTGCCACCACATGTCACTATGACACCCTGGTTACAGAGATTGGTTTGCACTGCATTTGCCTGTAAATGGTCCATTTTGGCCTGGATGTGGGTGCTGATGTGTGCAACACATCCCCTATCTCGGATGTAAGCAAAAAGATCTAAGCAATCGTCAGGGCATCTGGGAAGGCAGCGTGGATCTGTGTTTTCTGAGTTGTACCTATGTATGCCCGTATCTCCTGGGAGAGCACCCTATGTGCTCCCTGTGCTTGGATCTCGGCAGGTGTATCTTCAGAATCCAGCTGCTGCTTCTCTGTTGGACTTTGGTGGGCATGAGATGGATCTCTCTCTTTTTCTCTCTAACAGACAACCCTTCCTGCCCCTCTGGCTTGTCCATTTGGTTGGTTGTGTGGGGATGAACGCATGTCAACATGGGGGTGGGAGGGAAGGAAGGGTGGAGAAGGCATAATGACTGATTCCTGGTCCTGTTGTGAATGTGCAGTTGACTATGTACCACCATCATTTGGTAGAGTAACGAGAAGCATAGCAATTTTGGTCATCCTTGAAGCATGTCTCGGTACAGAATTAACTCTTTTATGTAATTGGCAGACCACATGCTGATGTAATTTTTCCTCCTCCCCATGTTATAGTTCTCCAACAAAAGTTGCTGAGTCTTTCTTTTTTGAGCTAACACATGAAATAATTGAGACTGAATTACTGAGACTTTGCTTATTGACGTAAGCTAGTGAGTGTTTTGGATGAGAACCCTTTGAACTTTAGCTCACAGCAAACACTAAAGTCTTGTATGAATCCCAGGCACAGTCCCAGTAATTCTTTTGTGCACTTTTCAGGCACAGTGCACCTAACATTGTTTCCCGATTGTCTATATTAATACACAGAGCAATGGAGCTGTTGTTAAATTTGTGACTTAAGAAAATACAAGGCTTGTCATTGAAGCACAATGTTTGTAAAATGGTCAGGGTACAGGCAAGGCCTAATGAAAAGACTTCAAGATGGAGTGGGATACTACACCTTTTTGGTGCTGACCCTGAATCCAGACCTATTGCTTAGCCCCCCTCTATGTGCAAGCCCATCCATAGATTAAATATCTGGAGAAACAGGGTTTCTTCTGGAGATGCTGATGAGATCTTAGGGATATAGTACCACTATAAAAGACTACTGCCTTATTGAGCCAGGTTTTTAACTTTTTTTATACTATAGGGCCTAGAGGTCCCATCAAAGATGAAGCTCCATTGTGCAAGGTCCCGTAGCAATGCACGGTGAGAAGCTATCGCTGTACCAAAGAGTTCACAATCTAAATAGACAAGATGGACAAATAGTGGGAGTGAAAACAGGTTAGAAACAACATATCCAGAGTCTCTCAGTAAGTCAGCACTAGAACCCATGTTTCCTGTGCCTGCTAGTCTTTGCCATCTTATTCACTGGATTATATTACTTTCCAGGATGCTGGGTTATCCATTTTGCCAAGTTCTTTCACATCTGAATCTTCAGATAAGACTATAATTCCTATGGCATCTCAAACATACATTCCACTCAGGGCCAGATTAACTGGCCTTGGGGCCCCAGGCTGCTCGCCACGGCCTGGGACCTCCCCACACACCACGGGGCTCCCGCCTCCCACCATGGCTGCCTGTGGGTGGGTGGTTGCTGAGGAGGGTCCTGGGGCCAGAGGGTACTCTCACCCTGGCCCTGCTCTGGCCAGTCTGCCCCCAGGGGTGGGGCTAGCTGGCATGCAGCGCAGCTTCCGGTGAAGCCCCCAAAGGCCACCTCTGCTCCCCCATCAGTACCAGCAGGATAGGGGCCTTTCCAGCACTCCCCCAAACACTGCCAGTGCTGAGTGGGGCAGTGGGGAGGGCTGGGTCAGGCACGAGCTTGAGGAGCTGGAGCCTGGCCCCCCCTTTAGGCCAGGTCCCAGGGCTTCAGCCCCTCTAACCCCTGCATTAATCTGGCCCTGGTTCCACTGAATGTTGCATAACCGTGAAACAAAAAGTGAAGGCAAAAGATTGTGATTTAGAGGCATTGAAGATACTGTGGCTGATTGAAAGAAGGTTCCTTCAGGCTTGGATTTTTGTCCTCTTTGAAGACATGACAGAACGTGGCTTGACATGATGATAAAGATGTTGAGCTGAAACAAAGACGACAACAAAATGGCACTTAAACAGTCTGAAGAATCACTATTCAGTGCATAAAACCCAACTAATGAAGTGTGTGAATCTAATGTCTGAGTTAATTTTCAATCCTATTTGTTTTAAACCAGCAGGTCGATATATTTTAAATATGTTGTATGTTATCCAACAGTCAAAAAATCAAAATAAACGGCTTTTTTAAAAGACGAATTCACTTCATTTGCTAAAACGGTACTTAATGTACAGGAATTTTGATTTTTGTGGGAGCTCTGAACTTTCGTTTAAATAAGATTTCCATTTGTATTGCATTAGAGTTGACAGAGGGGAAAAATGAATAGCCTTCTGCTAATCAATTTATTTCTTATAATGAGAATAAATCGGCAATTTCACTAATCCAAAGTGCACAGAGAGCTAACTTTGTGGAGAGTGCAGAGAGCTCAAGACCAATTTGCAGGCAATAAGTTTGCAAAGGTCCTAACCTATGAGGTAATGAGGTTGGTTGTGTGGGGTAATCCTGCTCTCATTGAAGTCAATGGCAGCAGTCCTTTTGATTTCGGTATACCAGGACTGAGCCTGGTATGTGAGCATGGGCTTCTCCTATCCTAGTTTTAGCCAGAGCTAAATATTGCAGGCCAGTTTCTTGTTTACACTAGGATCTCTGCACAGCTCTGGCCTTAAAATGGGAGTAAAATATATTAACACTACTCAGGTTGAGGAACCTCAGCATAAAATAAGAATCCTGCCCTAATCTTTCAGGTAATACTTAGCTGAGGCTCTCAAAGAGTATGTCTACACTAGGAAAAGTTGTCAACTTAAGGTCGACTTTCAGTCGACTTAAAATTGACCATATTAAGTCTACTTAACAGTGGACATAGCCATCCACACTGGCATTAAGTTGACTTAATAAAGTCAACTTAAGGGTTACTCCCCATCCACACAGTCCTTAAATTGACTTAAGGCTGAAGTTGACTTAAGGCTTAAGTCGACCTAAGGAGGGGTAGTTATTAAGTCAACTTAAGGAATTTCTTAAGTTGACTTAATGAAAGTGCAGTGTGGACATGGAGTAATTTAAGTTGACTTAAGCATCCTTAAGTTGACCTAAATTGCTAGTGTGGACATACCCAAAGAGTTTTACAAAAGTGCAGTACCCCTGTGGGACCTAATCAAATCAACCATTCCATCAGGGGCTCATTCACCTGCACATCCACCAATGTGATATGTTCCAACAATGTCCCTCCGCCACATACATTGACCAAACTGGACTGTCTGTACGCAAAAGAATAAAGAAATAAAACATTGGACATCAAGAATGGTAACATTAAAAACCCAGTAGGGGAACATTGCAGTTTCATTTCATGTCTGTTAAAGAGTATCCAGGGAAAGTTACCATACTTGGGCAAAAAATACCTTCAAAACAGACTTCAGCATGAAACTGCAGAGCTGGAATTCATATGCAAACTTGATACCGACTGGGCCTGAATAGGGACTATGAGTGGCTAGCTCACTACAAAAGGTAATTTTCCCTCTTTAAATATACTCACTTTCTTACCAATTGTTGTTGTGAATGGGCCACGTCTACACTGTTTGGATGAAATTGACCTTCTTATCTCACCCTTCATGTGTATATATACCTAGCATACAGTGATTTTCACTTCATGCATCTGAGGAAGTGGGTTGTAATCCATGAAATCTTATGCTTTCATAAATTTTAGTCTTTCTAAATGCCACAGGACTAGTTTTGCTGAAATAGGCTAACACGGCTACCCCTTTGGAAGCTGTAATGTTCTGTTCATTTACAGATGGGTAGGAAGTGATGCAGGGTTTTTTTAATTATTTATTTTAAAAAATCCAGCATCCCATAGCTTGTCAATGGCAGAGCACTGGGAACTGGGGGGAATAGGACCCCTCTTTAGTTATGATTGGAATAGAGCTCTCTGGCTATAAGCAAGGCTAAGTGCTCTGCCTCAATATGCTGGGGTCTGTAATCTCCAGACATGGTGGAGAGTGGTCAGCTGATGACCAAGTGTAATGGGACCATGTACTGGTGACTTTATAAAGGAAAGCACTGGCTTAATCTTGGAGTGAGGGCGAAGGCAAGTGTTCAGGTGCAGGGCAGGAAGAGTCCTAAGAGAGCTAGAAAAGGCTGCCTGGCGGTGGGGTGCGGGTCGCGGGTGGGAGTTGTTTTCTCTTCTCACCTGGTTGCTGAAAACTAGAAAGGCCTCTGGTGGCTGGAATCAGGTACTGGTGTTACTGTGCATCAATTTGTGATGACAAAGTTGGTCCTGAGGAAACAGCCGAAATATAGTGTGAATGTCATTCTACCTAGCCTGGCTGGTGTATCTGTCTACTGGCTTACAGGAGCCTTCTGCGATAGTTATTTGTGCTATTTTACCCCCAACACCAGATGCCCCTTGTTTCCCCGTAGGCCTTAGTGTTCTCTTCTCTGAATTAGAACAAGAGAAGAAATCTGAGAAGCAGCGTGCCTTAGGGGCTAGGGCACTGGACTGACTCGTAAGATACTGGCTTCTATTCCCATCTCCACCACTGACCTGCTGTAGGAAATTCACCCTTTTCCCCCCTTCCTGTCCTCTCTCTGCCCTGCTTATTAGGGCTGTAAACTTTTCAGGGCAAAGAATCTCAGTATGTTTTTACAGTGCCCACCACAATGGGACAGTGAGCATGTTACCGCTAGAGTAATCTACATAACATTAATTCTTAAATTTTTTGTGATTACTGTTTGGCCAGAGTGGGTGTTTGCTTTGTAAATGGGAAGTAATGGATTAAATGTACTTGAAGTTTCCATTTGTTAGACATGAGTCCTTTTGCACATCTGAAAAACACATTTTTTGGTGATCTAGCTTTACACCGGAATGATTCACATACTTGAAGCCTCTTCAAATGTAGCAATAAGTACAGTCAGGAATAAGGTGACAGGGAAAGAAACCCAATTAAAATACATTCCTCAGGGCTAACTGGCACTGAAAAATTTCAGCTTTCAAATGCTGTAAAGCACCTGCCAACATGCTGGTGCAAGGAAACCTTCCAGCTTAACAGCTCGAGTGGGTAAAATTTCCTGTGGCAGCACGTTGGTAGAAGCCATCACGTGCCTTCCAGCACATTGTGCAGTGAACTGCTTTCTATTTTAACCCCTACAAATGTACCACTCTAGCATAGAAAAATGTATGTGCTGAACACTCCCCAGAGTGACCTTGCTCAGGGCTGCCACCACTGACATCCCCAGGCAGAATCAAAGGTGGGGTCCCTTCCCAGGTGAGACAGGCCATGTGGTATGTTGCAGATTCTGAAGGACAAGTGCAAAGCTTAGAAACTCCTAGGAACCAATGGTTGCAAGATCAGCATCAGTCCAGGATCAGTTTCTAAGCATTACATGTTCTAAAGTTGGGAGGGGGGAATGCAGGCACAGGATTTCACACCCTGTTGGAGGGAAGGAGTTTGGTGGCATGTGGGTGGGAGGTAGAACACCACACAACTCAGTTCATGAAGGTTTTGGTGCAGACGTTATGACTTGCTGCTGTTCAATTTTACATAGGATCCTTTCACATAAATATTTCTGCACTGAAAATAAATCAACATGCAGTTTTCTGCCCAAGACATTTGCATTATGATTACAATGTAGACTGTAGCACATGAATACTTTGGGGGAAAGATGAAACCTCATGATCTGAACAGGGCCCAGTTTTTTTCTTACATTCTGCTGCCATTGATCTGTGCTAGAAATAAAATAGGGAGTGCTGGTGCTGTATCTCTTACCAAAGACAAAATGATAACCCTGCAAGACCAATTCCCTTCTATCTACACTTTATCAGCACCAGCTGGACAGTGTCTGCTGTCAGACACTCTGGGTGAGAGAACCCTTCCTTATTTCCATCTGGAAGGGGGACATGACCAGCGAGATAATGAAGATTTGTATATTCCGAGGGGAGAAGGGCCCATGGATTGTCTAATTTGATGTCCTATATTACATAGGTTATAGACCGTCCCCAAAATATTATCTACCTCCAGATCTGGTGCCTTGGGCACACCTGTGCATAGAAAGCTCTTGAAGCTCTTCAGCTTTGGAATACGAGGCCAGGTTTTCAAAGCTCAGGATTAGGTTTTCAACACACTTGAGCACTTGGAAAATCTGGTCCCAGCTGAGCACCACTGAAAATCTGGCCTCAGTGGAGACTGCAGACAAGGGCAACCTGTTCTCTGTCTGCTCTCCATAATCAACTTCCAGTGCTGTGGCACTGGAGGACACGCTGGAAGAAGTGACAAAGGCTTTTTGGACTGTTGTATTGTCTGCCATTAAGGCTATGGAGGAGCTTTAAATATCTAACAACTGTACCCCACAAACTGTCAAGCAAGAAGTCTCCTGTGGGTCCTCATGTAAGAATTTGCAGTGAGTGGGCAAGGAGACTTGTTTCTTGCTGAAACTGAGATGCTCTCACAGACACTTGTTAAGGGCAATTCACTGCTAAGCTGAAAGCTGAAGGCTTTGGAGAATAATTTTACAAGCAACAGCTTTTGGGTCTCGAGCATCAAAGAAACAGCTGAGTTTGTGTAAGGTATGTGAAATTTATTAGTAGCCTTGCTAGGAAGGCTATATTCTGCCATCTCTTTTTATTCAGGTCTTCCCCATTGGTTTCAGTGGAGATTTACATGCACTGATCAGTGACATAGTGACCTTAAAATCATGGAGGATTTAACTGTGTATATTGCAAAAGTCTTTCTTCAGATGCTTATGGCTGGCTGCCTTTTGATCACCAGTAGGTAATTTTGCCTCTGATTCTGTAATTCCAACAGAACAACTTTCTTTATTCCTGGCAAATGTCAATTTCAGTAGTTTAGGGGAGGGGAAGATTAACCGTGGGAGAGGATGATCTGTATAATTTACTTAAAATATTCCAGTTTTGTGTCTGTCTTCACTTTTTACTGGCCAGAGATATAGAATCATAGAATTCTAGAAACTGGAAGGGACCATGATAGGTCATCAAGTCCAGTTCCCTGCACTCATGGCAGGACCAAGTACCCTCATTAAATCATCCCTGACAGGTGTTTGGAGGTTTTTAAGAGCGGGTTGGACAATGTAGGAGATTCCACAACCTGCCGAGGCAACTTATTCCAGTGTTTAATCACCTTGGGTGCATCTACACTTGTGAATAAAATTGATTTAAGCTTGCTTAAATCAACTTAATTTAATTTGCGTCTACACTACAATTTCCTTAAGTCAACTTAAGCTGCTGCTTAAGTCGATTTAAGGAAATTTTAAGTTAACTTTATTAAACCTACTTTAAAGTCGACTTTACTGGCTAAGCCGACTTTATTAAGTTGATTTAGCCAGTGTGGACGTGGATCAGCCTAAATTGACTTTGTCGACTTAAAGGGCCCCAAGTCTCCCCCAAGTCTCCCAGGGTGACGGGCACAGCCAGAGCCTGGCGTGCCCACCCACAGGGCAGAACACAGCCCTGCCCACCCTGCTTCTATGCCCTGCCACTGTCCCTGTCCTGCTCAGCCCCCATTGTACCAGGGTACAATGGGGTAAATGCTGAGCCCCCTGGCACTTTGAAAGGGGTGCCCCCCCGCCACCATGGAATAGTCCCAGGTCCACCTACCCCCTACAAGTTGACTTAGGCATCCAGTGTGGATGCTCTAAGTCGATTTGGCAAGGTACCCTTGAAGTCGACTTAATTTTATAGTGTAGACATGCTAAGTTGATTTAACAAAGTTGACTTAAAGTTGACTTATTTGGCCAAGTGTAGACATAGCTCTTGATAGTTAGGAATTTTTTCCTAATGTCTAGGCTGAACCTTCCTTGCTGTAATTTAAGCTTGTTGCCTATCATCTGTGATTAAGGAGAATAAGTTTTTTCTTTCTTCTTCATAACAACCTTTTTAGTATTTGAAAACTATTATCATATCCTCTTTGTCTCCTTTTTTCTAGACTAAACAAACCCAGCTCTTTCAATTTTCCCGTCATAGGTCAAATGTTCCAGACCTCTAATGATTTTTGTTGCCCTTCTCTGGACTTTCTCCAGTTTTTCCACATCCTTTTTGAAATGAGGTGCCCAAAACTGGACACAGTACTCAAGTTGAGGCCTAATCAGTGCAGAGTAGAGTGGAAGAATCCCTTCTCGTGTCTTACTCACAATACTCCTGTTAATACACCCTGAATGGTGTTTGCTTTTTTTGCAACAGTATTACAGTGCTGAGCCATTTAGCTTGTGGTCCACTATTACACCCAGATCCCTTTCTGCAATACTCCTTCCTAGGCAGTCATTGCCCATTTTGTATATGTGCAATGAGTTGTTCAACCCTAAGTGGAGTACTTGGCACTTATCTTAAATAGAACGAAATTCAGTAATCTCAGACCATTTCACCAGTTTGTCCAAATCATTTTGAATTGTGATCCTATCCTTGAAAGCACTCGCAACCCTGCCCAGCTTGGTATCGTCTGCGAGCTTTTTAAGTTTGCTCTCTATGCCATCATCTAAGTCATTGACAAAAATGTTGAACAAAACCAGGACACAGGACACATCCCTGCAGCACTCCGCTCATTATCTCCTTCCAGCCTGAATGTGAACCTCCAACTGTTAAATAATGTACAAGAAAAGACATATTTACTTTGGTTTTGGTACAAAATGTCCCAAAATGTCCCAGTTCTGTAACTGTAAGATTGACATAACACAATGTGACACTCTTTGCACTATGGACTAGGACGCTTCTCTTTTTCCCTCCTTTGCTACCTAATTTTAACAACTCCCTTATGGCTATTGATCATGCAGCTTCAATACAGCCATTCTCATGACCCCTGTAGAGGAAGCTACTCGCAATCCATTTTAAAAAGAAGGAAACAGACTCATTAATTATCAATTGAAGTTTGGATTTTCTAGTGTGGAGTGGACTGACTTCTTCACTGCAGGTCTCTCTTTCCCTCTCACACCTTTATTAACTACATGTTTTTATTATGTTTCTAGAACATGAAATGATCACATGAATTCAAGGGAAAAGATGTTCAGTTACACAGCTGTTAGAAATGGTTCCAAATCAATTCTCCTTCACCTAGCTGTGAACATTCCTTGAACTTTAGGAAAGATCCAGTCATAATCATGTGTGGCTTAACCACCTCTCTAATGGAATATCCAAAGCAGTAAATTCAAACAGCCATGAGCTCTGGGAAAGTTTGGATCTAGTTCTTGAACTGAACTTGGTCATTGAGGCCCATTTGCTAATATTTATTCCATTCCCATTCATTCCTAGTTTGCAAAGTAAATGTCCTGTCTAGTCTGGAGTCACTCTGGTGTTCCACCTCTGGACTGTGAACAGTTAAAGAGATAAGACTCAGGGATACATTTAATCTGGCCCTAAAGGAACTGGTAAACCTGCAAATCACATAGCACTTCTGCCAAGCAATCCACATAGAATCTACACTCAAACCCTGAGGTTTGACAGCACTTCTAGCTCTTTTTGCTGAAGTATATTTTTTGCATATTTGAATATACATTGGATTTTTGTAGCGTTCTTTTGCATTGTTCTTGTAATTCATATTTAGCGTAATCAACCTGGTGAAATTTGGAAGTCTTTGAGTTGTAGCTCTGAGACGATTCATTGCTACACCAATTAAGATTCAGTAATATATTAGATAGTAAAATGGAACCTTGTGAGGAGAGGGCTATCAGTTTAATGTGCATGTGGTAATTACCTATTTTGGGGTGACATTTAATAGACTGAAGTTCACTGCTGCTCATTTCATCCTTTTGTAAAGCGCCTGCCGGGAAAGAAACTGCACTTAACATTTTGGGATCTGACAAAAGAGGAGAAAATTATACCCTTTGGCTATTCCCTTTTGATCTTGTATTTTTACCAAGGTGAAAACAAAGTGTACGTCAGACATAGGATACAGAGTGTATTTGGGATCATTGCCTGGTTTGTTTTACAGTTCCTCTTGTGTTCCCTTTTGTATTTGGACTTTGAAAAATAATCCTAATCCTTAACATTCTGATCACAGAAGCTTTTCTTTCATGCAGGAGGATGGTGGGGGTGGGGCCTAACCCACATCTTTTTCTGGACAGTATTTGCTTAGATTCTGCAGTTACAGTTTTTTGCAGCAGGCAGCAAAGTAGTTCAGTGTTTGGTGCTTTTTGGAAGAAGATCTGAAAGACTCAATCTAAATTAAATCCAATTAAATACCTGGATTTAAAATCTGTTAGTAGGCAAATTAAAGGATTTGGCTTTTTTTTCCCCATTTAATTTTGCCATTTCATATAAAGAGTATATTAACACAAAGGTACTTGTGATTTTTAAATTAGTGTAATTAGTAAGTATCTAAAGAGTCATAAGAAAATTAGGGGCCTGATTGCCCTCTAATTTACACTGATATACCTTGGTAGTAGTTGAATCCTGTCTACTTTTGAGGTGCTCCTCAGACATCAGATGAAAAGATCATGTTACAGTAATGATAAACTTAGCCTTATAACCCCCTAGAAGGTGGGGATGTATTACTACAGATGAGGCGGTGAGGTGTAAAGAAATAAAATAACTTGTTCAAGATCCTAGAGGAAGACTGTGATGGAATCAGGAATCAAGGTCTCTTCAGACACAGGCTAGCATCATAATCAAGATCATCCTTTTTCAGCCTCAAAGGGACTGGAGTTACATGGGTGGAAATGAGACAATAATAGACTTGCTTCTATCTAAAAATGGGCTTGCGAATAGCATTGTCTTAAATGCTGAAAACCTTCCTGCAGTGAAGGTAACTTGCACAGTCCCGCGGAGCAAGAAAGCTCTCCCCAATGAAATATAAAAAATAAAAGGGTAAAAATAAAAGAGAAAAGTGCAGCTCACACATTTGCAAAAAGAAGGGTTGAAAGGTGCAAATTACAGCATGCCTCTTCTCTGTATGGGAACAAGCTAGGAAGCAACAGGAAGCTCTTTCAGTGGATTTTTCTTTCTCCTTCTGTTTTCTGAGATGAGAAAAGGAATTGAGTTTCTATACACAAAATCAGGACAGTGTCTCGAAGAGCACTGGCAAGAAATACAGCTTTAATATTTAGTCTAGGACAACATTGGTAAAAAGTTGCAGTTTGCCTAATATGTTCAAACTATCAAAAGTGCACATTTTAAAAAATTGGCTTCTGAAAACAAATCCCAGGTCAGGCTTTATGTGGCAGAAAACATCGGGCTAGATCATCGACTGGGTTAAATCAGCAGGGCTCCAATGGAGTTGTTAGAGCTATGATTTACTTTAACTGAGGGCCTGGCCCATTGGCTTTTCACTGGCACTGTCTGGTGCCTTCCAATATATTTTTATGGGCTAGATTCAGAACTAATGTGACTTGATTGGCTGACGTCGAGGGAGTTACACCATTTGAGGTTCTGGCCCTATTTTCATAAATTAATGTTGTGTTCTCTTCTACAGAATTATTACTTTTTAAAAATTTTAATTCTGCACAGCCAGAGTATCCCACTGTTGAAATAAAAGACCAGAGCTTCTGATGGTGCCGATCAGCATAGGTGTCCTGGCATCAATGGAGCTAACTGAGTTAGATTCTGTAGTGATCTAGCTCCAAGTTTTCATCCACTGATAGTCTGTTTTAATAAATAACCCATTAGGTGAATAAAACATGAAAAAAAACATCAAAAGAGAGTGCAGCTTGCAGTAGACATTGCAAATAGGAGTTTTACTTCCACTTAACACAAATATATCTGTCCTGAATACTCTCCAAAAAGAATTGTATCCAGTTACATTGATTTTGAGAAGGCAAAGTATGGAGGGCAATAAGCCGTGCCAGTGGCTCCCAACCTTTTTGGCTCAAGGGCCACAGATCAATTTTTACAATCCTGAAGGACCACCAGTCTCCACCAACAGGCCCCCAGCCCCTGCAGCCAGATGGAAAGACTTTAGCAAGGAGGCTACCTTCTCACTGGTCTCCCCTCTCCCGGCTATAGCAGGGAAACCGCAATGTCCTATAGCCCTGTGCGCTGCACCTGGGTCCCTAGGCAGTGGTTCCGTCCTGCAGCCACAGGGATGGAAGATCCGTGCTCCCCTCTCTCTGGCTCTAGCATGGACCCCTGTGCCTAGGGATCTAGGTGGAGCACTTTGCCATGGTCTGTGCAACAGATAGGGGGAGGGGAGCACTGATCTCCCATCCCCTTGACTGCAGCAAGAAGCCTGCACCGGTCTTTTTGCCCTGTGGCAACTCACTTTGCCTGGGTCCTTAGGCATTGGCCCCCTTCTGCAGCCAGCAGGAGGGAAGCCGTGGGCCATTTTGAAAGCCCCTGGTGGCTGCTTTCGGCCACAGGTTGGGATCCACTGATCCATACTGATTAAATAGTGAGTGGGCAGGTCTAGTCCTGAGTGCTCTGACCCCAGTTCAGCTGAAATGGATCTAAATAAAAGTAACTAAACTTTTTATAACCCACCCTACATTTGTTTTAGTGACAGTGGTTTTTGATAAGTAAGCAGAGTCTGGTTTTGGAGAAAAGTACTGTACTGTAGAGAGGAGATCAACCCTCTTTTCCCCCCCTCCAGTAAGGAACTTGCTTATTAAAACATTTCTTCAGAGTAGCTTATTCCAGTCAGAAATCGAAGGTCATAAGGGAAGAAGTCAGTTTATTTACTTCCACCCTGCTGCTCTAATTAAAGGGCCGAAGCCTGTTGGCTCCATTTGATTCTCTCAGTAAGCCCCTACAATTTATTCTGGAGGAGGAAGAAGGGGGAAATAGCCACATCCTCCTGATAATGATCAAAGACTTTAAAGATCAGCAATCTGCTTAGTTTTTATCTGCTCCACTCAGGAAGGAGTAGGTCACAATTAAATTAAACAAATGCATTTCAATAGTAACCGCAAGTCTGACTCTCACAGAAGGAAAGCTAGGAAGGAATAATGATGATGATATGAGTTACAGAAGGAACTGAGTGACAGTGTTAACTCTGACTTGCCTGCCTACTGTTGCTTTAGCATGTGGTTTTTTGGTACTGAACTTTCTAGTATCATCTTTTTTCTTTAACAGGGAAAAAAAATTGACCAGTGAATTTTTGGAAACGTGCATCACTTACCACAGCAGCCACAATCCATGGTAGTTGTTCAACCCTTCTTTATTTGATGAAAATGGTGCTTTGGAAGAGAAAGGGATACCATGTACAAGTGAACTTTCCACATGGCAACATTCTGATAATATAGGGCCAGATCCTGCCATTTATTAAGGTCTCTCTGTGGTGCTGGATTGGCACAAAGGGATCGCAAAGCAACTCTAAAGGGACAGCTGATGATTCCTTTGGCCTAGAAGGAAAACCTCAGCAGGTGGGAAAGCCAGCAAAATATAGTTCTATGATGGCCTCTTGCTGGGGTCCCATAGGATAAGGAGATATAAGTTTATGGAGGGGATGGTATGATGGGACAGCCTACTTTGGCAATTGACCAATTTTTGTGGACTATTGATGGTTAATATGCAAATGGCCTGAGATGGGATGTTAGATGGGGTGGGTCCTGAATAATAACAGGCAGTGCTTTTTTTCTGCCGGAACGCACCGGAATGGCGTTCCGGCACCTTTTTTTCCTTCTCCCACCCACCGGCCGCCTCGACTTCCTGGCCCAGAGCCGACCCCGGGGCGCTCTGCCGACAGCGTCGGCCTCCCGGAACGGGGCCAGGATCAGGCTCCGTTGCCGGGGTTTGTCTGCCCTGCCGGGGCCACGTTCGGTCCCCGCCGGTGCTCCCTCCCAGCTGTGCAGGCTGGGCCGGGCTGGGGAGATTTAAATCTCCCGCCCTGAGCATGCGCAGTTACAGCGTGCTCAGGGCGGGAGCGGACTGGCCGGCAAGCAGCTCTGCCGGCCGTCCCTGTGGTTCCCAGCCTCCGGCCAGGTAAGGGGGCTGGAGGGAGGCCTGGAGAGGGGTGGGGGGGAAAAGGAGACGGGCCGGGTTAGAGGGGTGGGGGTGGGGACAAGGAGACGGGCCGGGTTAGAGGGGTGGGGGTGGGGACAAGGAGACGGGCCGGGTTGTGGGGTGGGGGTGGGGACAAGGAGACGGCCCGGGTTAGAGGGGTGGGGACGGGGACAAGGAGGGACCCCCGCGCAGGCCGGCAGCCCCCACCGCCCCCTCCAGACCCCCGGGGCTGCTTCCTTTCTCTTCTTTCTCTTCCTCTTCCTTTCCTTCCTTTCCTTTTTTTCCCCTCTTCTTTGTCTTCCTCTCCCCTGCCTTCCTTCCTCTTCCCTGCCTTCCTTCCTCTTCCCTGCCTTCCTTTCCTTCCTTTCTCTTCTTTCTTCCTTTCCTTTTTTTCTTTTTCTCTTTTGTCTTCCTCTTCCCTGCCTTCCTTTCTCTTCCTTCTTCCTTTCCTTTTTTTCTTTTTCTCTTCTTTGTCTTCCTCTTCCCTGCCTTCCTTTCTCTTCTTTCTTCCTTTCCTTTTTTTCTTTCTCTTCTTTGTCTTCCTTCCTTCCTGCTCTTTCTGTCTTTGCTTCCTTCCTTTCTTTCTTTTTTTCTTTGTCTCCTCCTTCCTTCTCTTTTTTCTTTCTTTCCCTTCTTTTTTAAAACTTTTTAAAAATTAATTTTAAATAAAAACCTTTCTTAAAATTAGATTTCAATTCCAAATTCATTCCAATTAAATTAAACACAATTAATTAATTAATTCTATTTACAGTCACTTTATCTTCAATTAATGCCTATAATTTCTGTCTTGTGAGTTTTCCCCAAAAATTTATTCTGAAAGTTTTTCACACGGCTTGAAAATTTTGCACACAAGCCACCAAACCTAGAGGGAACATTGGCTACTAGTTGCGTACACAACAGCAGGCCAGCAGGCTAACATCGGTCAGTCCCACACTCTGGGCCTGGCCGGAGCCCACAGCACCAACAAAAAGTGTGTGGATGCATTACTGCCTGCCACCCAGTACCCAGAAACACAGGCCAGCAGCAGACGTGATAGCTACGCATTCATGTTTTTTTCTAATTATAATACGGCCCCCCAACAGTCTGAGGGACCGTGAACTGGCCCCCTATTTAAAAAGTGTGAGGACCCCTGCTGTAAGACCTCACAGGTTGTCTTTCAGTATATTAGCGGCCTGCATAGTTAATAAAACTTAACAGTTTTTACCTTGTATTTTTATTTCTTTGATATATTCAAAAATTTACTGTTTACTGCACTATTTTCAGTGTTATTTCTTTATGACACGACGGACATCAATAGGAGTTCCGGTACCTTTTTTTTTAGAAAAAAAGCACTGATAACAGGGAATTCTTTTTTGGGTGTCTGGATGGTGAATCTTGCCTGCATACTAAGGGTTTAACTGATCACCATATTTGGGCTGGGGAAGGAATTTTCCCCCAGGGCAGACTGGCAAAGGTTCTTGGGACTTTTCGCCTTCCTCTGTAGTATGGAGCACGGTGCACTTGCTGGAATCTGTACTCTGAAGTCTTTAGACCATGATTTGAGGACTTTAATAACTCAGTCATAGTCCAGAGGTTTATTAAAGGAGTGGGTGGGTGAGGGGCTGTGGCCTGCATTGTGCAGGAGGTCAGACTAGATGATCATATTGGTCCCTTCTGACCTTACCTTAGAGTCTGAGTCTATATAAGCTGGCGGAGGAGGTTAGGGGCCAGGGAGAGAGTGCATTGTCTTTACCTGTGGAATGGTGCTAGAGTTTTACTGCAGGCTGGTAGAAGTTAGATCAGCTCTAAGTTTGTACTAAATGCCTGGATTCTTGGGCTAGTACCAGGATGTTCCTCTCCTCAGTTGCACTGAGCTCTTCTCCATAGTACTTTAGGATTGAGTTCACTACTTTCCAGCAGCACAATTGCATATATAGGCAAGATTCAATACATGTGAGAGAAATGAATTAGTGATACTTTTTATACAGTGCACAATTAATCTGTGACACTCACTGGCACAGGATACCACTGAAGCTATGTTCTTACTAGGCTTCATGAAAGGATTAGACATTTGTATGTTACACTAAACCATATTTCAATGTTTTGTTCCCTGAAAAATGAAGAGCTAAGGCAACTCTTAATTGGTAGGAGTTAGGAAGGAACTTCTTCTCTGGGCAGGCTATTCCATAACTCTCCATTATTGGGTGCCAGATTTGGAAATTTTGGCTACCTTTGCACAGAAGGCCAGCACAAAACAGGGTGGAATTCTGTCACTGTCTGAGTGCTAATTAAAACTCAGGTCTTTGGCTCTGAGTCACATGCTCAGGCCATTAGACCACAACTGTAGGTCGGATCCTTTTCCACACATTTCTAAGAGTCAAGATTGACAACATGGGCCAGCTCTTCAACTTGTGCAGCTGCAATAACTTCATTGGAGCCATCAGACTTGCCAGCTGTTGTGATATTTAATGTTCTCTTAAAGCACCAGCTACTAAAGTCAAGAGAATCTCTGCTTCCTTTTTTAAAAAATGAGCTCCAACCCCCCATTGTTGAGAAGAAAAGGTTAGAAATGTGATTGTGTAACCAACGGACTGTATTACTTCCCCCTCTCCCCCAAATTCTTGAGCTTTGAAAAGTGTCGTTGTTTTGGGAGATCTGACTCAGGGTTTTTGAATGCTTGTGTTTGGCAATACTAAGCTATGCCAATTTACACCCGCTGAGAATCTGGCCTTTATGGTTTCCTAATTTGGGAAGAGCAAATCTTGCCCTGTTTCAACCACCCCCCACTTCAAAACAAAAAAAAATCAGCTATGTCATGCACTGTTTGCATAGCAGCTTCCATTATTTAAATGTCTATTTTGAGAAGGTCAAAATTGCACCATAAAATTAAACTTGTTAAATTTCTTAGTCGCCAAACCTCCAGATCCATAATTTATTTTTTAAACTGGTAGAAATAAACTGTGTCCAATTTGAACTCGGAATGGATGACTTAAAGTCCTGAAATAAGGGGAGCATAATGAAGACCATTTAACTATGGAGTCCTGATCAGTGACGCGATACAATACCTTAAAATATTTAGAGCCAGAGTGTTGGATAGCAACAGACCTTTTAAAAATATTAAGATTTGCTTTTTATTCTGCTTTGGAATATTTTAAGTCAAAATTGCTCAGCGGTAGTGTGAAAAAATGGGATGGGGCTGAAGAGTAAAAGTTACCCATATTTAAAACAAAAAATTCAGTCCCTGATTATTGGGACTGTCCTGATTTTATAGGGACAGTGCCATCTGGTCACCCTACAGAGGCAATATTGTGGAAGCAAGTGGAGCCAAGTACATATCTTGGTAACCGCAGCGGGCGTTGCACCGTCTCACTCATTTTAATTGGACTGGAATGTATAAAGTATGCAGGCTCCCCAAGCAGCACTGGTAAGCCATGTATTTTTCACGTGAAGTTGTGACAAGTACATTCTTACAATAAAGAAATCTGTAGCAGCAGGGTAAAGGCAAGTCACCTTCCAGGTGGTGCTTATGAGGATGTTCTGTCCTTTTAATTAAAACCAGCTGGCATTTATGGTCTTGTGTAATCAAGAAATGGAAGATTTTTATAACCTCTTTTTATCTTCTGACATGTAGGGAAGGAAAATATTACTCTACCTTTAGCCAAGCATGTCATTTGGAGGAAGGCAAAGTTTGTCCAGTTTTTACATGCATGTGGCTTTTCGTAGGTTGCATGAACTCCAGCACTACCTGACAGTATCCACTTTTGAAGTGAGCTTAATCATACGCTGTTAAGTGACGAGTACCAATCTTCCACCAGTCTGTGTATAATAAAACAACCGGGCAGGCATTGTAATGGCCTGTTTTGCTGAGGGGTCTTACTTATTTTGTTGTGCTTCCTTCGCTGCTGATAGTTTCAGGCTGCTATTACAGGATACATTAGCTGGGGCATGCATCATTCTCTTTCCCATGCCCCCATCCTTACTCCAGACCTTTCCACGGGGGTGAAATGACAGTTGGCAGTACTTCCATGCACATGATTTCTTACTACAAACAGTATTTCACATTCCAGTGTAACCTTTGTTTTTAAATGATATTTATTTCTAACATTCAGTGAGTGCAGTATTGTATTCATACATCTTATTCATATTTTTTTTAGCTTTTATGTTCGTGTTTATGTTCTTTTCGAGAGATCCCCAGTCACCACTCTAAATAGCAATGCCTGAGGCTCAGCATTGCTCCATGAACTAAAGAAGTGAAATAAAAAAAAATGGATTCTTTGGGTTTTTTGGGGCTTGCAGAGATTTCAAATGTCACAGAGGTGACACGGTCAGTCTGAAGGAAAGCAGTTGCCCTATATTGTATAGGGATTCCCTGGTAACAGATCCGCTTCTCAGTTAAAATCAGAAAGAAATGTATATGGGAAAGGGGAAAAAAGTCATTACAAGCACATCAGGTAAAATGTGATTCTAGAGTAGCCATTCAGTCCAGCGGATTTGTGTTCCTTGTGGAATAAGGATAAAGTAGAATTAAGTGAAGTGATTCAAAACACAGGGCCTCATTTTCCCTTTACTCACAGCAATTTTATGCTGCCGCAACTCCACTGATTTCAATGCTAATACCTCTGATTTATACCCCTGTAAAGGAAAGGAGAATTGGGTCCATAGATCTTTATTTGATCCTAGACCCATTTTTTAAAAACCATTCCTTAGGGATCTGCTAAAGGGTAAATACTCCAAACCTCCAATATCAACAGTGTTTTATTTTTACTGTCATGAGCAAAGTGCTGTCTGCATTCTTTATGGTCTGGGACTGAAGACACAGACAGCTGTGTGGAAGCACTGGTTGCTGCTCTCTCTGTATAAGAAGCTTTTCATTAAGTCCTGGAGGTTGTTAAAAGTCCATCTTCCTGTATGACAGCAAATTGGAAAAACTTCTTAATTTCTAAAAAAAAATAAAAATAAAAAATAAATTAAGCAAATAAACTAATCCGCACTCTCAATCTCTGTAATGGTTCTGTCCTCAACTGTCTCCCTTCTGCAGGATTCTCTGTCCTCAAAATGACACAGCCTAAAGCAATGGTCAGCAACCCAAAAGTTAAGAGCCATTTAAAAAAATTCCTTCAATAACCAAGTATTTTGAGATCCACAATGGGTGTATTCTCCTTCTGGGCAGGGACAGGCTGGCTGTGGAGCCCTGGTGGGGGATTGGTGGAGCTAGGAGCTGGGCCAGACACCAGCCGCATGGTCTCCTGGTGGCAGGAGGGAGAGGGGCTGGAACCAGTAGCGGGCCCCGCGCAGGGTCCCCTGGTGGCAGGGGGGAGCCTGGAATGGACCACAGCTGCCCATAGACCAGGTCCTCCGGTGGCAGGGGAGAGCCTGAAGCTGCAAGGGGGCAGCCAAAGAGCTGCATGCAGCTCCAAAGCTGCAGGTTGCAGACACCTAGAGCTATGGTGAGGTTTCATCCTTACTCTGGTGTTAGCTCTCTTCAGAGCTGGAGTTGGGGCTGATGAGGTTTTTCTCTGCTTTACGATGCTGAGTTCTCCTCCCATCCTCTGCCTGGGGGTGTGAAAAGGTCAAAATCACCTTGTCTGAATTCTAAGATGAGCAGCTAGTGTTAGGCTGTGCGTCCATATGAAGAGGGACTTGCAAAGAATTAAAAGCAGTCACCACACTGGGGTAATACTTTCTGTCACTTCCTTATAATGGGTGAAGAAGGCTGGGAGGAGCATGCAGTAGCCTGAGTAGCAAAGTATTAAGTCTAGACTTGCTGGTTTTTGTGAGGAGCTTTGCAAATTCTCAGATGTTTAATGTAGCCTCCTAACACTATACTACTCCCTTGGCTGACTGCCACAGAGATAGGGAGAGCCTTCCCTACTGCTCCACGAGGGTGCTGGAGGCAGGCCCTGATCATGGTGTCCTATGTGACAGCTGTGAGCTTGTGGATTGAGCACAAAGCTGGCCATCAGCAGGCCTGGACTCTGTTACCAGACTTGACACTGGGATCTTGGGCAAGTCATTTAACCTGGGTGCCTCAACTTCCTCATTTGAAAAATGAGGGAAATAACATGTCCCCACTTCTCTAAATAATACTATGCTGCCATGTTAGGCAAATCGGTCTCCTTCCATTGCCCTCTTCCACAAGCCCTGTGCTGGTCTCAGGCAGGTTTTCCTGTGGAGGGTAGGATTGAGGCCCTGAGTTTTTAGAGGTGTTTCTGGATAACATAAACTGTGTAAATTTACTTTAGACATTAGAACATTTACAAGAAGTCTACACATAGAAACTTTCTGCAGTGTTTGCCAAAAAAGAGCCCTTTTAAAATAATGCACTGTACAAGCTTAGAAAATCATAAGGATCTGTAGGCTAGTGGAACTGGTCTAAACTGGAGGAAAGTGGACTTTCCCATCCAAGTGAGACTGAAATACCAGCCATGTCTAGTGGCTGTTCCTTTCCGGTACCCAGAAGAATGTATCATTCTAGGTTCTGTCAGTTTTGTACCTGTGGCTGTAATGAAATGCTTTTAAACTGACTGAAGCATCATTCAATGATGCGCCTATTTAGTGCCTAACATACATTTTAACTGCCCCAAATTCACTGAAACGTAATTCATACTCTCCTGGACCCAAGCTTGAAACTAAATTTCTTATTCTTTCATTGCTCCCATTATAGGAATTTTTGTCTGTGACACATGTCTATTTCTGTGGATTAGGCTACACTTGAATCATATCAGTGGAGAAGGCTGAGTATTGGAAACATGTTTGGTTGAATTCCAAATGATTTGCTAACGTTCACTTTCCTTTTTATTTGCTATTTGCAAACATTCCTTCCTATGGCATGAATTTACTGAACAACTTCACAACAAAGACTTGACTAGCTTTACATATAAACAAAGAATTCTCTCTCTCAATGTGCCTTGGAGATCTGCAACAACTAAAATCCAAAGAGAAATGTACTTGCTTTTTGGATGTGTATTATTTAAATGAATTGGTCTAGTTTTCAGAGGCATTGTTTCTGTTTGCTTGGAGGTTGTGTGGTTGTGTTTTGTCAGGTTTGGGTCATTTTGGCTCTTTATTCTCTGACAGAGAAATAAGAAAGGATACTATTTTAAAAAGGCGGGTCCTCAGCTGGAGCAAATTGTGGTAGGTCTTCTTACTAGGCTGACTTACAGTCCCTCACCTCATTCTAAAATTTCAGAGCTGGTTCAAAAATGAACAAAGGTCAATAGAGAGAATCCTTCGGTTCATCAGATCAAACCTTGCGTCTTCCAAAAGAAAGAACTTAGCTGCTGGTGTGTGCATTCACACCCAATATTGACTGCTCAATAACTGACATTGGCTGTGAAGCCAGCCACTTGGCTGCTCCCTTGGCCAGAGGAGCTGAAATATTGGCCACCAGCTTGTCTGAAAGAGAACAGCCATAAAGTGGGGAAATAATTAAAAAAAAAATCACTCTGTAAGGGTCACAAGGAAAATAGGAACATATTGGGCTTTTCTGTATGTTTTAAGTGCCTTTTGAGTTCACTGGTTAACAAGCTGTGTGTGTGTGAGAGAGAGACAGGCAAAGGAAAAAAAGGAAATTTATTCATGCCCCTTTTTATGTATACAAAGGACAAAAGATGTCTTTTCATGAAAATGTTGGGGGATTTTTTTCCCCAAGAAATTTTTTTTCCCCCTCATTCTTCATGGAAGACTCTGTAGATGACTGGAGAACAAGCAGGATTATTACTTACAATGTAAACTCTTTTAGGGCATGGGCAGGGATCAGGAGAATTTATTATGTTTGTACAGTGCTTGCACAGTGGGGCTCGGGTCTGTAACTCGAGCTCTGGGGTGCTACTGCAATGCAAATGATTAGCCGTGGAGTCAGGGGAATATTTGCCTGCCTGAGTAATTTAAATCTTGTTTTGGGGGAGAAAAATGATTGTTTACTTTTCTTGAGCAGATGAAAATTTAAGGATTGCACTACAGGAAACTTCATTAGTCTGGCACTGGAACACAATAGCTTTATAGGCCTTGAGATACTTTATTTTTATACCCATGTAGTCATCTCTGCCAGTATGGAATTCCACCAAGCCTTGGCCTAACGCATAGTCCTAACAATGCAAATGTTGGATAATAATCTGACATATTGGAAGCTACTGTACCATGACAGTGAAACCTGAGTAAGTGACAATGGAAGGGAAATTTCATAGACTTGGAGACTATAAGGTCAGAAGGGACCATTATGATCACCTGTTCTGACCTCCTGCACAACACAGGTCACAGAACTTCACCCACCAGCTTTTGTAAAAGACCCCTAACCTAAGACTGAATTATTGGACTCCTCAAATAATAATTTAGGGTATGTCCGCACTGGAGCCTGAGGTCAACTTAAGGATCGTTAAGTTGACCTACAGACCACTGCATCTACACTTGGGTGCTTATTAAGTCCACTTAAGCACTTCCTTAAGTCGACTTGATAACACCATCTCTTAAGGTCGATCTAAGGCTTAAGTTGACCTTATTAAGTCGGGGGATAGCCCTTAAGTCGACCTAATTGGCCTCCAGGCCCCCTCGCAGAGTTCCTGGCCACTTCTCCATTGACCTAGCGCATGCCAGTGTGGACGCAAGGCTGTGGACTCTCTAAGTCGACTTAACAAGGTTGACTTTAAGTTGACTTGTCAGAGTGTAGATGTACCTTTAAAGACTTCAAGGTACAGAGAATCTACCAGCAATTGATCAATGGCCCATGCTGCAGAGGAAGGAAAACCCCCCAGGGCCTATGCCAATCTGGCCTAGGGAAAATTCCTTCCTGACTCAAAATATGGTGAGCATCTAAATCCTGAACATGTGGGCAAGACTCACGAGCCAGACACCCAGAAAGAATTCTCTGTAGTAACTCAGAACCCACCCCATCTAACACCCTTCACAGGCCATTGGACATATTTACCACTAGTAGTGAAATATCAGTCAACTGCCAAATTAGATTATCTCTTCATATCATCCCCTCCATAAATTTATCAACCTCAGTCTTGAAGTCAGCTAGGTTTGTTGCCCCATCAGATTGTTAAAAACGTTTGGCTGAGATGTTCACAAATGGGCACATAAACCAAGGCTTGTCACTTCATGAGTGAGGGCATTTCCATAACTAGCTTAGTGTTAACATTGCTGAGCACTTCAGCACAGCAGTTCCCAACCTTTTCCTTGTCATCAAAAGCTTTCATGGACCAACTTGTAAGCAAGCCATTTTAAACATTTTTAACATAGCCTGTGGCTGATGGGAGTCAAACTTATATATCAAGGGGTATTAAAATGCAGCTATTTCTAATAATTTATGATGCTCACTCACTAACATATTGCACCCATCACAGTGCATTTACCTGCAGCAATTATCTCCCCCCCATGGACCACCTGAAGTACCCTCACGGACCACCAGTGGTCCACGGACCACAGGTTGGGAACCACTACCTCAGCAGATCCTACTGGCTTTAGTGGAAGTTAACGAGTGCTCAACAAATCTGAACATCAGGCTATTTGGTTGGTGCCTAAACTCTTTAGTCTATATTTAGCATTAGGCTCTGTTTTTGAAAGTCTTGGTCTTTGATTTTGTTAACTAAGATATTGACAAACAGTTGGATTAAAAAAATTCTGCTTGGGAGAGATTCAACCCACTGATGCTTTCAGCTGGGGTCTTGAAAAGCATGCACTTCATTTCTCTGACGTATAAAAGAACTTTAATAGACAAAGCAGGAAAGATAACACTTGATATTCCTGCATTTTCAAGGTAAGAAACACCCCCTTGAAAATGGGTACAGAGCTGTGGTTTTGTTCAAACATTCTGCCATTGCACTTGCAAGTGGATGAGTCACACACACAGATGAACCCAACTTCCATGGAGTGAAATGCATGAGCCATTATTGTTTGAGCTCATGTTATAACTCCATATATGGCTTGCAGTATTGTAGCTGTGTTTTGCTCTGAGGATATGAGAGAGAAAAGGTGAGTGAGGAAATACCTTTTACTGGCCCAACTTCTGTTGGTGAAAAAGACAACCTTACAACCACCAGAAGTTGGTCCAATAGAAGGTATTACTTCACCCACCTTGTGACTTTTGGATTTGTAGTGAGTCTTGAGTAAATGTGGTTCAATCATGATCTCAAAACAAAAAATATATGCTCTCTTCACCACATTGTATATATTCTTCTGGTTGGCTACCATGAGGTCTGAAACTGCCATAAATGATTACATGTAGATACACTGAATAATCAGATTAGCCTGGAAGGCAATAGAACGAATAGCAGACTTTTAAACCTCTTATGTGATCTGATAGGGGACCACAGACTCACAGTAGATTTATACAAGTTATCATTATTTATCATAAGTATTATTGCAGCACCTAAGGCTATGTCTACACTTACAAAAGTTGGTTTGAATTAGTTAATTTTAACTAACTAATTCGAACTAATTTTAGTTGGTTCGAATTAACTTAATTTGAGCTAGCCTGGCTCCACCAGAATGCTAGTTCGAACTAAGCAAGTGCCATGCATGGCACTTGTTTAGTTCGAATTAGTCAGTTGGATTAAGGTCAATGTGCCGGTTAGTTTGAACTAAGCGGTTAGTTCGAACTCATATGGCCACATTGACTTAATTCGAACTAACTAGTTCGAATGAAGGGCTAGTTCAAAATAAAACGAGGTTTTACTAATTTGAACTAACTTTTCCTTAATTCGACTTAAGGAACTGCTTAAGTCGAATTAAAGAAACTCAAGTGTAGACACAGTAAATTAAGCTGACTTAAGGCTGCTTAAGTCGACTTAATTTACAAGTGTAAATGCACCCTAAGAGTTTCAGTCATTGACTAGGAGCATTCACAGAACAAAAAGACATGTATTTGAGTACCAGCCTGACATAACTGTGTGAGCTAATGACTGTTGGCTACCACAAAATGGGTGGGCACCCACTCTTGCTATCTGTTAAGCACTCAAAAGTGGGTACCCAAAATTGGAACCTGACTTGAGTTAAATATTCAGCTCTTAACTTAAAAATGGCCTACAACCACAGAATTCTATAGATGCAAAGAGTTGTGGGTGCCAAAATGGATACCTAGGAATGGAAGTTAACCTGAAAATCCGACATGTTATGCTTCAACGTCCCAATACCCAAGTTTCAAGCTTAGGCAGAAGAATAATGTACAATGCTTAATGCTGTTTAATGGTGATTTATAGGAATTACCTTGGAATAGGAATTGGAATTTGAAAGACTTTTTTTTCCTCCCCCACAAGTCCTCAGGATCAATATCTCTGTTTTCAAGTGCTTTTTTGGAGCTTGGTGTAGTTTTCTCTTTTTCATCTTTTACAGACTGATCTTTATCATCCTCGGGTAATAGAAAACGTTGGTTATGTTTTGTTTTTCCTCTCCTTTTTGCTCCTTGCTGTGGGGAATTGCTGGAGAAGGCTTTTAAAATATGGAAATGCAAAGAAAACAACTGGAGGGCACAACAGTTTGAGTCAAATCCAGAAACTTTTGATACTTCTGCAGGCTGCAAAGACTGGCTTGAGGATGAGCCCCGGGGCTCTTGTGATTACCTGCCCACCTAAGTAATTTGTCTTGTTTGAGGGGGATGGGAATGATTGTTTTCCTTTTTGGGGGTAGATATAAATATAAGGATCACATCACAGGAAACCTCATTAGTATGGCTCTGGAACACAATAGTTTTATAGGCCTTAAGATACTTTGTTGTGTTTACTCCCACCTACTCACCTCCGCTAATACGCAATTCCACCAGGTCTGTGGCCTAGCAGATGGTCCGAACTAATGAAAAGAGCCCTTTTAATTAGTCCATCTGAAGACATTTATTCACATTGGTGGGCGCTCCCAATAAAGTTTCAATGACAAGGATAAGCATTACTGGCTTCCAACAGTTGCCATCTGCTTGGTGGCGGAAATTGGCTATGGGACCCCTGTTTATATTTCCCACTTCACTGATCTGGAAACAGGTTTAAGGCTTTGGGAAGAGAGGGGAAAAAATCTCCCAGTTATTGCCCACAGCAGTTTGAAAGCTGTGGTATCCCTGCTTCCAGAACGAGGATTACAACTGCTTATCCTGCTATCTCTAACAACAGTTTCAGAAAGCAGCTTAGAAACAATGCTCACTTCTTCCGGCAGCAGATTTTTAACATTTGAAAATATCTTCAGTTTATTTGCTAAGGTTCTTACATAGACTGTTGGCTGGCTTCTTAATCTGAACATTTATAAAAAAAAAAATCTCTACTTTACTTTTAATGACAGCTACGAAATAATCTAAAAGGATTAGAAATGCAGCACGTCGTCTGGGTAAGGCGGGTCCTAGGAGCCTAAGAGTTTGCATACTAAAGGAGACTGAGTGCATATTAAATGGAACCACTTAATAGTGACCTTGAATAAAACGGGGAGCAACATGGCATAACAGAGGATTTGCATGACTTTCTACTCTAAAATTATGCCTCAGTTTATTTGCTATAAACTGAAGAAGATGTTCATTGCATACTGGCAAATTAATTTCGGAAAACAATGCTACACATAAAAAAGTTTTTCGATTACAAGGCAAGAGAGGAGGCTTGTGGTCATGTATAACACAAGTCATAGAACTCTTCCCCAAATAACTCCTTTTGAATTGGAGCATATATTTTCTTTAAAGTGTGTCTAGTGGTGAGAGCATAGACCTGGGAATCAGGGATCCTGATCATTCTTTCTGACTCTTTAAGTGACATATTGTGTGGCTTTGGATGAAAATACTTAACTTTTAGGAGACATATGTCTCCTAAAAGTTAAGTATTTTCATCCAAAGCGATATATATATTTAGTACAATGGGCTTTAGATCTGGATTTTAATGAATGTTTGTAGAGTTCTTGACACTTAAAGAAAAGTGCCTTACTAATAATGTGAATCTAGCAAAAATTCTGAGTAAATATTCTGATGTGGCAAGCTCAGATGCAGTTTATACTTGGAAGCTCATAAGTTTTGAGCCATATATTACCAGGCAAAACAATCTTTTGAACTACTTTGTAAATCCAATTCAGGAACAACTGTGTAAAGTGTGGGTTACAATTTCAAAAAATGGGTTCCCTTTTTATACCTGGAACTTTAGTCACAAGTGATTGTACGTGCAGTTTGGCACAGCCAGTTATCCGTGATCAGCTAGTGCATTTTCAGATCTAGTGCACGTGAAATGATTTCTCCTTTAGTAGACGGCCCTAACGAGGTTGAAATAAACTGTGAATTTCAATGAACACATATTTGAGCTATTTCCACAAATAAAAATTGGCAATTCGCATAGTTTTTAATTATACAATTGAGAATATTTTTCATAGTTTGTGTGCTGTAACTAAGCCATGTGATCTTATTTCAGTATTGCCAGCTCTCAACCCTCAGTCATGAATTGGCCCTTGAAGGTAGCCTTCAGTAGCAGCCTTGTTATCTGTCTCTCTCAAAGGCTGCGTCTACACTACAGTTTGCTTAAGTCGACTTAAGGAAAATAAAGTTGACTTAATGAAAATTAAGTCGACTTTATTAAATCGCCTTTCTACTTGACCTAAGGCTTAATTCGACTTTTTAAAGTTGAATTAAGCCAGTGTAGACGTGGGGTAGCCCTAAGTCGACTTAGGGCTACCCCAGGACTACACCAATGCCCTCCCTGCCGGGGGGGGGCATAGGGGGAGCCTGGCATGCCCCCCCAAAGGGCAGGGCAGAGCCCTGTGTGATGCTGTCTGGATTTAGGGAAGCATTTATTATATTATTTTCTATCCATATATCCTAAATGCTATAATCCATAGGAGCTATGTCATGTTTGATATCAATAGAAAGGTAGTAATTTGTTGGGAATGATTATATAGTTTATGTCTAGGAATTGTGTTTGGATTAGAAGTTAGTTTAGTTAGGAATTTGGTGTTATATCTGTACTTTAACTTGTGTGATTTTATGGAAATGTCTGAGAGAGGTGTCTGTAAAATCATTGTGTTCTTAATGTTAAGGAATGTGCCAGCTACAATGGGCCCAGGGAGTAACCTGATGAGCCATTAAGGACATAAGGAATACAACCATTGTGTCCTTAATGGCTCATCAGGATACTCCCTGGGCCCATTGTAGCTGGCACATTCCTTAACACTAAGGAGACAATGGTTTTACACAGACGCCTCTGTGAACAGTGAAAGCTAGAGTCAGAGGCAGAGTTGTGACCAAGGTACCTAACCACAGTGCCATTGGCAAGTGCTCTTCATCAGAACCCCCCCTTCCCACTCCCCACATAGAAAATTGATGGAAGCACAAAGAGGATCCTCTGAAGGGTGCCTTAAATGTGTGGTTATGGAGGTAGGAGGTGAGCCAGGAGAAGATAGAGTCAAGGAAGCCAAAAAAGAACAAGATTTCAAGGAGTTGACTGTGTTGAAGGCAACTAACTAAACTAGTTAAGGAGGATGGGGATGGAGTACCAGTTCTGAAATCTGGCTAGGAAGAATTCATTATTGACTTAGGCAACGGTGGTTTCAGTGGTGTGCAAGGGGTGGAAAGTGATTGGGGGGTGTATCTAGATGGAACTGGAGGAGAGGAAGTCCAGACAGCAATTTGTGAATGGTGCATTCAAAGAACTTAGAAATTAAAGGAAGAGGAGGTAGAGTTGGAGAGGCAAAGGTGGGATACTTTTAAGAGAAAGGAGACTAAAGTGTGTTTGTATTGTAGGAGAAAAAAGCTGGAGGGGAGAGAGAGGTTAAGGGAGGGGATGAGATCAGGAGATGAGTTGGGATGTGGTCATTGGAGCAAGTGGAGGGGTTAGAGAAGGAGAACAAACTTCTGCATCAGACTGGAGAAGAAGAGAAGGGAAAGAAAATTGAGGGGAGAGGGAGAATTTTGTGTTTTGTTAATTTTCTCTTGGTAGAAATTGTCAAGAGACAAGCGGAGGGAGGTGAAAAGGAGGTGTTGAACAAGGCATTGCAGAAAGGCTTTAGACTTTATAGTCTAAAGGCTTGATCCATAGCTCATTGAAGTCAATTGGCATTTTTCAATAGGCTTTGGAACAGGGCCTAATCCTATTATGGTGTCATCCAAAATGGCAAGTGTATGTAAAATCAATAGAATTTAGAGATCCATTAGTTACTTTTCATGGTACTGAAATGGTTAACATCTTCCTAATGTCACTATGTTTTTATTATGTTTAAAGGGACCATATGGGTTCACTGTGATGTCTAATTTACAAGAACATGACTGGCTTTTCTAAAGAATCTTCATCGCCTACAGCACTTTGACTCAGAAGAGCAGGTTCAAGTTAGGTTGGGGTTGTGTTTCGTGACCAGATTTACTAATCATTTTTTCTCTTAGCTTGAGATGCAGGATGGCTAAATTAAACAACACAAGTTAGTTCTTCTCCTTTCCTAGAGGATGTAAAACCACACACAGAAATTCCTGGTGAGCCTGCTTGTGTTTCATTCTACTAGAACTCTAGCTACTACCAGTAGAGCTGGACAGTAGTAACAATGTTGGGAAACTTGAAAGAAAATGATTTAGTGTAGTAACAATCTAAAGATGAAAGGGGAATTCCTTCTTTTGGCCAGATCCTCAGTTGCTGTGCACTGGTTGAAATCATGGAGGTGCACCAATGGATCAGCTGAGGATCTGATCCTTCATTTTCCATGCAGCCCCTGGATTCTTTGCTGAGACAGCCTACTGCCATAGGATGCAATCTGTGATTATTAGCTAGTGTAACAGACACCTGTAACCTGAATACTCATGTCAGTTAGGCTACTGAGCAGCCATCAGATGATAACAACTTTTGGTTATTGCCAGAGCTGGCTAATTCTGTTTTGTGACCACTTTTCAGGTTTTGACATTTGTTTTCATTCCTTACTGGAATAGAAAAAAAAAAAACTTTCAAAAGTGTTTGTGAAACGGAAAAGTATCAAAATAGCTATTTTGGATCAGAAAGGTCAGTTTTGTGGTTTGCGTCTCTTATCTCTCTCTGGAAGTGAGCAAAGTCTATCCCACAGAATCTTTCAGCTTTGACAAAAGAATATTTAAGGAAAGCTTAAGTTGACTTAACACCTAGTTTTAGGTCAACTTAAGCCTTAAATCGACTCCTTAAGTCGACTTAAAGCCAATGTGGACGGGGATTAGTGCCTAAGCCGACCTTATTAAATTGACTTAGTGTTAAGTTGACTTAACAAGGTCAACTTAACTTTTTCTAGTGTAGACATAGCCTAAGTCAACTTAATAAGTCGACTTAAAGTTGACCTTATTAAGTCGACTTAACTGTTTTGGTGTAGACATAGCCACAGTGGGTGCGTCTACACTGGCGCCTTAAGTCAACCTAAGGATGCTTAAGTCGACCTACAGAACTCTGCGTCCACACTGAGCGCTTGTTAGGTCAACTTAAGTGCTCCCTTAAGTCGATTTAATAACACCACCTCTGAAGGTCAATTTAAGGCTTAAATCGACCTTATTAAGTCAACTTAAGTAGACTTAAAGCCAGTGTAGACGGGTATGCCTACACTACAGGCTCTGTTAAGTTGATTTTAAGTGTAGATGCTCCGTTAAGTCAACTTAACAAGGTGGACTTTAAGTTGACTTAAAGTCGACCTTGTTAAGTCAACTTAACAGAGTTGACTTAATAAATCATAGAATCATAGAATCATAGAATAATAGGGTTGGAAGGGACCTCACGAGGTCATCTAGTCCAACCCCCTGCTAAAAAGCAGGACCACTCCCCCTAAATTATCCCAGCCAGAGTTTTGTCTAACCGAGCCTTAAAAATCTCCAAAGATGAAGATTCTACCACCTCCCTAGATAGCCCATTCCAATGCTTCACCACCCTCCTAGTGAGAAAGTTTTTCCTAATATCCAACCTTGACCTCCCCAGCTGTAATTTGAAACCATTGCTTCTTGTTCTGTCCTCTGTTACCCTCGAGAACAGCCTAGCTCCCTCCTCTTTGGAGCAACCCTTCAAGTAGTTGAAGGTTGTTATCAAATCTCCCCTCAGTCTTCTCTTCTGTAGACTAATGTAGACATAGCCACAGTGCTGGCATGGGCTAGTGGCCCTGAGTACAAACCTGTGCAGCACCTGTGTGTATGTACTTGGGGTGGTTAGCCTAGGCTGCCATGGCTACACTACGATTTTAGCATGCTTGCTAGATGAGACTTACCATGACTTTCTCTATGTGAGCTGGGAATCGCACCTCTAGCTCCAAGCACAGATATAACTGATTTGTATTGTAACAATAATCTCCAATACTGGAAAATCTTTTCTCTTTCTAGGAAAACAAACAAGGGGTGCATCTACACAGAGTAATTAAGTTGACTTAAGGAGGCTTAAATCCACTTAATTTACTCCACATCAACACTGGGCTTTCCTTAATTCAACTTAAGCTGCTCCTTAAGTCGAATTAAGGAAAAGTTAGTTTGAATTGATAACACCTCATTTTAATTCGAACTAGCACAAAAGTCGACTTTATTAAGTCAACTTAAGCCAGTGCAGATGCGGAGTAGTGCCTAGTTGGACCTTTTAAATTCAACTTAAAATGTTAAGTTGACTTAATAAGGCCAAAAAGGGACCATGTCTACACTTGAAAAGTTAAGTTGACTTAATAAGGTCCACTTTAAGTTGACTTAAAGTCGACCTAACTTTTCAAGTGTAAACATAGCCTCTGGCACTTTTAAAGACTAACAAATTTATTTATCATGTGAGCTTTCGTGGAAGAAAATCCCACTTCATCAGACAATTGAACTTCTCCATCTTCAAGCTTCTGACAAAGTGGGATTTTCTCTCACAAAATCTCATGCAATAAATACGTGTTAGTCTTTAAAAGTGCCACTAGACTCCTTGTTTATTTTGCTGAACTAGACTAACACAGCTACTCCTTTGGAACTTCTCTTTCTAGAGATCTTTGCTTGGGCTACCTTTTCCTTTTTCCCTTCTCTGTTTTGTACAGCAAGTATTATTTTTTAATGGGATGCACATGCAAAGGCAATCTAAAAACATAATTTTGGCTTTTGTGACTTGTGTTCACATTTCATTTTCCTGCAGATGTTCTGCGCAGCAGGACAGGCATGTTGGAGCCTTGGTGTTCTTTCTACAGAACATTATTAATATGCAGCTGTGTGTTAGCATCTGGATAGTTTGGCTGAAAGCAATTTGATTATGAGCATGTTAATTCCTCTTTTTTAACCCTGCATGGGATGGAAATAGTGTGCAATATGTTCCATGGACCACTGGCTATATCTTGTGCATGAAGAGGATGGACTCAGTGCTCTGATGATTTGTTTATATCTGTATGATCTTTTACTAGCCTCTTCCAGTGTGGATAGGGCACAGGGACAGCTTTGCGTTACCGGAGGATGTAGATCTATGGCTTTTCTGTATCCTCTGTTTGGAGCAATTACTGACCTATACATACATTATTGCTCAATAACCTGTGCTGAAATTATGACTGAAATATTAAATTGGAATCTAATGTGAAGAAATGCAATTTCCCTCAGTGTGATGACACTGATGGCACATAGAATAGGTTTCAGATGGTCAGTGTGTTCACCATCCGACCTCTTCTGGCTTGTGATCAAACTGACACTGTTCCCTTTTCTCCACGACCATCTCCTTTTTCCTTTCTCTATTAGTAGTAGCTGGTTTACTGCAGCTCTCATAAATTCAACACTTGTGGCTCTTATGGCACGTTTAATAGAAACAGCAGTGGATCTGCATGCACACATTAACTCTGTGGGGCACTGAAGACTAGAATTGTGTTTTCTGGGATGCTGGCTGATAAAGAGTTCTTGGCTGATGGCCTGGAGCTCTGGCAGAAGCACTATAATGTGAGATGCTCTGAATAGATCTTCATCTTTACTAGAGACTGCTGGCTTTAGCTAAGAAAGGTGGTATTTTGTTCTCCCAAGAGCTATTCCTTCGGAAGAAGATATGCTAACAACTCTTTGTAAGAAGAGAGTGCTCATTCTACATCCTCAGGCTTACATCTTAATTTGGCACCTTCCCTTGCAAATTGTAGTGATTTTCCTTCTTCTATAGGGCTGAACCAGTTCTTGTGGAGAGCAGGATGGGGTCTTTATGCACAAGACTGATATTAAGGAAGTTATTCATACAGTGGCCAATGGACTTATGGTTTAATGCCACCCTATTGGATAACTGCTCATTTCAATGTCTAGTGTCAGATTGTTGTGGATACAGGGATCCTGTGGTTAGACTCGTGGCCAAATAGTGATAGCATCCTTTCTCTTTCTTTCCTCTTATCCGTTGTTTTCAGATTAACCTAAATCTTTAATCTGCTCTTATTTACACAGTTCATTATTTTGTTGGCTGCTTTTCTGGTGGGCAAGCATAATGGTGTCCTTAATAGGATTTCTCAGTTTCATTTATTTAGCAGTAATAAAGTCCTTGCTATTGGGTATGTCTACACTGGCAATTTTGGTCGACTTAAGTCAACCTAAATTACTTCCCGTCCACACTGGACTTTCATTAAGTCGACTTAATGAAAGCTTAAGTCGACTTAGTAGGAACAGCCGGTTAGGTCGACCTAACCCTTAAGTCAACTCCTTAGGTCGACTTAAGCACAGTGTGGACATGGATTAACCCTTAAATTGACTTTATTAAGTCAACTTAAGGACAGTTAGGTTGATTTACTAAGTCCAGATTCAGGGTAACCACTTTAAGTCGACTTAATAAGTTCAACTTCAAGTCGACTTAAAGTTGACCTTATTAAGTCGACTTAACAAAGTCGACCTAACTTTTTCTAGTGTAGACATAGCCATTGTGTCTAACTGACATTGCAGAACGGCTATCTGAGGTCACTGACCTTTCTGATTAGTTTTATGTTGTACCCTTCATGAACTTATAACTGCCCATAATGTAACTAACTCACTTGGAGCAGGCCTGGCTGTCATGACACTTGTCTATAAATCTTTTTTCTGTGTACAATATGAGCCAGTTTCAGCGAGGAGAGGAGTATAAACTGCAGTCCTCCAGGATTACCACCAGGAGTCATGTGTTTAGAGGCGCCCCTTGAGTACAAAGCCCCCTTGTTTCCTCAGGAGGAAAGAGAGAAACAGGCCACTGCCTATTTCCCAACTCATCCAGACAGCTGCTCTCTCTGGCTGCGTCTACACCTGTAAATTAAGTCGACTTAAGCTTGCTTAAATTGACTTAATTTACCCGGTGTCTACACTACAGTTTCCTTAAGTCAACTTAAGCAGCTTGCTTAAATCGACTTAAGGAAAATAAAGTCGACTTTATTAAACCTAGATTTAATTAGACTTAAGGCTTAATTCGACTTTTTAAAGTCGAATTAAGCCAGTGTAGATGTGGGGTAGCCCTAAGTCGACTTAGGGCTACCCCAGGACTACACCAATGCCCTCCCTGCCAGGGGGGCACATAGGGAGAGCCTGGTATGCCCCCCAAGGGGCAGGGCAGAGCCCTGTGTGACGCTGTCCGGATTTAGGGAACCATTTATGATATTATTTTCTATTAATATCTCATATATGCTATAATTCATAGGAACTATGTCATGTTTGGTATCAATAGCAAGATAGTAATTTGCTGGGAATGAGTATATAGTTCATGTATAGGAATTGCATTTGTATTAGAAGTTAGGAATATGGTTGTTACATCTATACTTTAACTTGTATGTGGAAACACCGGAGAAAGGCTGTCTACAACCATTGTGTTGTCCCCCTTTGCCCCATTGTACACAAGGGGTGCCCCCCTGCCACCGTGGACCTGCCCAAGGTCCCCCTAGGCCCTAGAAGTCGACCTAGGCGTCCCGTGTGGACGCTCTAGGTTGACTTTGTAAGTTCCCCTTTAAGTCAACTTTAATTTTAAGTGTAGATGCACTAAGTTGACTTAACTAAGTCGATTTAGTTAAAGTCGACTTAAAATTACAAGTGTAGACATTGCCTCTGTGTCTGGATTGAAGGAGTGGGCATCCTTCTCAGGCTGTACGGGAGGAGGGTCTTACCCTCCTTCAGTCCACTCTGAAGGGTCGGGAGATACAGTCCAAGATACAGATTAGTCCTCTGTGTGGTATGCCAGGGGAAGGCATTCTTATTTGTATTGGTCTGCATCCAGCATGGATGTCTGTTTGGCTGTGTGTGGGTGTCTCTGTATACGTGTTCCTTCAGGATTAGCCCGGGCTCAGATCTTTAAGTGGGTGCTCTGTTAGCCCAATGAACTAGAACCTGGCTTGGATCTCTAAGAAGGGACTGAGTTAACTCGGTGATCCTAAGCCAAGGTGTTCCTTTGGTTAACACTTTGGGTTACCTTTGGTTCAGGCCTTTAGTGGGAACTTTGTTAGCCCAGTGGTCTGGAGCCTTGGTGTACCCTGTGTGCTAGAGGTAACCTGAGGCAACACTCACAATCGACGAAACCAACACGACCATGAAGGTTCCAGGCTAGGTTTTTTTGCAATGTAGCAACAGATCCTCAACAGATCTGCTAGCAGCATTTGTGCTCTCAGTGCAATGGAACAGCTCAACTGATGGCAGGACTCTGTCACCCCCCTTGGCTGCACCAAATCTAGGCTCCAGGGCCCCTACTCTTATACCCTACTCGGACATGTTGGCTTGGCCCTTTTTGGGGTCTGAATTTACCTTAATTGGTCCATGTACCCCTTTTTTGATGCCACCCATCAATTTGGTAGGTCCACACATCCCTGAACATCTCCATCCATAAAGGTGTCATTCTGTGATTACGTATACCCTTGCGCTGGATAGTTCAAAGCATCTCTTATCTCGGTGCTAGGCTGACTGGACACCGTATACATTTAAGGTCCTTTCCCACTCTTACTGAAGCTGCAGCTTACATCTTGACAGTTTCCGCCTTAGTCTGACTCCAGTCAGTTTAGCTAGTTATCCAACTCAAGGTACTCTTTTGGTTTGGTTTAATAGGCCTTAGGCCTCAGTCTAACTGTTTCTACTTGTGTTTTTTTTAATTTTAACCTTTTACTTTCTCCTACTCTGTGAATAAGGAAAACATGGGAAATGCAAAATGAACATGTCCATTTTAACATCTCCTTCCAACCAGCCCAAGCAACAGTGGTTAAGACTATATCAGTGTTAAACATATTATTGGACATATTTAGCATAGTGTTGTATTTCAGTTTGCTAAAACCATTGTTACCTCCCAATGTTTGAATGGGAAATGCTCTGCTCCTATAAACTAGAAGCATCTAGTGTCACTGAAAGAGAAACCTGTTCATCCCCTTGCATCATTAGTTTGATTGCCCGTTGCTTTGAGAGGCACCTGTATTGAAAGCTTTGAGGAAGAGTCTTGCGGCTGATTAGATTGCTATCTTGATTTGTCATCTTCCTTCTTGGAAATCTTTTTTTTGCTTACTAAAAGGCAAGCACTTTAGTTAAGGAATTCTGAGTGTATGACTTGTTTGTCAATGTAATGAAAATGTTTTTCTGGAAATTATTAGTTGTTACAGAGTAATTTTTAATAAAGCTCTAAAGGTTATATAAGTATGCAGCTAGGTAGTATGAATGTAATTTCTCGTGAAATTAACTCAAATAAGACTAAGTGAAGAAATCTCAGTCCCTTTACCGCTGGGTCATAACACAATAATTGTTTATGGACAAGATGACTGCAGTTCTATAATTAGTTTTGTTGAGTCTCTGGATAGTGTTTCCCACAGTTGGCTATAGGACCTTGTTTAATCACCTTGGATGTCCTGAGGCCATTTAGGACACTTGTCTTGTGGCTGTTTTAGTGCTTGTTCACAGTTAGTTTGGGTGAATATTGAGCCATATAAATTAGCCTTCAGGTTTGGGCTTTCTCCCTTTGTTTATTCTTTGAAACACATAAAATACTTTTCCTGAGACCGTAGAGATGGCCTGAGGTGGTGCTGTTCAGATCCAGACTGTTAGGTTTAGGTTAGTCTTTGGTATATATTTGGCTTCAATGCCAGTGCTAGGCTTACCGTTTTGGTCTAGACTGCACCAAAATTTTGTGAAATCTTGAGATTCCTGCCTCAAGTGGTGAAAGTCCCAGGAGGTCACCTGAATTACTTAGATTCCTACCACCTTTGACTGTTGGAAAGCTCAGGTATGGAGCTTCTGACAGGATTCCTATCATTTTGCTCAATATCAGAACAACTTTTTTGCCTTTTCCCATCAGTCTAAGTCAGTGGCTATTGTTCATCGCCAAGCTTTCTGGCTGAAGTGCAGCTTCCAAGTTGACCCCAACCTTCTTGATGTCTCCCTTCAGCATCTCAAAGCACCTTTCTTTAGTTTTTCCTCATGGCCGTTGTCCTATGACCACTAGTTCCAGTATAGTCTGGCAAACATATCTGACATCTTGGTCTCCCATAACCCAGCCATCTTGGTTCATATTCCCTTAGCTTCACTTTGATACCTGTTACCTGCAGTGTGGCTCATGTTGTTTCACTACCTGCATTATGGATCATACTATGTCATTGCCAGCAGAATAATTAGATCTGAAGAATAGTTCTCCCCTTAGCTGGAACTAAAACCAAAGGCTAAATAGGATTCAGATCCAACCCACCATCCCAAAATTTGAAAAAAGTTAATTTGAATGAGGTTGAAATATTGGGTTATGCCCTCTTACAGGAAACATTTTCCATGCTTTGCAGATCACTATTAGTTACAGTATGTTTCTCTTGTATAGCAATCACGAAGCACTTTTGCATTCACAGGATTATAATTTTGCAAAGGTTCGTGGCTAGATGATCCTTGTTTAAAGGGATTTGATTTTTGGCAGTAAAAATTGTGTAACCAAAAATCAACACTATCAGCTCCGTGGGACAAAGTACTCCTAACCCATATCGCTCAGTAGTTTGGGAGTTTCTCTGTACCAAGTTGGCCATGTTAGACATAAACACTTAAAGACTGTTCTAGTACTCTTTTTCTGTTAATGTAGCAAGGATTAAATCCTGCTTGACCCTTGGAAGTCTGAAAATAGTTTTACGTGCATTAGTAACATCCAGATTGGATTAGTGTAATTCCTTGTTTGTACCTCTGCCAGCATCATCATTATAGAAGCTACAGCTTCAAAATGCAGCAGCAAGAATGATCTCTGGCACCACAGAAATGAGCATATTAAACAATCCAGACATCTCTTGTGTTGCTTGCAGATTTAGCAAAATTGGCTTGAACATCTGTCTTGTGTTTTACAAAGTCTTTAACAATTTGGGCTTTAATTGTTTGACTGAATGCTTGTGCAAGACCAAACCCAGCCATTTATGAGTTAATGCTGGACTTCTGGCAGTTTAAAGGGAATACTGAAGGTACACAACATAATAAATTTGCACAAATTGCTTTTTTTTTTCAATAAAATTCCTTTGTGGAATATCCTGGCAGGGTTTGTTAAATTGACTTCTTCCTTGTTAGTAACTAGTACATTTTTTTTTCATTTAAGAGTCCATCATGGAATCTAGAATTTGATATTCTAGTTGTATTTGGGAACTGTTTTTAAGATGACTCAGTACTGCCCCTGAGGAACTTTTTGAGCTGCTTGATAAGCAAGAGTCCTATACATAAATAAGACACACTCATGTATTCAGGTAGAACTTCCTCTGCATTTAAGGGCTAAATATATTTTGCTTCTATTCTGTTTGTTAATTTACTGTTCTTAGGCCCCATTTCAGAAAAGCACTCAAGAATATTCTTCTGTTCCAGTGAAGCATGTATTTAAAGTTCAGTATATGGTTAAGTGTTTAGGCTATGTCTATACTACAAAAAGTTTGGTCGACTTAACAAAGTGCAGTCCATGGATGTGGACTAAATCCACTTTGTTAAATCGACCTAACTGCCTTTAAGTCGACTTAACAAAGTGGACTTAAACGTCCACATTTGGCTTAGGTCGACCTAAAGAAGGGTTAAGTTGACCTACCCCGTGGTTCTTAGTAAGTCGACTTAAGCTTTCATTTAGTCGAATTAAGGAAAGCCTAGTGTGGACGCGGCTTTGTTTAAGTCAACTTAAACTGCCAGTGTAGACATAGACTTATTGTATAAGGATGCTTTTCTGAATTAGAATTTGAGCTTCTAAACTCTTTTGGACAAGGATCCTCATCCCACAGTTGAGGAAGGTGGCTGAAGTAGTTAAAAAATCTACCTGGGTTAGAGGAAAATGAAGGCAGCTATACCCACCCCCCCAGCCAAAACAAACCAAACAAAAAACCCAAATGGATCATGTTATACCTGTGAAATGGAGCAGCCATTAAGTACTACTTCCCAATGCAGAGACACAAGGGGGTTGAGAGCAAGAGATTTTTTTTCACTTCATAGAAAAATGCTTTCCCCCCCTTAAAGACAACAGTGAAATAGAATGATAGAAGATTAGGGTTGGAAGGGACCTTGGGAGATCATCTAGTTCAACCCCCTGCTTAAAGCAGGACCAACCCAATTAAATCATCCCTGCTAGGTTTTAGGTTGCACCCTAACAGCCTCTAAGGATGGAGATTCCACCACTTCCCTAGGTAAAAAGAAGAGCTCTAGTTCCAGAGGGGTAGCTGCATTAGTTTAGTTCATCAAAACAAACAAGGAGTCCTGTAGGATTTTTAGGGTATGTCCACACTGGAGCCTTAGGTTGACTTAAGGAAGGTTAAGTCTACCTACAGACTCCTGTGTCCACACTGGGCTTTTATTAAGTCAACTTAAGCACTTCCTTAAGTTGACTTAATAACATCACCTCTTAAGGTCAACCTAAGGCTTAAGTCGACCTTATTAATTTGACTTAAGCCAGTGTAGAAGGGGGATAGCCCTTAATTCAACCTAATTGGCCTCCAGGCCCCCTCGCAGATTTCCTGGCCACTCCTCTGTCAACCTAGCACCTGCCAGTGTGGACTCAGAGCTGTGCAGTCTCTCAGTCGACTTAACAAGGTCGACTTTAATTCGACTTAAAGTTGACCTGATTAAGTCGACTTATCAGAGCCTCCAGTGTAGACGTACCCTTTGAGACTAACAAATTTATTTATCACATGAGCTTTTGTGGCTAAAACCCCACTTCTTCAGATGCATGAAATGGAAACTACAGTAGGTAGATGACTATAAATGCAGAAGAGGATAAGTCACAAGGTCAGTTCAGACCTTTTCAGCAAATGAAGCAACTTGTTTTGATTCAAGCAGTGTGGAACAATAGATAAAAAGGTGAGAGTGTTAAAAAGAGGTGAAAAATCACCTTGGGTTATGAGTGAGCCAGCCCAAATCTCTATTCAGACCTCATGCAATGTGTCAAAATTGCATATGAATTCTAACTGCAGTTTCCCTTTGGATTCTTGTTATGAAGTGTTTCTGCTGAAGCATTGTAACTGTCATGACTTTCACAGAATGTACAGAGAGGTTGAAGTGTTCCCCTATTTTTTTTTTGAAAGTTACCATTCTTGATATCTGTTTTGTGTCCATTTATCTTTTTGCACAGAGGAAGTCCAGTTTGGCCAATGTATAAGGCAGAGGGGCATTGTTGGCACTTGATGGCATATATCACATTGGTGGATGAGCAGGTAAATGAGCCCCTGTTGGAGTAGGTGGTTTGATTAGGTCTTATGATGATGTGACTTGAGTAGATATGTGGGCAGAGTTGGCAGCAGGGTTTGTTGCAGGGATAGGTGCCTGCCTTAGTGTTACTGTTGTATGGTGTGTAGTTGCTGGTGAGTATTTACTTAAGATTGGGAGGTTGTCTGTAAAACTTGAGAGAGTGAGGGATAGTCTGGAAGGATAAGCTGTAGATTCTAGATGATGTGCTGCAGAGCTTTGACTTGAGGTCTGCAGGTGATCTGTTTTCCTCATTGGGCTTGTCCTGTAGTAGTTGACTTCTGGGTACTCATCTGGCTCTGTAACTCTCTTTTTTCACTTCCAAGATGGGTATTGTGATTTTAAGAATGCTTGAAAGAGGTCCTGAAGGTGTTTGCCTCTGTCTGAGGGATCAGAGCAAATGCAGTTTTATCTTGGGGCTTGGCTGCAAACAATGGATAGTGTGGTGTGTCTTGGATGAAAGCTAGAGGGATGTAAGTAAGTGTAGTGGTCAGTGGGTTTCCAGTATAGGGTGGTGGTTGTGTCCATCTCTAATCTGTACTGTAATGTGCAGGAAGGGATCTCCTGTGTGGAAAGGTCTGGGCTGAGGTTGATAGTAGGATGGAAATTGTTGAAATCTCGGTGGAATTCCTCAAGGGCCTCCTTTCTGTGGATCCTGATGATGAAGATGTCATCAGTGTTGCATAAGTAGAGGAATGGCACTTGAGGACGACACCTGAGGAAGTGTTGTTCTGAATCAGCCATAAAAATGTTGGCATATTGTGGGGCCATGTGGGTACCCAAAGCAGTGCCATTGACTTGAAGATGTAATCATCTCCAAATCCGAAATGGTTGTGGGCGGAAAATAAATGCATTGCTTCTTAATCCTCCATGATAGATTAATAGAAAAATAAAAGACTTAAATATCTCTGAAGAATTATGTCTAGCTACAGATGGAGTTTTGCTGAGATTTTAGGTGCTTTGTACTCTTCTCTTAGCATATTTATGGAAGGAGGCTCATATGTCAATGGAGACATTAATTTGAATTCACTTCTTGAGGGAGGGTATATGTTGCCTGGATTGTCAGTTGACCTGCCTTTTAAAAACAGGTATATAAGCAGGAGATAAATGAGCTTACTCCTGGTAATTTACAGAGGAAACTCCACTTTGACCAAACCTCCCTCCAATAATGTAAGGCAAGGAATTACAATAACAGTGATGAAGAGCAGCCAGGCAAACTACAAGATGCCAAAGTTGATGCAAATGGGAGACGAAAAAGCAGAGGCTGATACTGTTGAACTGTAATGTTAATTCAAGCGCTCTTGGGCTAAATCCCACCCTTAAAAACAGGCACACAAGAGTCACTGGCTGCATTAGGGGTTGTATAAATCTAAACAAGTGCGCAATTTTCTCTTGTACTTGATACTTGGAAATGATGGTGAAGGGTGCCCTTAAAATACCTAAGATTGATGGATAGGTAGCATGGTTGCACGCACCAATGAAAATGACATAATACATGGGTGACTTATCAGTTTCCACAGGGGCCCTGATTGCCCCTGGCACCAACTTGGGTGCACAGTAGTGGGTGGGGAAGATACAAGGAGTCAAGTGATGTGACAGCCTGAAAAGGCCTCCTATGTGCTAGGGAGGGAAGGTGCTTCCTGAAGCCCAGTCCCACCATGTTCTTCCCAGTAACATGCTATCTCCAGTGCAGTGTATTGTCTAAAATGGGACAATTTACTACAATGTGTATATTCAGGTTAAAAAAATTGGTGTATACATCACTTTCGCTTGGTTCTAATCTGTAGATTTTTGTATCATATTTTTAAATGCATGAGATGTATACTGCAGCTCCTTGCTTAAAATTCTATTCACCAACATGATTTTAAAATGTTGCAATAATTCAGTTGGGAAATGTACAGAACAATTTTTCCTTTTAGGGGTTGAAAGGTCCTTATCTAATGTTTCTAACAGTTCATCTGTTAGATTCTTACCAGCTCAGATTGTGCCTTTTATTTCAAGAGCAATTGCTACAGATTTAATGAAGGGAACATTTTGAAACCAATTTTCAGTATTCTTTTCCTAAAGGGATTAAACCGCTAATGTAAATGTTCGCAATAAAGCTATACTCACACATACGATGAAATTCGAGATCCAATCACACTCTGACATTGACACACTTGGAAAGACTCGATTGAAATTAGTGCACTCCATGTGGCCCTGCCTTCCCTCTCAATTTGCCACACCATTGGGAGCATCAAATAGAAATTTCACTGGTCTTAACCCCTTTTGTAGCCCTTGAATAGCTCACTTGCAGAGATGGTAATGAACCCCAATTCAAGGGAGTTACCTAAAAAGAGGCACAGAGTTTGAGGGCAAGAGATATTTTTTTTTTCACTGTCTGTAGGAACAAAAACCATATTCTATGAAACTGAGGGCATGGTGTGGGAAAGCCGGTCTTTGGTCAGGGTCCTAGTGTAGGTTGTACATATTCAGAATCGACTCATGTTGTTGAATTTTATACTGCTGGAGACAGACTACAATCAGATTAAGACAAAAGAGTCTTGTGGCACTTTTAAAGACTAACAGATTTATTAATCGCATGAGCTTTCGTGGGAGAAAATCCCACTTCTACAATCAGATTGTTTACTTATTTATTTTAGGGAAGTTTATTTTTCAATTTATTCTCAAAACTAAAACTTTTCTTCTTTAGCTGCTGTAAATGTTAGTGAAAGGGCATTAGACATACTGCTGGCTTTTCATAAAGTTACTTGCATCTCATAAATGAGAGGAAATTCTGCTTCACAGATGCAGGTTATTCACCAGTAGAGTTTGACCGATATTGTTGAAAAGCATCACTGTTCTCTAATGGAATATCATCATTTCTAAATGAGTAAATGTTACCCTGGATGAGGAAAATACTTTGTATCACTAACCAGTCGAGGAAATGTCTGGGATTTTAAAACTTCATGACACAGTTTTGTCATGAATATTACATATTCTGAGTATTACATATTCTGAGCAATATTCCATATTGCTGAGTGACCATCTGGAGTCTTCCAAAAGAAATGTGTTGTGGCTTACCCAGCAGGGCCATTGTGGAGAGACGATGATGATGAAAAGGATGGTGGTTTTTATTATAGATCTTCAAGGAAATTAGAAAAAAAATAGTTTGCAAAATGTTTGTACAGATAAGAGGCACCTAAAAGAAGGCCTGAAGATTGATCGTGGGGGGTTTAAATCACTCAGATGTTAACTGGAATAATAACCATACAAAATCTAAAGAACGTTGTTTAAAGGTACACAAGTGTAGGACTGTTTTTATAATGCGAGTTGTTGAATGGTCAGTATAGCCAGAGGACGTTTTGGACCCATTCCTTGGAAATAAACCAGTATGTTGATTTAATAAGGCTGAAAAACGGGAACATCTCGGGTCTAGTAAACCTGCAGGGGCTATCATCCAATTTGAAACACTTGTTAGGAGGGAGTATTACATGAAGCAACATAAAAGTGACTTTCGGAGATTGTGAAACACCCCAAGGTGTTTTGATTAGAATTCAATTTGTAGCACAAGTGTGAGGCAGCAGTTGGAGGGATTGTCCCTGACATTCTTCCCAGTTGGACTGAAAAAAGTAAATGGGCAAAAGGGAAACTGATATCATTGTGGGAAACTGGGAAAACCAGTTTACGGTGAGATGTCAGCAACAAGTGAAAGGCTTTAAAAATAAAGCTACAATTGATTGTGCAAACAAATCAATTGTAACCATAATTAAGAGCAAAAATAGAGACGGAACATGGAGAACTGTGCAGCATATTTCAGTCTAGGGTCGAGGGGTTTTCAAATATGTTGACAGGACCTCGTAGGCACATGAGAAAGTTGATTCACTGGGGAATTGTTGATGGGCAATAAGGAAATAGAGGATTTTTATTTAGACACTTGTTTTGTTTCTCTCATTTGGAGAGAAGGGAAATCTGGAGTTGCCCAAGAAGAGGGCATGCTAATCTCCTGTGAGTGAGGGCAGGTTGAGGCAAGTGTGTGGACTAAATAAAGTGGAAATGGTTATCGAAAGATGGGATGCTGTTAATCAGTGGAAGAGGACCAAAAACAGAAAAATGAAACCCCTCAACTGGATTGGCTTATGGTATCAGGTTTCTAAGGACTGGGAAACAATGGTCAAAGAAGCCTTATTGAATTAAGAGTGCCATGAAATACAGGGCTAGATTACAAGGACACAGCTTAATAAAGGGCGAGGCATAGCTGTACCACTCCAGGAGCATTATACACTGTGGTTGACTGAGCTGCAATTCCCTCTGTGTTCTTGACTTGCTTCTGGGGGCAGTAATCTACTGCTAGTCTATGCCAATTATAAATGACCCTGCTTCCTCCCTTGTGCTGTTTTGGCTGTGTTGGCTAGTGAGCAGGAATGTGTGGGAGTCAAGGCCTTCCTCTCTTCCTCCACTGAATACAAGGTGGGAGTAAATTAGTGCAGAAACCCTGCTGATTCCTGCATGCTCAGACCAAAGGCCTACGCAGTCTGAATAATGGGGCAAGGCAGATTCTTATCCACTTGTGTGGCTGTGTAGCCCAGGTGACAATCTAGCCCACAGTAAGCAACAAGCCCTCACCTTCTTTAACTTCAGTTATGTGTGTGGAAAACATTATAATTGTGAAGGATTATATAGAGGACCACCCAATAAATTATCACTTTGATTAGAATCAGACTGAATGGTTACCATTTGGCACTCAGACTTCACTAATTTAAGACTTTGATAGTAAGCCAAAAGTACAGCGGGTGTTGCTTGCTTATTTTATCCAAATTGTTCAGACTGTGGGAGCTCTGCTGTAGGGATTGTGTCTTTCAAGCATTTGAATGTGTCTAGCACTTTTTGGGTACAAATAACAGTAACTAATTAGATTCCACAGAAAGGATTACTGGTAAGGTTAAAAAAAGGAGTTTGGATTTGAGATATTTATTTACAATACAGATCAATGTTTTGGGTGACAATATCAGAAGTGTGATTTTAAAGCTTTACCGTTACCACAACTGGAAGTATGTACAATAGCGAGGAGCAATCCAGCTGGATTCTGAAAGATTGAGATGGCCGAGTAAGTTACTAGAAAATGCATTTTAACCTTGATAAATGAAAAGAAACACAAAGCAGGATTAGATTTCTGTAAACACACTTCAAGTCTTAAAGGCCTTTTGATCATGATTTTCACAGAAATTATATGAAAACATGAACATATATCAAAGAGATGATCTCTCCAGGCAGAGATGGCTGAATGGTCTCCTATTTCAGTCCATTTGCACCACTCACATGGCTGAGCACTGCCCTTAACTGGCCAGCTAAAAATTCCCCTGGTGTTTGAACGCTCAGGTGATACAAAGCTGGCAGAAGTGGCTCCTATGCCAACTGCCTCCTGTACCTGACTTTAATGTAAAGATTGTGTCAACGCATGTCAAGTATGGGACGGAGCCTGCTTGTATTCTGCCAGTTCTCAGCTGGGGTCCTTAGCCAGCTGGTATAATGTGGCAGAGCTGTCCTCCTGCCTCTCCCTGCTTCTGTACTGAGCAGATGTCAGCACAGAAAAGAATCTGATCCAAAGATTTTACACTTAAATGCATTTTGGTTTCAGGCTCGAAGAGAATGATTCTTGTTCACAGCCTGCAGCTGCTGGAATTCTTCTTAGGAGTTTTTCCAGCTCACTGTTCCCTGCACCATTTTTAATTTGCTCACATTAACCCCTTTACATTTTATGTGTATGTTAGAGAAGCTATATCTTTTATTTGTTGAACATAAAAGGCTGATTTTGTAGAAGCATATTTTTCTAGTAAATTTCATGCCTCCTACCTGATTTTTAACTTAGGCAGGTGGAAAATTGTTGGTTTATTGGGGTAATGGACCAAATTAAGGAGTACGTATTGAATGAAATAGTCATGCTGTTCTGACCAGGAAAAATATCTGGGGAGTTGTTGTAGAAAACATGAAGCCACCAGCCTGCTTTATGACTGCAGTTAAAATAAAAAAGGCAAATATGACATTGGCATAAATCCATAGGGCCAGAACAAGAATAAAAATGAAACTGTTACTGTACGAAGTGCCACTTACTCTACAGTTAGAAATTCCTATTCAACTTTGTCACACTTTTCTGTGGAGAAGTAGGTTTGCTCTGAAAGGGGATCACAAAGAGCCATCAGGATGATTCCAGGTTTTAAGAGTTTCTCCTGTGGGGAAAGGCTATAGTGGAGACTGGCTTTCTTCTTATTAGTGAAGAGGATTTGAACCATTAACTGTATTGTGCAGTAGTCTTCATGTAATTTGTTGTTTAAATGACTGCAAACAATGACAAACATTTTATTTCCTTAAGTGGCCCTTTCCGTTCCTTGCTCAACTGTTTACCTGGGACCAAAATTGTACTTCTCTGTGGAGCGTTTACGTAAGGCTCTGTGCAGCCCTCCACCCACGTGCAATGAAGTGTGCCGTCATGGCCCTGATAAACAATACCATGCTTTCCCAAGACATCTGTTGTTTTGTCAGCCGCTTACTCAAAAATGGTTAATCTTGCCATGTGCCCTGAAAATCAATTGGGCTATTTCAAATACCGAACAGTATGGCTGGTGCTATATGGATGAAAAAGTACAGACCCTATCTGGAGGTGTCTACAATCTAAACAGACAATGAGAATGACACAAACAGATAACACATTGTGAAATGGGAGGATGGAGTACTCATGGGATTATGCAGTCTGTCTTTATTTACCAAAAACACCACTTGGTTGTTAAATTCTCATCCATATCAGTGACTGGTTTGGTCACCTGTGTGATAATAAATGAGTCCTGTGGCACTTTTAAAGACTAACATTTATTATTGCAGGAGCTTTCGTGGGAGAAAATCCCACTTTGTCAAACGCTTTGAAGATGGGAAACTTACAGAATGGGAGGCAAATAAATGCAGGGAAGTGTAAGACATAGAATCAGGTCAGGCTGTAACAGCAAATCAAAGCAGATTCCAACACTGGGAGCAGCATATAGCGGAAGGTGAAGTCAAATCACCTGTTGTAATGAGAAAAAATCCCGTAGTCCCTGTTTAGTACTTGAAAGGATTAGGCCTAAAAGCAGCTGGGTTTGTGGCTGCCACTCTTTTAAGATCAATGTTGTAGCTGAGTTTAACTAAATGAAGTTTTATTCCTCTGTGCCTTAATGAATTAGTCTTTGTAGCATTCAGGAGTCGTCTAGTTCAGTGCAGCACCTGAGGGCTCAGCATTTATTCAATCCTACTCTACACCACTGCCCCGTAAATGCCAAAGTTGCAGCAAGTAACATGGGCCACTCTGCTTTCTTATAAAGATCTTTCCTACAGCTTTGTCTCCAGGCTGTGTCCCTTATTGCTAATGGAACAGTCTTGAGCAGAGATCGCTGGATCATCAAAGAGACTATGGTAAATGCAGGTATCCACAGCATAAGAAATACCCAGCTCTGTGGAGGCCTGTAGTGCTAGGACAATTCATGTAGTCTGGGTGCTAAGAGCCACTGAACCAAGCTGTAAACTCTGCATATGATGGAGACCACTTTGGGCTCAAGGGAGTGGCAGCACACCCAGTTCCAGCGCCTATCGTGCAGGTATATAAACACTGAAAAGCAGGGAGCCCAGGTACCAGTCCTAGCAGAGCACCATCAGTTTAATCTCTATCAGACAGTAACAACTGGCTAAGGAAACAAAGTGCCAGGAAAAACTGAAAGCACTGAAATACTGTACAGTGCCAGGAGAAATGAAATTGCCAATCCTGTATAGTGTGGCTAAACTATCTTTTGGGCCAGATGTAAAAATTCAGATCCAAAGAAGATGGACCTGAGTGTATAATCTGCGAGGAATGATTTATTAACTGAATATAGTCCTGTTAGGTCACTAACTTTTTTTTACAAAAATGTGCGTGTTCCTAATTATTCAAAGGTGTTTTACCCAAGCACACTGCAGATTGCTTGCTGCAAGAATTACTTTGTAATCAGGAATGTACAGTGTTGCCAGTCCTCCCAGATTCATAGATTCCAGGGTCAGAAGAATGATGTAGTCTGTATAACACAAACTATAAAACCAATTTTTTGAGTCTCACAATCAGTATTTTTTGAAAAGCCTGGTGTCATGTGAACACGTAAAACTTTCTTTCTTTCTTTCTTTCTTTCTTTCTTTCTTTCTTTCTTTCTTTCAAGAAGTTTCTAGCCCTCATAACTGCAAAGAAAAGCATGAAAATATGACCCCCTTGTTCATTCCACAGGCTCAAAAACAGAAGGCAGACTGATTAACACACACTCTCTCTCAAAAAAAATCCCAAAACCAAAACAAAAAACCACCCCCCAACAAAAAAAAAAACCCAAAAACTCAACCCCTTGACTTAAAAAAATATTACTACATTTTGAAGCTTGATTCATTTTTTAAATCTTTTTCTCTTGGATGGACAATAAATTTCTTTTGATTGACCCTACATAGCTCATAGTACAACTTTCTTCTTGATTGGCTGAATGTAACTCTTAAAATCAGGAGTTCAGGGTGAATATGTGTCTATCAAATTTTCATTCTGTGAATATTCTGCAATATTTAGTGCTTTAAATATTCCTGCCAGTAAAAAATTTTTATTAGGCAGATTACTTGTAGAAGGTGAACAAAATAAGGGCATTAACACAGTCAAAGCAAGATTAGTTAAAATAATTTAAAAATCAAACAATACTTTTGGAGCATTTGCTAAATAAAACCAAGATGAAAGGCAGAATTGAGTGGGCTGTAGGACAAAGCTCTTTGAGTATTACTTCAAGGTTAGACTACTTAGTAACATAGGCTGATTTTCATATCTACCACAACAGATTCTTGCAATGGGCATAGCGTGTCACTGTAGCCATAAGAAATTATTTCTTCTGGGGGAGGATTAATGTGTCACAGTAAATCAGTTTGATTACAAGATCTCATAGGACACAATTTACATGCATCTTCCTGACAGTCAGGATGGGACTCCTCATTGCCACCGTTCTTGCAGAAGCTGAGACCTGACTCGAGTGTTCTGTAGAGCGAGACCATTCAGATGATATGGAAGGCAAATTTTCCAGTGCGATGTGTCTGCTCTGTATTGCACTGCTGGCGCAGTCTGGTCCCTATTGGCATCTTATAACTGATCATCCCTGTGTAAGGGTGATCGTCTAATGGCATAGAGCCAGAATAGGAGTTCTTAGGTTATTTCCCCTCAATGATTGCCAACATAGCAGTGAAAAAGAAAGTTTATCTGTGACACTGCAAATCTGGCCCAAATTAGTAGTGGTTGAAAATTGGTAACTATTGACTGCTTATTTACCCCTGTGAAATGAAGTAACAGTCACAGTTGTTTAAGCATTCATTCCTAATGTTTTAAAATATGCTCAAAGAGACTTACAGGTGAAAGAAGATGACAGCGATTTACGTGTGTTAGCCTTGCAATGTGACAGCAAAAAAGGGCCAGTGCAATCCTGGCTGCCTAGAAAGGCACTATGCCACAGAGCAAAGAAAGAATTCTGTGCCAGGCTCCAATGACCACTGAAGACAATGGGAGTATTTCTATTGAATTCAATTTCGATCAGGATTTCTGTGAGTCTGAAAAGTTCCAAAGGGGTAGCTGTGTTAGTCTAGGTCAGCCAAAAAAAACCAAGGAGTCCTGTGACACTTTTAAAGACAAAGCATCTGACGAAGTGGGATTTTCTCCCACGAAAGCTCGTGCGATAAATAAATTTGTTCGTATTTAAAAGTGCCACAGGACCCCTTGTTTAAGAGCTCATAACTGCATTCAGTTCTGGCCATTTTAATACCAGAATGGTCTGGACGAATGGAATTCAGACATGAGCAGCCAAAATTATTAAAAGGCCGGAGGGAAAGACTAATTTGGAAGGATTTTAAAGAACAAAATCTTTGTCTTATTAGAGAAATGAAGAAAGAGGCAAAGGTGAAATGGTGGGAAGAAGGATAAAAGTCTATAGAGATTTGATGGGTAAATGCCAAGGAGGGAGAGGAATTATTCACCTTGGCACAAAGGAATATGCTGTGATTCAGAAAAAGAAAACTTAGACTAAATATCAGGGAATTATGTCCTGACAATAAGACAGAGTGCTCAGATATTACAGTGGTGAGCATTGTATAGGAATTTATATTGAATAAAAAGAAATCTATACAGTTGTGGAACAGTCTCCCAAGAGAAGTGGTGGAAGACTAATTGCTGGAAATATTAAAATTGAAGTGAAAAAAAGCAGTACAAATATATTGTAAACAACATTCTGGCACTGACAGGCATGGACTGAATAGAGAAGTAGGTCTTTTCCATTTGCCCTGAAAGAACTGCCCCCCAAACACAAAGAAACCAGCTTGACTTTCAGATCCTAAGTTGAGTGTGCAGGGCTGTCAGTCGCAGAAAAGCATCTTGTTACTGAGTTAATTTGATCTGGAGTCTGAGACACAACAAACATGGAACCCCATGATACCACATTTAAAGTGGTCTCATTATGGTGGAAGTATCCCACTGAGTTAAAAATGATTGAAGTACTGAGATATCTATGACAAGTTTGAAGGATGTGCCTCAGACTGAAATCCCAGAGACAGATTCTAGCAGTATAGTTGGTTGAATTTTTATCTGTTGTTGGGGTACCATAGTGTTGGATGAGAGTCTAGCAAAACCAATTTCAATTTTAATTGTAATTACAACAAACCTCAGTGCCAGAGGCTGAAATTCAAATGTGGTTACAGTGTATCCATAATTATGTTATCCAATAGATTTATTATTCAAAGACTATTCAATGCTTAATGGTAACAGGAATGTGCAAAATGCAGCATTTGAAAATCCACTGGGGAACCAGATTTTAATAGTCATGTAACAAGTTTGTGGCAAGAAATGTGTTTGTTATTTTTGTAATAGGAGAACTATTTTTAGCCCCGCTCATAAACAATTCAAAGGAAAAAAAATAAGGTACTGACAATCTACTGTATATAATTAAATGATCAAGCACAGAGTTTTATTAAATTGTTCAGTTATAAAATGCTGGACTTCCTAAAACCTCAGAAATCATTATTGATCTTCAAATGCTTTACCACTTCTGGATTTGTCATCCACCTAAAGTGGTGAATAATTCATGAATTTGAGCTTACTAGAGTAATTGTTCTTTCTGATGATCAGTATCTGTGTGAAATGTCTAGACATGGATTGCTTTTTATTTTTTGCTCACTGCACACCAGCACTGTCTTGCTAATGGCTATTTGCTTGTCACTCTAATAGGCCACATTCTACAGTTCTTGAGCACGCAAAACTCCCAATGACTTCCATGCAAATAGTATCTGGAAAAACAGAGCATGGAATGCAGGATTAGCCTCAGAGTGGAATCAACAGTATCCAACCCCTACTACACTAAATATTTCAATTTAAGAACCAAGCCACTCACAATCAGACTTTATCTTAAAAAAAGAAAAAAGCCAAAGCAAAAGAAAGAGCCGACCCTTCCAAAACCCGATGAAAAACCCCTTTAATTTACCACAGTATTTACATATTTTGAATTATGCTAATACAAACTGAAGAGCAGTCTGTGGCACATTTAAGAAATGCAATTTTTTCTAATAGCATTCCAACAAAAATAAAATAAACCCAAAAATATGGCCCTTGTTAGGCACATTAAATTTAATACCTCCACTCCATTCACACAGCATTTCTGAATCAATACACTCAGGTTATTTGGTTACGGATCCTATGTCAAGTCATTTCAAAGTACTCTACATTTAAAATTCTCCCTCTTTTTTGTTTTATTTGGCAGTTTGTTTTCTGTCCGAGACAGTGGACATAAATGATTTGTGTGTGTGGGAGATGAACTGCCAGTTGGAGCATGACCAAGACAATAACAGCTGCCAGTCTCACAGCAGTCACAGTGAGTAATTCAAGATTAACTGCAAAAACTATTTGTCAAGTTTACTTTGAAAAGTTTCACCTCAGTGAGTGAGATCTCTCTGCAAAGGACAGGTCTTGATGAGATCCTCTAATACTATCATTTTACAAATATGGCTGTTGCAAAACAGTAAGGTATTTATTCAGGTATATGATAATAGCCCTGCTACCTTTTTAGAGTAGGCCAAGGAACTGTGCTACTGCTACAGAATAAGGCTCTTGGAGCACTCTATTGCAGACCGAATTGCTATGGTACTTCCTTAACAGTGATGCAACTCTTATACAGTAAATACCAGTGATAACACTGTTCTTTTCAAGCAAACCCTCTGTTTTCTCTGTAACCAGATGAGGTACATCTGTACAGCCTGCTGATTCTTTATGTAGATGGTAAATACACAAAATCCTATCAAAGGGCTTGATTTATTGGAAGTTTTGTATCCTCCTCCTCCAATGGTTTGCGTGGTTTTTCATCCTTTCTCCTAAGAATGCTGCACTCCCAGTAATGGTGGGGTTCCAGTTACGCTTTTCATTTAACCCATGAGGTTCAAGGGGGTTCAGGGTTAAGCATGATATAAGAAACTGTTTCCCACTGATCACTGACTTTGATGCTAAACATAAGAAAGATTGTGATATCTTCTCCCCCCTTTTGTGTCATAATTTTGCATTGTTTGCCTGTCCAAAACTCCAACCCCAGGTAATTAGGCAAGGAATATAGAACAGGGTCTTTAACCTACAGGTTCAGATCTAGGGATCAGAGTCCAGAGGGAGCAGTCTCGGCACTTAGTACTGCCATAGGGATGCCGTGTGAGGAGGCAGCCTCCTCCTCAGGTTGCAGAGCTGTTCTACAAAGACCACTTCAGCTAACTAACTCTTTGTGACTTTGGGGCGTCCAGCAGATGTCGTATCTGCTGCCAGTCAGGAGGTAGGGGCAGAGGATCTGTACAGAAACATACTGGAGGATCCATGCAGCAAGCAAACCTTTGGCCCCAGCCCTGCACCAACCTTCTCTGCCCAGGTTCCTGAATGGTGTCATCAAAATGGGCACTCGCCTTGCACAATGGAATCGGATTCATCCCTCTACCAAGGGTTACTCTGCACCTGCAATGGATGGTGCTAGATTTCTCTTTCACTGGGACTTGCATAGAGGTTCTGTTCATTTTGTCAATGACATCCACACTGATATGCGAAGTAGATGTGTAAATATAAGCTGTGTGGGCTGGAGGGGATGAAGGATGTGCAGCTCTGTTGCAGCAGGAAGAAGCTCAACCAGCAGTTGATGTAATGCAGAAGATAAAATACAGCCTTGGGCTATCATAAGTCTGTCACTTTTGTCACAGGATCTCTATAGTATATTGTGAGAGTGGGCTTTTCATGGACAAATGCATCTCACCATTCCCCCTTTAAAGGCCCCCAACAAAGCTTCTTGCAAATTTTTGCAAATTAAATAGTGCTATCATTTAATCATTTTCAAAATAAAAATAAAATCTCCATGCAGACGACTTTATTTCAGAGACCTCTGGCAACGTTTTTTTTGACCGTGAGAACAGCATTTTTATCCAGGAAAACATGTTATAGTTTCACATGTCTAGCTGTGGCATTGCACTTTAAAGTAGCTTTCCCCCCACATGAGTAACCTTCTAGCCTCTCTTTCTGTGAAAACACGGGCAGGATAATAAGATTTAAAATACATCATGGAGGAAAAATGCTTTAAACGCAGCAGGAGTTCAAAGTGGCTGGTTGGTTCCTCTTGGGGAGAACTTTATAGCTTATTTACTATGTAGAAATCTGTCTCTCTTTTCACCAACTGCTTCGCAAGATGTCTGCTTTGCCTATGCATGTCCTCTTGGTTCTTCATTACTGTTTTAGTTCTCTTCCAAGATCGAGAAACTTTGTTTCCATATTTGTGGTAAGCCAATGCCTTCATTTTTTTACAACACTGTTTTTATTCCTACCTTTCACGTCCTGAGGTGAAAATTCAAGTAAGGAAGCTACGCACTGACTTCTGCGTCCCCTCTACAACATGCAGACTGAAATTCTTCAGCATGGGTTGGTTAAGGGGAGAACGATGATAGGGAAAAATCAGGGAACCCTTCTGTGCTGTAACGCTTCATAGTTCAAAATTTCAGTTATAAATCTTGATTGGTCCCTTAGGGTGCGTCTACACTAGTAAATTAAGTCGACTTACGCATACTTAAGTCGACTGAATTTACTCTGCGTCCACACTGGCATTTCCTTAAGTCAACTTCAGCTGCTGCTTAAGTCGACTTAAGGAAATTCAAAGTTGACTTTATAACACCTCGTATAAAGTTGACTTTGAAGCTTAAATCGACTTTTTAAGTTGACTTAAGCAGTGTGGACGCCCTAAATCGACTTAGTCGACTTAGGGTATGGGGGAAGGGAGCTTCCTTCTCACGGGCACCACTCAGGTCCCGGCAAGAAGGAAGCCCCGTGGTCCCGGCAAGAAGGAAGCCCCACGCTCCCTCCTAGCCGGGACCCTGCGGTCCTGACCAGGAGGGAGAGCAGGAGACCCGTGCTCCAGCTACCGGCTGCTCAGCAGCTGGAGCGCGGGTCTCGGGGAGAAGGGAGCCCCACACTCCCTCCTAGCTGGGACCCTGCGGTCCTGACCAAGAGGGACTGTGGGAGACCCACACTCCAGCTTGGCAGCTGGAGTGTGGGTCTCCTGTGCTCCCTCCTGGCCGCAACCACTCGGGTCCTGGGGAAGTTCTCCCTGGGACCCGAGCGATCCCGGCTAGAAGGGTTCCCTTCTGCCCGGGACCTGAGAAGTCCCGAGCAGAAGGGAGTTGAGTGGTCTGGGGCAGAAGGGAGCTCCACGCTCCCGTCTCCCCCGGACCGCTCAGGGGCTTGCTGCCCTGGGGAGAGCCAGCCCCGTGCGGGGCTGGCTCTCCCTGGACTGAACTAGTCGACTTAGAGAGTCTAGTATAGACTCTCTAAGTCGAGTTAGTAAGGCCCACTTTAAGTCGACTTAGGAGTCCTGTGTGGACTCTCTAAGTCGACTTAAATTCGACTTATTAAAGTCAACTTATTTAAGTTGACCTAAATTCCCCAGTGTAGACATAGCCTTAGAGCCGAAGTACCCACAACTAGGATGAAAACTAGGATGATCCAGATATAGTGGAATCACCTCAATGAATAGGTGTGTCTACTGCACCTATAAAGCACCAAAACAATTTACATCTCTTGACAATAGCAAACATTTGTTGGGGCGGAAATGTTGCTGTTGCTCTCTAGTTAAGCACTGGAACAAATTGCCTAGGGAGGCTGTGGAATCTCCTTCAATGAAGGTTTTTAAGAACAGGTTATACAAACACCTGGCAGGCATGGTCTAGTTATTAATTAGTCCTGCATTGAGTACAGGGGACTGGACTAGATGATCTATTGAGTTCCCTTCCAGTCCAATTCTATGTCATTCCTACACCAAACAAAAACCCAGCAATCAGATTCGTTCCAATGTAGATACCAATTTAATTCTGTTTACCTTAGTGGTTTTTTTTTCTCCAAATCCATCTACCCTGGGTGTGTGATAACTATAGAATTATAGAATCACAGGGTTAAAGGGACCACAAGGGTCATCTAGTCTAATCTTATGCCAAGATACAGGATTTGCTGTGTTTCAACCATCCAAGGGGGATGGCTATCACAACTTTTCTCCATCTTTTTTATGATAGCCTTTCAAGTATTTGAAGACCACTATCATTTCCCACCTCAATCTCCTTTTTTTCAAGCTAAACATACCCAGTTCCTTCAGCCTTTGCTTGTATGGCTTGCATTACATACCTATCATTTTTTGTCACATGCTTTTGGATCCTTGCCACTTTTGCTACGTACTTTCTATACATTGATGATCAAAATTGGACACAGTACTTAAGCTAAGGCCTCTCTACTACTGAGTAAAATGGTACTATGTTTTCCCACGACTTGCAGGCTATACCTCTGTTAATGCAACCTAAAGTTGCATTTGCTTTTTTTACAGCAGCATTTCATTGCTGACTCATGTTGAGGCTGTGATCCACCACAACTCCCAGACTCTTTTCAGCAATTATCCCCCATTTTGTGTATGTGCATTTGGTTTTTCTTCCCTAAGTGTAACTATGATAATGATGATGATGATCTTGCATCAATTTGCAGATGTACCCCAAAACTAGTTCTGATTGTCAACTTAATGTACACTAGTAACTGAAAAAAACGAGTCCTGTGGCACCTTAATGACTAACAAATTTCTTCGGGCATAAGCTTTTGTGGGCTCCAACCCACTTGGTCATGTGCCTGAAATGGAAACAACAGTTGAGAGGTGTATATATACACATGCCAGGAGGAGTAGCATAATAATGGCAAGGGCTGACAAAGTCAATTCAATGGGACAGGAGAAGCTCATTCACACCAGTTGAATAGAAGGTGAGAATGTGTGAAGACCAACAATCACTTTTTGTAGTGTGATAACCATTCCAAGTCCCTGTTCAGACCCAATCTGATTGTGTCGAGTTTGCAAATGAGCTCCAGCTCTGCAGTTTCATGCTGGAGTCTGCTTTTGAAGTTTTTTTTGCAGGAGTATGGCAACTTTCAAGTCTGCTACTGAGTGTCCAGGGAGACTGAAGTGTCCTCCTACCAGTTTATGGATGTTACAATTTTTTATGTCCAATTTGTGTCCATTTATTCTCTTGCGTAAGGAGAGTCTGGTTTGGCCGACGTACATGGCAGAGGGGCATCACTGGCACATAATGGCATATACGTTAGTAGATGTGCAGGTGAATGAGTTCCTGATTGCGTAGCTGATGTGGTTGGGACCTGTGATGGTATCACTAGAGTCGATGTGCAGGCAGAGTTGGCAAGGGGGTTTGTTGCAGTGATAGGTACCCAGGTTAGTGTTCTTGTAATATGGTGTCCGGTTGCTGCTAAGTATTTGCTTCAGGTTGGAGGGCTGTCTTTAAGCAAGAAGAGGCCTGCCTCCCAAGGCTTGGGAGAGTGTGGGATCATCTTCCAGAATAGGTTGTAGATCTTTGATGTGTTGGAGGGATTTCAGCTGGGGGCTGTAGGCGGTGGCCTGTGGTGTTCTGTTGTTTTCTTTGCTGGGTCTGTTCTGTAGAAGGTGACTTCTGGGTACCTGTCTGGCTTGGTTGATCTGTTTCCCCACCTGGGTACTGTAACTTTAGGAATGTTTGGTAAAGGTCCTGTAGGTCTGGTGAAGTGGGTTGGAGCCCACAAAACCGTATGCCTGAAGAAATTTGTTAGTCTTTAAGGTGCCACAGGCCTCTCGTTTTTTTGCTATATACAGACTAACATGGCTACTCTTCTGGAACTAGTAACTGAAGTGTAGCTGAACCACAGCAATGATTACAGCATAAGAAATGTTAGGTGACAGGTGAGGGCAGGGTGTGAGGACTACCATATTCAATTGAAATTGCATCAGGAAATGAGATAGAATGTAAATTACCTGTGTTTGAATGTTTGTTTGTTTTTTCCCCTGCAAAATCAAAAATTCTGATAGGAAAATTTTGTTATTTGCAGAATTATTTTCATGGTCTTGATTTTCCTGACAGAAAACAAGTATTTTGTGTTGGGTCAACAGGAACAAAAATATATTGTTTTATCAAAAGATATTGGAATGTATCATCTCCGTTCAGTGTGAATCTATAGCCTGACTGGCCATGATGCCTAATGGGAATTGTAGGCTGAGTAACTCATGACTCCATTTTCTGCTCTGGGCTTCACTCCCTAGCTGGGTTACACCTCCTATGATACCCCAGGGTCTGCCTCTGGCTCAACTGCCATGGTACTGCATGAGAGGCATAGTCTAGCCAGGGAACCTGGCCAGTAGAGGAGAATGAGGACATGAGGAATCCGAACTGCAACTCCCATAAAGCACCAAGGTGCTCAATGTGGACACAGTTCGGTGTCAAACTGAGCAGAAATTAAATGGTTAAAGAGACAAGGTAGGTGAGGTTGGACCAACTTCTGTTGGTGGGAGGCACGAACTTTCAGGAATCACAGAGCTCTTCGTTAGGTCTGGAGACAGTAACCTGCACAAACTCCTTATTCTTAATTCTGTCACACCTTGTATTTATCTTGAACACTGGTTACCTTCCCCAGACTTGATGAAGAGCTTTGAAGTTCAAAAGATATTCCCTCACCCATCTTATCTCTCCCCTGTCCTCTCTCCAACACTGCTACAGCAGCCAGGGCCAGATTATAGCAGCGGCTTTAGGGGCTGAAGCCCCAGGTCCTGGCCAGAAAGGGGGCCCCAGCCCCTAAAATCCCTATCCAGCTCCCCCCCACTTCACTCAGCGTCAGCGGGACTGGAGCACTAAGAATGCTCCTGCCCTGCTGGTTGGGGGGGATGGGAGCAGAGACCTGGAGCCAGAGGCTGGATTCTTTGCTCCCACCCCACCCCTGGGTTGGCTGGTCCACCCCCAGGGGAGGAGTGGGGCTGGCCAGCTCCTGTTCGCTTTGCCTTGGGGGGGTGGGGCCAGCTGGCTTGCAGCAAGGCCTCTGCTGCTCTGGTGTAGCCTTCTAAGGCCAGTGGCTGTGGGGGGCTGCACTGGGGGCCACATTGTGCACCGGCCAGCCCCACCCCTTTGGCCAGACTGGCTGGAGCAGGGCTGAGATGGGAGCGCTCTTTGACCCTAGCCTCCCCCAGCAACAGGCCTCCTCCATGCTAGGGAGAGGGGGCCCAGGCGGTAGGGGGGGTTTGTTGGGGGAGCAGCCTGGAGCCCCGGAGCCCTGGTTAATCCAGCTCTGACAGCAACACTGCAAAAATAAAATGTTTGGACATTTCTGAATCAAGTTTTTTCAGAAATTCACATTCTCATTTTGTGAAAACTTTGGTGTTTATGTCCCAGATCAGGGTGAGAAGCCAAATTAATGACAAAGTACTGGAATTTTCCAAGGAACAGAAATTTTAATTTTTTTAAAATCAGTGTTACTTCTTAGCTTAGTGTGTAAAACCTAGAGAGCTCATTGCTTCAGATAGTGTGGCTTACTTTAACAGACATCCAATTTACTAAAAATTCAACCTTTTAAGTACATCTTCCCTCTTGAGTATGAAGAAATTTTGGAGAGGCAGGTGATTCTCGTTGCATTTTTTTAAATTGGAGAACATAATGAATCGTTCTAAAACCACGCCCTGATTTGGAAAATCACTGACTGGACTTACTTGCTTAAGGATTTATAGTGTGATTATACAAATTTCCTGGAGGTGAAAACTTGGCATATGTAGGTTCAGTCTGGGAGTAATCATTTACCTGATATGGTTTAAATGGCTTTTGATGTTTTTCTGAAATTTTAAGATTTCGTTATGTGGCTAATGCTGTTTGTTTTCTGGTTTGTTGTTTTTGTGTGTGTGGGTTTGGGCTTTCCAGTGATTTTCTGCACTTACTTTTTCAGGACTTTAATTCATAGTGTGCTTTAATGTCTGAGGTCTTTTTTTTGTTTAAAAACAAAATGTTGCCAAGATGCCAGCTACACATGATCGCAATGTGTTAGTAAGGACGTTTAGCACAGTTAATTACTGCAGATGGATGTTCGGACTGTGCATTTTACACAGATGGACTATATGATACACAGATACTTTAAGTATGCAAATTCCCATTGAAGTGTCTGAGCTTCATGATCCTCTTGGATTGAAAGCAGCTACAACCTATTGTCTCAATAATCCAGGGATTAAGGAAGCACGAATTGTAAGTATGATGCGTGTAAGAGCAATTTTATATTTGGGAAAAGTTTAGCACAGTTCCTCCCTGTCTAATTTTCTGTTCTCTGTAGGGTCCAAATTTGAATCTCAACAGTGATCATATTCACATCACCAATGGGCACTGGTTCACCTTTTAACCCATACTATAATAAACTAGAAATAGCTCCAGAAATGTCACGGGAGGGGAGAACCAGTTCCAATTTTTTCAGCAATGAGACAGAAGTAACTGCTTATCAACCTGGTTTGCTTATTGTCTTACACTGTATATTGCCATGCTCATCAGGTTTACTTTGCTCTTTATACTCTGACTTACAATGATTTGGGACCATAGGAAGATGCCACTTAGGACTGTTTGTGTTCCTCTTTAAAACCTGCATGTAATCAGACCCAGAAAATATCTGGGTTTGAACCCAAATGGGGTTAGAGTTAAAGCCTCTGTTTTATACTTAGCCAGTCCTATCATGTTAAAGTATTGCAGCCTGTCCTGTCTCTGATATGCAACATCACCTGCTAATGGCTGAGCTCTGCCAGACCTAGATGTAAGGTAGTGGGGTGAATGAATGGCATGTTAACCTTCTCTGGGAATTTTCTTTGATTGGTTAAATGAGAGCATCAGCTTGCAATAATTACCTTATACACTATAAAGAGAGGTTAGTTGTGCAGTGCGTGTGCTGTGGAGGGAGGTGCTAGGGAGTGTGTGTGTGGGGGGGATGGGAGGAGGGTGATACCTGGTGTTTTCCTTCATTTATTTGGCTCATATAATCCCCAGGCTCAACTGCAGCCTGTGCACTTACAGCAGCACAGGGTCTGCTTCATCCCCACCCCTACGGGCTTATTGCATCCAAAAGAAGATGGTAAGAATGCTGTCTCCTGATGCTCCATGCTGTCCTTTACTCCCAGGTGCTCTAAATGGGCATGATTAGCCCAGCGGCTCTCAACCACCGTGTCGGGACACATTACTGTGTCGCCACGCAGTGGGAAGTGTGTCATGGAGAGCCGGGGAGATGGCTGGATTCATCCTGGGCGAGGTGGGCTGGTGTGCCCTGTAGGGTTACATCCCACCGCCAGCTGTGTTGTGACCCGAAAAAGGTTGAGAATCGCTTGTTCTAGCCCTAAAGAAACAATGCCTGCTGCTGTTTCTATTGCAGTCTGATTTCAGAAGCAGATCAGCGTTCCCTGTAAGTACTTGGGGAGGCACTGAACCCAGCCCGGTGTGAGTGACTATACAGCGGTATTACCTAAATCTTAAAGTCTTAAGGCAATTAGGAAACGTGATACTCCGCAGAAATAGACAGCTAGCTGTATTGAGGGTATCAAAGTCTTTCTTCTCCCATGTCAATTGGAACAGGGTTCTTGGCTACAGTAATCAGCTTAGCTAAATTTGTTTGGCGTGTCTGATGTTAATGAGTGATTGGCTGTTATTCTTTGAGAGTGAAAGCCACTGAATCAGCAATAAACAGGGCACTTGAGCTCTAGGCAGGTGGAAGGGAGAGGGCTCAGTGTCAGCCACATGCAGCACCCCAAAAGGACACAATTTTGGGCGGGGAGAGCAGCCATGTACCCTCTGTGGCAGTTACATGGGGTGGGTCTGCATAAACATAGATTCTACAGCCCTCTCAGCCCATCACAGACTTCCTCTCTCAGCTACGCGGGGTTCCTGGGTGCACAGGTCATGGCCCACAGGGGCAGGTCTTTAATGGAATGAAAGACCTCAGCTCTGGTGCTTTCTATGAATGGTAAGCATAAATAAACTGAGAAAGAAACACAGTCTCCAGATTTAAACAGTTCCACACTGATGCAACGCCATGTAAAATGGAGTTTCAGAAATGCTCCTTATGAATGCTTTGATAGACAATTCAAATTATAACCCATCTGGCAAACACGCTGTTTCTAATTGGCTCTCTATGCCCCTGGTCCCTTTTTATTTTCTCTCTACTCTTGGGACCGTTCTGTTCAGTGTGGAGCAGGGGCGTTGCTGGGTAGCAAAAAGATCCAGGGCTGTGGCCCCCAGCCCACCCCTGCCCCCAAACCCCCTCTCCAGCCCTCCTAACTCCCCAGCTTCCCCCATCTTCACTCCACCCCCCTTCAGCCCCCAAACCCCCTCCACACCTCCCCAGGCCCCCCTGTCCCTAACCCCCACTCATCCCCCAACCTCCTCCATCCCTCTCCAGCCCCCCACTCATCCCCCAACCTCCTCCATCCTCTCCAGCCCCCCACCTAGTCCCCCTCCAGCCATCCATAATCCCCTCCACCCCTCCCCAGCCCCCACCAGTCTCCTTGTCCCCATGTCCCCTCCACCCTTCTCCAGGCCTCTAACTCCATCCATCCCTCCCCAGCTCCCCACCCAGTCCCCCTCCAGCTGCCCATAGTCCTCTCCACTGCTACCCAGCCCCCACCCAGTCTCCTTCTCCCCATGCCCCCTCCACAGGCCTCTAACTCCATCCATCCCTCCCCAGCCCCCCACGAAGTCCCCACTCCTGCCGTGCATAGTCCCCTCCACCACTACCCAGCCCCCAGCCAGTCTCCTTGTCCCCTCCACCCCTCTCCAGGCCTCCCTCCAGCCCCTTCCCAGCCCCCTTACCTGGCCGGAGGCTCGGAGCTGCAGGGACGGCCAGCAGAGCCGCTTCTGGGCCAGGCTGCTCCCACCCTGAGCACGCTTTGTCTGAGCATACTCAGGGCGGGAGATTTGCATCTCCCCAGCCTGGCAGCAGCAGGAGTCTGCGGCTTTGCTGGGGCCCCTGGGCGGAACGCAGCGTTCCGCCTGGGTGCGCATGTGCCTGCTGGGGAAAATAGATTCGGGGCTCAGGATTTTCTACCCGGGGCTGGCGCCCTGCCAGCCCGACGACAACGACGCCTCTGGTGTGGAGTATGCTGGTCAGCAGTTTGTCTTGGCCTGGCTAACGTTACCTTGCATGAACAGGAAAAGGTTCGAAGACTGGCTGCCATGTTTAAAATGTCAATAATCTGTGGCTTTACAGCCACTGATTCAAAGTAAAGCCCTACTTCAGTCTGGCACTGTTGGAGTGTGTCTGCTCGTGCAACACAGTTAGTTCCTCATGGAGAAATCAAGGTTCCAACTCTTGTGTAGCAACAGAAAGCAGGAGAGCTAATAGCATCGCACCAGAGAGGCTGCTTGAGAAGCAGCAAAGGTGCCCACCATCAGGGCCGCACTAGTGCTTGATAAACCGTAACTTCTTGCTTTCCTCATTCATAATTAAAATAAGATTTTTATGCCATATCTGCAAAATGCTATCATGGTGAGTTATTTCAGCTGAATTACTGAGAACAATGGCCACCTTTATGGCATGGGAGTCTGGAAAGACTTCTAAATATTATTGCTAGTTTACTACTCACACATTTTCCTCCATCCCTGCCCTCCCTTTCACTTCCCTCTCCCCCATATTAATCCTCATTTAGCATCATGTGAAGCTGTTGAAGGATGCCAAGGTCGTTTCTGTGCCAGCAAGATTGCTCATATATGGCCAGTCACCTCTACATGTTGTGCGGGCCAGTATTGCGTATCTCATTGGGAGATTCACAGACATGGTACAAATACCAGCAAAGCTCTTCAATCCTTTCCCATCATGGCTCTGTTGAAGCTACTACAATCTGGAAGATCAGGAACAGTGGCTGAGGCAAAATTTTCCTTCCTTCACATTTTGTAGGGGTGTGACTGAAGATTTTCTAGTAAACTGTCTTTTCAGTTTCAGATTAACATGATGAGAATTCAAGGCAGCACGGTGTAAAGAAAGGAGTACAGAGATGGCAGTGAGGAACTCCCTTTGCCACAGTCTCCTTGTATGGTCTGGGGACAGTCACTTTACCTTTCTGCCTCAGTTTCCCTAAAAGCATAGAAAAATGCTGGTTATGGCACAGTCAGGTTAATATTCCTGTAACTCTTTGAACCTATTAACTATGTCTTAAATTTGTATTAATTAGCTCCTCCAGGCAGAATTACTCCATTTTTCAGATGGGGAACTGAGGCAGTGAGAGATTAAATCACGTAACCCATCTCACACAGGAAATCTTTGACAGCACTAGCTACTGAACCCCTAACACCTGCATGCCTGGCCAGCATCTTTAACTCTACCACAACCTTCCTCTGTAAAATGTCATGGAAGAATTATGTATAGGAGACTTGTTTTTAGGAACTCTTTAGGGAATCAACAATTTGGTTGCTCAACGGAGGCAATTCTTTCAATAAAAATGGAGCAGTATTGTACAAGAGGTCAGTTACCTCACCACATTATTCAAGCTTTATACAGACAGTTTAAAATTACACCCAGCTGCCTGCATCCAAAGCAACATTAGAATGAGGTCAGATTTGGGATTGGCTGAGATACTATCCAGGATCCTTTAGGGGCTCATGAACCATCCACAGCAAAAAGCGGCAATCAGAGGAAAGGAGTTAATTTGAATGTTTTGCTGGATTATTGAAACTCACTTCAGAGTGACTGGATGAAGACACAAGAGCTCAAAACCATGCCATGTGCAATACAACTCATTTATGAAAGTGGGGAAGTGATTGCTGGGATACAAAGAGAAAAATATCATGTGCATTGATGAAAATGTGGGTTTTTTTTGGTCATTCTGTTGGAATTATTCGAGGTGCTAGTAAAATCCCTGCTTATTGCAGAGTGTCATACTTGTAAGCTCCCACATGTAGAATGTCCATTTAATGTGGAAGAGGACATGGGTGGGCCCTGGAATAGAATCCATTAAAACTTGCTTGACCATCACTAATGAGGACTGACCTTTGCAGCAATATATACACTCAGTTTATTAAAACAAGGCAGAACAATCTCCAGGCCTTTGGTCAATCTAGGTTGCTTGGGGCTGAGGAATTTCCATTTAAAATCTTTCTTCAGGTGATAAAGACTGATTCAATAGAGATTGGCTAATAAAGAAAGTGCTGGAAGCTACTATTAAATTCTAGCTTCTGTCAGCTTAACAGCAAAAACTTTTAATGAGGAAACCATTAAAGTTGACCTAATGAATCAGAAATGCTTTTCCTTGCTGGCTAATTATAGAGTGCCTGGAATATCTTCTGACATATGTAATTTAGAAAATACTGATCTATTGAGCTTCCTTGCTCTCAAAGGAAACCTGTTGCATGGCAGTAGGGTGAAAAATGTACTTTATAGCTTTCCTGAGAGGATATGGGGCTTGACCCAGATTCACAAAGGAACCTCTGTGGACAGGTGGGACAAATATAGGGGGTGCGGGAATTCCTAATGTGTGTGACTGTCTCTCAATAGCATTTCACATAAAGCGTTCCAGTCACAAAGATACACTGCTGCTTCCAGTATAAGGATTCGGCTGCCTGGCTGAGAAAGATTTGTGCATGTGTTTCGTCTAAAATAGAGGCCAGTGTAGAAAAGGCTCTGTTCATATGGTGGAAAAAATAAAAAATGGTTGGCAATGGGAAGGTGAGATAGCAAAAAGGAAGTTCAAAGGCGTTAGATGTCATTGAGGGAAACTGGTCATTGCTTGCTTGAACTCGTCGGCTGTTGGCAGGGGTATTTTCTCTTCTCACGTCTCACACAGGGTAATATTATACTAGGGATAGGATAGTAGTACCTAGAGAGGGGCCATTGTGAAAGGCACTCTGTGAACCTATATAAAGCAGTCTTGCCACCAGATGCTTACAAGACAAACAAGAGAAGGGATTGTTAGCCCTATTTAACCAGTGGGAAACTGAGGAACAGAGAGATTAAAGCAGTTTACCCAAATTTATGCAGGAATTCTGTGGCAGAACCAAGAAGTGACTCAAGGTTTCCTAAATTATAATCCTGTACTTTGACAAGCATCGTCTTCTCGTGTTACTCTGTTTCACTCAGGGTGTTGCAGAAGGAGAGGATTTTTTGGTGGTTGTTGAATCCACTTTTTATAATTTGTTTCCTCTTTCTTTTTGGGGCTCTTTGCACCCCAGGTTGAGTCTAAAATTTTCCACTTTAACTCTTCTCCTAGCAAACTTTGAAGTGTGGCTACCAAGATATGAGTCAGGGAGCCTGGAGAGAGATCTCTTTGGGGAATCATTAATGCTAGTCCTAAATCAGGCAGTTTCCTCCTCAGAAAAAATAGCCTTACCCTCTGCTGGGGACTGATGTGCTGCCTTGGGTCCTAGCCCACGTTCTCCTTAGTTTCGTCTATTTTACTGCCAAAAAAAAGTATTATGTCAGCTAGTTTCCTCTTTTATGGGCACCCAAATGTGCTGCAGAAAAGATTTCAACAGCAGCCCCTTATGGGCCATTGGGGACAGCTGCAGTCAAAGGGGAGGTGTGATGTGTCATGAGGTCAAGGAGACCAAACTTATTCAAATCCAGTGACCAACATCACACAGCTTATGTACAGTTACTATGATGGTTATTTAAGAGATTGGGCTGGTATAATGGTGATGGTTGGGGCTGTGTTGTACTTCTCAATATTGCCAACCAGAAGTACTCAAAAACTATGAGTCTGCCCCCCCACCCATCATGAGATTTAAAATAAATAAAACGTTAGGTTCTTTTTCTCTGATATGTGGTTTTTGAGCCATCGGAATACTCATGCCTTGTCCCTACACCCATAAGGTTAGAAAATTACTTGTTTTAAAATGAAAGCTGAGAGTCTCACATAATTACATGAGTCCAGGAGTTGGGACTTTAAGAAAAACACTAAATGTTGAGAGATGCATAATAAAATCCCAGGAGTTGGCAACAAATGCGTACAATGTTCCTGCCAATCCTGCACTCTAGTTGTTTAGAAGACCATTCCACAGGCATGATGCAAGTGAAATGATTGATCTGGTCCATTAAGTGCATGTAGAATTTCTAGGGAGATTTATTTGCCCTGTGTATTTCATGTGTGTATAACTTCCCAGAAAGTCTTGCTAAGCTTTATGGTATTGTTTGTTTATTTAGGATTGGTTGCAGGCTATGGTTATTAATAATTTTATGACTGAGCTTTCCTAGCAGATGGCTTTATGGGCTGTAACAGTCACCAAAGAGCACTCCCAGGGAAAAAGTGAAAGCATATTTAATACAAAGAGTTGGATGCAGGTCATAGAAATATCTCAGTTATAGAATGTTCATCCATTTGGGGGGTAGAAAGCCACAGCCACCTAAGTACAGAACCAAAGGAAACCCTGTGAGCTGCATGTACTGCTATGCGATAGTGACTAAGAAAATTATAATTAGTACCCTCCAAAGGGAGCCACCCTGAGTGGTTCACTAAAAAGACTATTTGAGAACATGCATGCTAGTACAACAGAGCCATTGATCAGATTCTGTGCGCTACTCCTCAAGGAAACAGCAGCCCACTAATATTGGGCTTGCATAACGAAGTAATGACGAACACCTGACGTAAAGAAGTGAGCCAGTGTCCACTGCTGTCGGTGGAAGGACTCCCATCGACTGTGGTGGACATTGGCTCAGATACCATGAGAAAAGTTAATGTGGAGTAAACCTTCTGGTTCTTTACTGAAGAAAACCAGGGTTGGGTGTAAATGATAAAAGGGCTCCAATGATGAGGTGCCCACCCTATACAAGCCCTGAAGGAGTTAATATGCACTATAAGGTGCCAATTAACCAAATATGCTGAACTTGTAGGGAAACTAGGGATTGATACCCCTATGGCAGATGAAGCCCAGCTGAGGAAGGAGTCTGGCTAGGATTATACAACAGGAATGGCTGCATCAAGTGAAGCTGCAGCCACTCCCTGGAGGGAAATAGTTGATGAGGGATAAGGAGGAGATCCTGAAGGACACTAAGGCTATGTCTACACTTAGGGATTTAGGTCAAATTAAATCAGTCGGCTTTAATAAGTCGACTTTAAGTCGACCTTATTAAGTCGACTTAGAGAGTCCACACAGGGCTCCTAAGTCGACTTAAAGTGGGCCTTACTAACTCGACTTAGAGAGACTGTACTAGACTCTCTAAGTCAACTAGTTAGGCCCGGGGAGAGCCAGCCCCCTATGGGGCTGGCTCTCCCCGAGGCAGCAAGTCCTGGAGCGTTCCGGGGGAGAAATGAGCGTGGAGCTCCCTTCTGCCCTGGACCACTCGGCTCCCTTCTGGTCGGGACTGTTCAGGTCCCAGGCAGAAGAGAGCCCTTCTAGTTGGGACCGAGTGGTCCAGGGGAGAAGGAAGTTGGCGGCTCCCCTTTGCCTGGAAACCCTGCGGGCCAGAGGTCTGGGCCAGAATGGAGCCCTGTGGCTCCCCGGGGGCTTCCCCAGGCCTCCCCAAACAGCTGGAGCGCTGGCAATTGCTGGCACAGTGGCTCCCAGCTGGCGGGGAGACCTGGAGGTTTCCCGCCAGCTGGAGCGCGGTCCCGGGTAGGAGGGAGCGCGGGGCTCCCTCCTAGCCAGGACCCGGAGGCTCCCTTCTCTCCAGGACCCCCGCAGGGAAAAAGCCAAGGGTATAGCAAAAGGGTTTGGCTTGCCAGTCATAGAGTTACTAGGCTGGAGTAGTTGGAAGGCCCAGGTTCCCCTACTAGCCTCTGGGAAAATGGCATAGGACCTGGAAACTTGCAGATGAAGACAATCTGAGACATTGTCCAGACAGCTTGTCTGATGGAACGGTTTTCCTTGAAGGGGTACTGTGTAATGAGATGGTTGGAGGGCTGAATCATGAAGAAGACCCTGAGTCACAGAGAGTGAGAGGTGTTATAATGCGAGCAATTGATGAAAGAGGGTACCTAGTGGAGTGATAATTTATTCCCAGCCACAAGGAGGGGTACCAGCAGTGGACCCCTTCTCCCATCCACTTTTAATTTCATTATCCTTTAGCACAAGAGAGAATCCAGCTCTTTAGAAAGTATTCAGCACAGACGCATCAGCGACGCCAAAGGCAGCATAAATTAAATTAATCTTGCCTAATAATCATGTACAGAAGACAAAGGATGCAATAGAGCTCTCAAATCTAAACTTGGTGAGCTGGCTTATAAACCATGCAATGAAGAAGACTTAAAATGGTTATAAAAATGCTGTGCACCATGATTGTAAACAAAATAAATGTTCATTATAAAATCTGTTAATCTATTAAGAATAAAGGATTTCCATGGTAAAATCAATAATAGCTTCTCTAGTGTTCAAACTGCATGGTGCTCCCAACATATATGGTCTTCTCTCCTACTTAATCATTTGAAATACCAAGGCTCTGATTCTCCTCTCATTTTTACTTGCCTGGAAATCAGGAGTAATTCCTGCTAAACCAGTGCAGTTGCAGTGAGGTAAATTGGTAAAACTGAGAGGAGTCTTAGCCTTCTACTGTCCAGTACATATTATCTGAGAAAAACGATGCAGTATTGTGTGGCAAAAAATCATTACATATTTATAACTTGAGCTGCTTGTCTTGTACGCAAAGATATTTGAAGGGGGGAAAAAAAAGAAATCTCTCAATTTTCCCCCCTTAACTTGTTTGTAAATTTGTGCACAGAGGTGAAACCTGTTAGTAGAGTTCATTATGTGTGGGGAATATACGTACAGCAAGGTGTGGGGCTATATGCCATCCATGTATCTACTGAATTTAACTTTTCGTCTGTCATTATCACTATCATGGTGAGCGCTCCATTATTTGATGGCTTGCCTTACTCTGAACCATTTAAAAAGGGCTGCTTTTCCTTAAAATGGACTGGTTCTAAAATGACATGATTAGGAAAATCCACTCAAATAAGGGGCTTGAAGAGTAGTGATACTATAGTCTGTGGTATTGCTGCTGAAAAATTCAAGTGCTGATTAAATCAGAGGGCTGGCAGCTGATTTCTATGCAAGTGACAGCAGAAACCCAATCAGTGCCCTACAATAGACGCCAAAAGACTTGTATGCTAAAGCTTTTTCAGTGGCTCAGAACCGGGAAGGTACTAGAAACAAGTTTGAATGATGCAAGAAATCTGACTGTGTCCAAATGCTGACACCAAAGAGAAAATTACTTGCCTAGTAAACGTAAATTAAGCTAAATGTGTTGGTAAAAAGGAAGACCTGCTGTGGCTGGAGGCTCGCAGATGTGTAAAATACACAGTCTGTACTAAGCAAGAGCTGGAGATGTGTCACACTACATCTTAGTTTTGACAAATCATAAAGTGATACACAGCTCACAAGTGAATAGCAATACAAAGAAATTCTCTGCCACTTGTGTTTTTCGTAAACACAAGACAGCCTTCATACCAGAGTAAGTAGTTGTATGATATTGTAAGCTCTGACTGAGTGAATAAACCAGAATCTTCCCTTTTAACACTTAATAAGGTCATAAGAGGACTGAAGTCTGAAGTTTTTGGCTTATAGAAAACTATAATAGAAAAAATGGGATGTTATCTTACTCACTCCCACTCTGGATGTCTGGAAATCTGGCTGACCAATTAATGAGAGGTTTCAGTTTGCCACATGATCCAGTCAGTGTTTGAAAAAAAGCCATGCAAGTATTAAACTTTTCATTGATTTCCTTAGAAGGTTTCAGTTCCCATCAGGGAAAATGTACAGCTTGTATAAATTAGGGCCCAACACTGCATGCTGTTGAGTCTTCACTTCCATTTTTCTTGGAAGGAAGTGATTAGTGAGCTCTCAAAGAAAGAACTTAAAAAAATTTCTGATGCGTCAGGTCTTGCTGATATTTCTATCAAGCTGTTCCATGATCATTACAAAAATATTGTTTCATGTGAAGGTACTTGTCAGTAGCAAACAGCACCTCTGAGCCTTAGATCATCTCACTGATATTTGCTCCCACAGGTGCAAACACTCTTCCGCCATAAGAGGGGTGATGCACAGGCAGTTCTGATGACAACTTCGTGCCCCCTTTGTACATTCTTCTACTTTAATCTGTGGACAGATACCAGGTTGTGCAAACTCAGAGCCTGATCCTGAAAGGGGCCGAGCAATTGCAATCCCACTGGAAGGTGTGGATGCTTACTAGGGGCTGATCCAATGCCTGCTGTTAATGCAAAGATTCCCATTGACTTCAATGGATGTTGGATTAGGACCTGGTAATTCAGCTTTTCTCAGGATCAATGACATTTCCATCAGCTTTCAAGTGGCTGCTATGTGCTCCCTTTGAATAATTATGAGGTCTGATTGGGGATGAGGGGGCAAAATGCTTACAACAAGCAAACATTTTGCTGATGTTTGCAGGGTAGATGTAAACATGAATAGCTGCATCGCGCGCACACCTTTCTACTATAAAGAGCTCAGCTTGCAATATGACAGTTAGCATGAATATAAAATATTTATACCCTGCTGCACTATGCAATGATGAGCACACAGAGCATCACTCCTCCACATGCTTGTCAGTGCACAACTCGTGCTTTGTACTGTTGATGTCTGCATAGAGTATATTAAAGTGTATGCTGTGTATTCTAATTAGGCCCTTTTCGTGTTCAAAGTTACGTCTCATTTATGCTCAGTTTTTGTTGGAGTTACATGGGAAAATTGTGTTCATGCTCGTCTTCTGTAATGTGCATGACAATTAAATGGGCCAGCCCTATTGATGCAGTGCTTTTATCTTGATTTGATTTTTCAGGATAGTTTCTATAAAGAAATGTTCTGTCAGCTAGACTGAGGTATTCTGACATTAAGGGTGCATCTCTGCTTACAAATTAAGTTGATTTAAGCTTAATCTACGTCTACACTACAATTTCCTTAAGCAGCAGCTTAAGTCGATTTAAGGAAATTTAAAGTTAACTTTATAAAGCCTAGTATAAAGTTGACTTTACTGGCTAAGTCGACTTTATAAAGTCGACTTAGCCAGTGTAGACGCAGATTAGCCCTAAGGCGACTTTAAGTCTACTTACAGGGCTCCAGGGCTCCCCCACTGCCCTCCTTGCCAGGGTGGTTGGCACAGCCAGAGCCTGGCGTGCCCCCCCCAGGGCAGGACACAGCCCTGTCCACCCCACTCCTATGCCCTGCCCCTGTCTTACTCAGCCTCCATTGTACCCTGGTACAATGGGGCAAATGCTGAGCCCCCTAGCACTTGGCAAGGGATGCCCCCGCTGCCACCGTGGACCAGTCCCAGGTCCACCTAGCCCCTACAAATCGACTTAGGGTGTCCAGTGTGTACGCTCTAAATTGATTTGGCAAGGTCCCCTTTAAGTTGACTTAATTTTTGAGTGCAGACATGGTAAGTCGACTTAGCAAAGTCAACTTATTTGGCCAAGTGTAGACATAGCCAAAAGTATGTATCGATCTTGAGTGCAACTCACTAGAATATGTCTAGGCAGGTAGCCTGTAGGAATTACTCATACCATTAATGCATCAGTTTTTTTATCTTCACAAAATTGATTTGGAACCCGCACCTAGGAAGCCAGCTGTTCAGTAAGTGTAAATCAACAGGGTTCCAATGACTTCAGTTACACTACACTGACTCTCAGCCAATAAAGGTCTGCTTAGAACTGTGTGAATAATCAGTTTTGTTGGCTTGTTCTCTGGCTGAATGAAAAGAGAAAACACTTTCAGATGGAACAAACTCCATTTTTTTCAAATTTTCAGTGAAACAAAATATAAATTTTACTTTGGGTCAAATGAAGTGTTTTATTCAACCCTAAACAATTCTCTTTATTATGATTTCAGGCACTTTAATATGTGTGGGGTTTTTTTATTATCTTGAAAGAAATTTGACAGTATCCACAAAGAAGCACTTCTTTTATGTCCTGTAGCCCCAACATTAGAGCATTCATCTGAGACACTAAAGAGCTGGGTTTAAATCCCCATTTTTGCCAGATTCAGGCAAGGATTTGAACTTGGAATCTCCATGTTACAGTGTCCTTTACCATTGGGCTATTCAGTACCCTGTGGTAAAGAATCTCTCAATCTCTCCTGTTGAAGCTATTCTACTTTGTATGAAGAATTAAATATTCAGTGGAGTAGGGACTGGGACCCAGGTGGCCCCTGTCTCAGTTCAGCTCCTTAACCAGCAAGTTGGTTTTGAGAATTTAGCCTGCAAAAGAATTTTGTGGTTAAAACTAATTAAAATTAAAATTTGAGGGTTAAGCATATTTGACAGGACTTCACAAATACTTTCAGTCCACCCAAAGATGCCTTTTTTGTGGTGAATAAACTATTGTCCAGAAAATTTCTCCCAGGTCTAATAATAAAACTTCCTTTATCTGGATTTCCTATTTAGGCTGCAAGTGCTGGGGGGCTGGATCTCACCTATTCAGTGTGCATATAGCACCTAGAAAAATGGTGCCCCAATCTTCATCAGTGTGCCTAGGCAGCAGTTTGCATGACACATACAAAATAACAATTCCACAATCTTTGTCACAATTTGGATCCGAGTTTCTTCAGATGGAATGCTTTTCTTAACCCTTCAGTGATTACTATTAATTTCTTTTCTATTCTCTCTTTTTTGCTGTTACAGGAGTAGTAAATGCAGAATGTAGTCATTGGTCACTGAAGTATAAGATCCCTGGTTTTCTCCCCTTGGTGGAACAAACCTCTACTTTCACTCAACGGAAGTCCTGTTGCACCTTAAAGACTAACAAATTTCTTCAGGAATAAGCTTTCATAAGATGCATATGATGAAGTGGGTTGCAGCCCATGAAAGCTTACGCCTAAAGAAATCTGTTATCTTTAAGGTGCCACAGAACTTTGTTTTTGCTGTATACAGACTAACACAGCTACTTCTCTGGAACTTAGCTACTTTCACTAATTCTCTATTATAATGATCTTGAGGGTTCATTAAAGAGCACACCATTGAATGAGTGAGGAATAAAACTTTAATAACACAGAGAAGAGTGATTCCCAGGTGTGCAGCTGGGAGCAGCCATGTTAGATCACCTGTAGGGCACATCTCCCAATTCACACAACACTGACCCATGCTAGGGAAAGTCTCTAAAATCACAACTTTCTACAAGCATCTCTCTGCATCAATGTCCTCTACAAGTCAGTAGTTATACTTTTCCATAAATGTATAAAGATTCTGTTTTTTATTGCCCAGAGACCTGAAAGACAAGATCTTGTACCACTCGAATATTAAAGAATCCAAGCATAAAGTTGTAAAATGTAGTGGGGGATGATTGGTAACCTACTTTCAGAGCCACTTTAAATATAGGCTTTTTTGAGGGCAAAAGGTTGTTTTCGCAGCCAGTTTTTCAGCTGATGCTTTCACTCAGCAAGCAGCCCAAACCGAAAGAATTTGCTTGTGTAACCTTCAGGTGGGCTAAAATCATTTAATTGCCCTTCTCCAGTGCCTCGCAGAAATAAACCCCAATCTCTATGGAGAAAGCAGCTGGAGACCCAGGATCCAGTCTGTATGAGACTCACAGTAAAGATTGCTCAGAGTTACCACCCCACACTGAAATACTACTAAAAACAAACATAACAATAAACTTTATTAACTACTAACTAAATAATTTCTTATCCTAAGAAAACAAAATACGATTTAACAGAACAATCCCTACAGAAACCCCGCAGGAAAGATACCCAAAGTGCAGGTGGAGTTCACCCAACTCTCAGCTACAGTCTTTCTTTGCGTGAGCTGTCCTCTTCTTTCTTTGCAGGAATCTTCTGTAGCATTCCATGCAGGCTTTTCCTTCTCCTTTGCAACCAGCCCTCAGTCCCATATGCTTGTCTACAAAATCTGTTGCAGATGACTCCATTAGAGGGAGAAAACATTGTGTTCACTCCTGGCTCAGCTTCTCTCCTGAAAACTGAGCACATGGTCTCTTCTCAAGGCAGCTCCTGCCTGCTGTCTGCACAGACTGCTGCTCTCAGTCATCTGACTGACCACAACACCTCACACCAGCAGGGCACTCTGTGGAGCATGCTCAAAAATGCTACCACTCCCTGCTTGTAGACCTCTCTAGTTGTGGGTAGCTAATATGCCCAGCAACAGTAACCCACCCTCAGTAAGTCTCTTAGGCTATATCTACACTTGTAAATTTAGGTCGACTTTAGCTAAGTCGAATTAGCATGTCTACACATAAATTTTAAGTGGACTTAGGGGGGAACTTACAAAGTCGACCTAGAGCGTCCACACTGGATGCCTAAGTCGACTTCTAGGGGCTAGGGGGACCTTGGGCAGGTCCATGGTGGCAGGGGGAGCACCCCTTTCCCAGTGCTAGGGGGCTCAGCCTTTGCCACATTTTACCTGGGTACAATGCGGCAAAGGGGGATAGGGACCCTGACAGGGCATAGGGGTAGGGTGGGCAGGGCAGAGCCAGGCTTCCCCTGTGCCCCCCTGGCAGGGAGGGCAGTGGGGGAGTCCTGGAGTAGCCTTAAGTCGACTTAGGGCTACTCTAGATCTACACTGGCTGAAGTCGACGTGAAAAAGTCAACTTAAGCCTAAAGTTGAATTAAAAGTAGGTTTAATAAAGTCGACTTAATTTTTATTAAGTCCACTTTATTTTCCTTAAGTCGACTTAAGCAGCTTGCTCAAGTCAACTTAAGGAAACTGTAGTGTAGACGCAGAGTAAATTAAGTCGACTTAAGCAAGCTTAAGTCTACTTAATTTACAAGTGTAGACGCACTCATAAAGAGAGAGCCTTTTTTTAGGCATATGGGTTACACTTGCACTTGTTGCATGTTAACTGCATAATATTTTTACATGAGCCAATATTGCTGAGAACTTTGCTTTCTAGTAGTACAATACAATATGATACTTTTAAATAACACTCAAGATACATCACTTCACTAACTGCTTGCAGGTTGTATCACATTTTGACATATTAAGAGCCATTAATATTCTGGCCCATTGATAACAGACAATTGATGCAGATGACTTAATATTGGATGGAAAACTACACAGTGATTGAACTTTGTACAATGAGCATGTACGAAGAAGCATCTTTGACTAAAGTGAAAGTAGGTGAAAGGTGTAAGTTAGGCATTGATTTCTGTTTGATTAATATAGAGAGTTAACTGGGCATGAACATTCTAAATGCTGGGTAAAGTAATGGTTGGTGAACACTTCTCTCTACATGAATCTTATTAAGGCACTGAGATCCATATTTAAGCACCTACATAGAAGGTTCTGATCATTAGAGGTACTGAGTATTTATAGCTCCCACTCAAATCAGTAGGATTTGTGGCTATTAAACATTTCTGAAAAGCAGGCTAGTTTTTATATTTATCTAAACATACGTAGGTCCCTGTGTTTGAAAGGCTTTTAGCTTTATAGTAGCCAATACCTACTAGTTTTTTGTATTTCTGTAGTGCCCAGACACCTAGGTCAAAATCAGGTCCCCATTGGGCTAGTTGCTTTTCAAATATAGAGAAAGAAATGGAGTGAAACTGTAACCCATTCATGGAGTCAAGACTGCATCTGTGGGCCCTGCCTATAACACAACAAATCGATGAAACAGAGTGAGGTAGAGGGGAGGGCAGAGCAGGGAAAGGAAAATGTGCAAACATGGACCAGGTAGGCCAGATCTAACACTCCATGAATGTTGTGTGTGTGGTGTGTGTTTTTTTTTTTTTTTTAAGATAAAAAGTTTATTTGACAAAAAAAGCAATTTCTGATGGACCATTAGCAAATTAGGTACTTTTTTGCAGCTTTTTTTGAGTTTGGCTGGGTGGGAGCCATCTTGTGATGATCTTCTTGTGAATTTCAGCTTTGCCCAAGGGAAAACTCCCTCTGATCAGTTGTTTCCCAACTGTCTTGTTTCCTGAGGAAGAACAGCCCACAAGACCTTCTGCAGGCAGAAGAAGACAGAGCTCTCACTCTCCCCTGAGGGAGGCACCAGTCCCATCCCTGCAACACCCAGACTGGGAAGGAGTGGAGGGAAGGTGTGACAAACCCCTGCAGTGCCTCCTCTCAGCCTGGACCAGGGAGATGGGAATCCCACTGCATCTCCTTCTGATCTTGGAGGTGAAGAGCTGCAGGATGAGCAGGAATGAGATTGGGGAGGGAGGCAGAATTAATGTGGGGAGATCAGAGGAGTGGGGGACAATTTACTGGAACCTGGGGACCAAACTGCAGTGGGATTAGAACTGATGGGGCAGAATTAATTGCTGTGTAGGGAGCCAGGCAGATGTGAGGATAAGATTTCCTGCAGCCAGGGCCAAAATCACCTTAATACTGTTGGTAAAACCAGCAACATTAAGACCAAGTCTACACTACCACATACTTCACTATAACTTACGGTGCTCAGGAGTGTAAGTCATTCATCAGAGTGAAGCAAGTTCCTCCAGCTTAAGCACTGATATGGGCAGTGCTATGTCAACAGGAGAGCTTCTCCCGCCGACATAGCTATCGCCTCTTCCTCTGGCATGGAGCAAAGCTGCATTGGCACACCTGGGCTCAGGTCGTACTTCTAGTGTAGACAGGCCCTAATGGACATATGCATGTATAATCCCTTTTAAAAAAAAATGCCAGGAGTTTTGGACCAATTTTGTAAGTCAGACCCAAAACATCAAGCGCTTTTTTTTTTTTTTTTTAAACAACCTTTGGGGTCAGCAATAATGACACGTGTACATTATTCAGTCAATATTGCTTTGTGAATCTGTCCCACGGACCTTATGACTTTAATGGTCCAACAAAGTCCTGTTCCAATCAACATCTACTTTTGCCAGGAAATTCCTCCCCTCTCCTCTGACTGGATTATAGGAAGCTAGTAAGCCACCAATCAATCATGGGAAGTATATGGAGTGAATCAACGGGAACCTCTTCACTGCAGAGTCAGCCCAGTCCTACCTAAGTTACTGTGTCTTCACTGATGCTCTGCTCTACTGTGTGTGTCACCAGGAACATGCCCCATGATCCTTTGCGCTGCACTAAGATAAGTCATTCTGATTCTTTCCAAGTGAACTGGGGAAGAACTTGTCCATCCTTCTGGGCCCATGGGGGGAATTGTGGGATGGCACTGGAGGGCGATCAGCACTTAAGTAGTTTAGCCAGCATTTTCATTGCAAAGTGACTCAGTGACCATCCCAAGTGGAAGCTGAACACAATCTCTAACCCACATCCCCAGTTGAGGCCAGTTTGCCTTGGGTGAAAGCACCATCAACTAGGTTCAGAGGGTTTTGTGTGTGGATAGTAGGGAGGTTAGAGGTAATACTTGAGTAAGAGGAAGACATACCCACAAAGAACAGATATGACCCATTGGTGAGTATCTCATGCCTCCCCTTCCATGCCTGAGCCACTGACAATGTGAATCTGTTACAGCCCCTAGCTGCTAAGGCTGTTCTTCAGTTCCCGCTGTAGTTGTAGGAGTCTGTGGTTCATCCCATGGTATCAGACAAGATGGTCGCTGTCAGATAAGGGGGGGGTTTGCCCAGTGTTTGGGCAGCTGTGGGCCTCACAGCATGAGCTTCTGCTGTCTGGAGAAAGTATGTAAGCAAGTTGTCAGTGTATGTTAGTTGTCCATCTCTCTTTGGCTATGTCTACACTGGCAAGTTAGTTCGAATTAAGGAGGCTTAATTCAAACTAACTAAAGCCATGGCTACACTAGGCTTTAGTTAGTTTGAATTAAGGGCTTCCTTAATTCGAACTAATAAGTTCGAATAGGGCTTCAAAAGTAAGGCTTTAATTTGAACTAACTAGTTTGAATTAGCCAATGTGGCCATGTTAATTCAAACTAATTTCTTAGTTTGAACTAACCGGCCATTGAAATGAATGAGGATCGCTAATTCAAACTAAGCAAGTGCCATGAATGGCACTTGCTTAGTTCGAACTAACTTTTTCTAGTTCAAATTAAGCTAATTAACTAACGAACTAACTAATTTGAACTAATTTTAGCAAGTGTAGTCATAGCCTTTGTGCCTAAGCCACAGAGTCTGTAAAACCCCCAGCTACAATATCTAGCTTAGACTGAGACTCAAGGGCTATGTCTACACTAGACAAAGTTAGGTCGACTTTGTTAAGTCGACTTAATAAGGTCGATTTTAAGTCGACTTAAGGAGTCGACTTAAGTCGACCTAAAACTAGCTTTTATTAAAGTCGACTTCAGGAAGTGCTTAAGTTGACTTAATAAAAGCCCACTGTGGACATGGCTTTGTTTAGGTCAACGTAAGCCTCCTTAAGTCGATCTAGCTTGCCAGTGTAGACGCACCCAAGGTTTATAGGTACTGGGTTAAATCCCCAGCATTGGCTGAGATGAGTGCAGTCACACAGATGGTCTGTGGAACTCTCTGGGGATTAAACCCCACCAACGTATGCACTGCATCTTGGTTATGGTCAAGTCTTCAGGAGCATTCTGGCTTCAAGCTGGGATTTGCCTTTTCCAAACCAAAATCGGAATTGGTTGACTGGATCAATGTGCATGGAAAATGGAACCAATTGCTCTGAGACAGGATAGCTGTTTGAAGCAAGGTTATCACCATGTTATGTTAGTGTTGTGTAAAGTTTTCAATGCAACAGAAAGATCGAAGTCTCACTGTGAAGGAATGATAAAAGTTCATACACAACACAGGATTATCTGCCACATCGTGGCCTGAACCCATAGCATAAAAGGTTTAATTTCTTGTGAACACATGACAGTATGTGTTTTAATGGTTAAACGATATACATAACCTTTATGCATAACTTGGTTACTTTTTGTTCTTTCATTAGTAAAGCTTTGTACAGTGATTTAAATGGTAGCTGTGTTTACTTATTGGTCTTTCTGGCATCCTTCCTGTCTTGTACAGAAGCATCCTTATTTTAGTGTGGAATTAAGACCTTGTCTATTCAGGGGAAAATTTCATATGGGAACTTTAATTGATCTGAAAACCAGCTTGGTAAAAATGGGTCAGACCATCTCAGACCTGCTCAGTGCTTCAGGCTGGATTCTTTATCTGTTTCTGGTCATTCTGTGCTTCTTAAGAGGTATGAATAGCTGGAAACTGACTGCAGCTGGCGATCAGAGAATCCCCCTGTATGAGAGGAATCGTTACTGGTACAGATGTGTCAGTTCCAGGTTCTGCATGTCCAATCTCTCCCTTCCAGCCTAAGGAACTCTTTGGAAGTGGGAGATGTCATCTTGAGGTGGGATAAGGGCCAGAGCAGAGCAAAGAAGCTCTCTGCCTTGACCACCTTGCACTTAGCATCTTAGGACCCTAAATCAGGTGCATCCAGCCTTTTAATATGAGGGGTCACATTACAATTTTTTATCACTGGCGATCAAGTTTTGGATGGCGGTGGGGAAGGAGGGGAGGGGTGGTTTGATGCTGTGCCTGGCTGGCAGCATGGAATGGCAGGGTAGGGTGGATAGAGGTGCCAGCTTTTATTTTGTTGGTGGGTGCTGGCAAGGTGAGAAGTCTGGAGGAGGGTTAGGGGGAGGACACATGACTGGTCAGGTGACTCACCCTTTCCCAGAGCTGCCATGCTCTCCCCACTCCCCGACCCACTTATGAGAGTGGCTCTGTCCTTTTCCCAATGTGCTTCACTGCCCATTAGGCTACTCTCCTTGGTAGAGTGAATGGGGATCCACTTCCAACCCTGGTACCTCCTGCCTGTGGAGCCTTGACTAGGGGAAGTGACTTACCTTCCCTGCCCTGGTCAGGAAACTTTGGGAGGAGAGAACTGGGAGCTCTGATTCACATCGCCCCTGCCCCCAGCAGCCAGCCTGGACGAAGAGGGGAGGCTGCTTCCCCCAGTCAGGGGCTGGGGCTGCTGCAGGATGTGGCCTCCAGGGGTGCTGGACTGGCCTATGTTCCTGCTGGGCTTGGCATGTTGGGGGGAGGCTGAGTTGTACCTTTAGAACTGAGTGGAGACTTTGGCTTATTTGCATGTAATATAAACATGTATCTCTTTTTAGTAAGCTCTGTGCCAATATTTTAAATATATTCTAAATATTTTGAAATTAGCCATATTTCCAATAATTAAAATATGAGATGAGACAACATATTATAAGCAGATGTAAATATACGAAAATAGCCTAATTTGTGCTATTTCATTTACTTTCAGTAGAATGACACCCTGGTTGTTAGTTTACAATGTACATATGAATGACTTGCACTGAAGATTTTTTGTGTCATATAGTATGCAGAAAGTACAAACATAATAAATCTATAGTGCTATGCTCTAAGGGCTCATGTTACCTCTGAAAGCAAGTGGCAGAATGGAAAAATGAACAGACAATCCAAATTGTGGTTAAAATTCTGATTATCCACTCTTTATGCAGAAGCCTTTCTGCTTCCTCCTAGTACCTATCCCTCTGTCCTTGTACTGTGAGTTATGTGATGACACTGTTGTCCCCATAGTATAGCCCTTCCATTGCTGGTTATTGCTCCTCAGTTGCACTGCTTCACTCCTTGAGCAAGGTCATTCTTTGTGGCCCCAGGAGGACTGGGGAAGCAGTCTTTAACATTTGCTGCCAGTTTCTGGTTTGGTACCCAGGGTCTCTGAGCTGGGATATTAACTGCAAATGCCTGTCTTGCAGCAAGTTCTCTTGAATTGTAACCTTATTTCACAGTGACTCGAGGCCTCGTAACAAACCTGCTTCCTCTCCTTCTCTTTTGAGTATAGCTTTTACTTCATTCTTCTTCCTTTCCATGGTCCAGCCAGTGGGAGGATCCCACAGTGGATGGATGTGTGGTGAACTCCCGGACGTTGCCAGCACTTTCAGGGCAATGTCCAGGGAATGAAGCATGGTCAGGAGCAGGGGAGCAGCTGTGACAATCACCTTGTGTCACTGAAGAGGGTGAGCTTTGTAAACGGATTGAGGTAACCTCCATAAAGTAGCCTCACAGCAGCTCATTAACACGGAGTAGGAGTCCTGGCCTGGCCCATGCAAATCTCCCTGGTGCTTGGCCTATCTACTTAGCCAGGTACTGGGGTCAGGTTTCAGCCCTAAAAATAAATCTATTAAGATGATCTTGTCTCCTTCTCTACTTATATGAATGATTAGTAAAAAGACCTGAAATAGACATATACATTTCCTGCTTTTTTTCCCTTTAACCTCAACAATTCTGTCCTCTGATGAATGGAGAGTGGGAGAATTGATCTTTAAATAGGCTGGCTAAAACACTCTGATATTAATGATACTAAAAGTGATGCACATGTTACAGAAAAGGTGTTTGTTAAAGAACTGGCACCTCCACCCTTTAGGGCAGGTGTCAGAAGAAGGATGGCCCCATGATGGGGTTGCTAGCCTGGGACTTAAAAGTTCTGGGCTCAACTTCTTGCTTCCCCATGGGCTTCTTGAGTGACCTTGTCCAAGTCATGTAATTTCTCTGGGCTATCCTAATAGCACTATCCTATGTCAGAGGGTGTTGGGTGGATTTCAGATACCTCTGCCTTAAATAGAGAATTCACAATGTCTTCTAGGGACAAGAGCCTTGATATTTCTCAGTCAAAAACTGAGCTGAGCTTCCCTCACTTTTTTTTAAAATGTTTTTTAAAGAAACCTTTCTTTCAGATCATAAAAAAGCCCAATTTTTAAAAACTCCTTTGCAGGTCATCTTTAAGAGAATACAGTTGGTATGGGATTAAATTTGCCAGGCAGCAATGCTCAGCGCATTTTAGCTGTCACATGCTCAGTCATCAGTATCATATAACATATTTTGAGTTGATGGGACAAATTCTCTATTGTGTTATGGATCCTTTATACTGCTAAAGCATTGCAAAGGGCCCTTGATTTGAGTGCAAATGCCCGGTAGAGAATTCCACAGTTGGAGAGGAACTTCCTGCTGGCATAAATGCATTGCACTTAGGTCTTGTACCTGTGCCCAGTCTAAGGGATATGTCTGGAACACCCAGGAAACATTGCAGTGCAGAATTCCACTATGAAAATCTTCTACTGGTGATGGGCCACATTAGGGATCCTATACCAGTGACGCAATTTAGAGCAGTCCAGCTGCTGTTCTAAATCATGGTGGAGTTGGGGTTGGCATTAAGAAGCAGGGAAGCCAGATGTCTCTTCCCTGTTTTTCTGTGCTGAGTGGAACTCTGCACTGGAGGGAATGTAGTCCTATAAAACACCTTTCATCTGAAGCTCTAAAGAGCAAAATTCCTGTGGGCAGTGTGTGTTATACTTTTTCTATATTACACCATTAATACAGTCACTTCAGAAGTAAGTCGTCTTACTATATACTAAAAAGGTCCAGAGGGGTAGTTGTGTTAGTCTGCTTCAGCAAAACACACAAGGGCTATGTCTACGCTGGCAATTTAATTCGACTTAAGGAGGTATAAGTGGACTTAAATTAAGCCACGTCCACACTAGGCTTTATTAAGTCGACTTAAGAAATTCCTTAAGTCGACTTAATAAACGCTTAAATTGACTTTGTTACCACCACTCATTAAGTCGACTCCTTAAGTCGACTTAAGGATGGTGTGGACATGGAGTAACCCTTAAGTCAACTTTATTAAGTCAACGTAAGGGTGGTTATGTCGACTTAACAAAGTGGACTAAGTCGACTTAAAGCTAAGTTGACTTAGTCCACTTCGTTAAGTCAACTTTAATAAGGTCGATTTTAAGTCAACTTAAAGTCGACCTTATTAAAGTCGACTTAACAAAGTCGACTTAACTTTTCTAGTGTAGACATAGCCAAGGAGTCCTGTGGCACATTCAAAGGCTAACACATTTATTTCTCACATAAGCTTTTGTGGGTGTATATATACTGCAGTTTCCATTTAATGCATCTGATGAAGTGGGATTACACCCATGAAAGCTTATGTGATAAATAAATTTGTTAGTCTTTGAAAGTGCCATAGGACTCCTTGTTTGTTTTGCTCTTTTATGGTGATCACCTATTGAGATATGCAGGACTTAAACCCCCATCCAGACATACACACACTGTACTGCCTGGGGAATCACTCCAAAAGTGTAAAAAGCAAGACTGTAAAGCACTGAAAGGCTTGCATGGCTTCGAAAAGTGAATGAAGATAACCTATAGGAACTTTGGAAAAATACTGCAGATTTTGAAGCATTGCAAAACCAATATGATTATGTCCACTTCCAATCCCAGCCTGATCTACTTTCACTAATATTAACATAACTTTGAATCCCAATAGAGCTTACAATGACAACTGAATTAAGCTACTGTTTTGATATATACTTCCTAGGACAAAAATAAAAAATATGTTATATAGAAGTCATTAGTTGGGAAAATACTCATTCTTGGTTTTTCTCCTGTTGTGGCACCAAACTAGTTGACCAGAATGTATCAATCTTCAATGTAATTCAGGAAAAGTCAAATCAGATGTTTCACAATAAAAATATCAGAATAACATACTGAAGATGTCATTAATTTTGCTGCGACTTTCATATATTAATTTCACATTCTGCAGGTAGAATTTGACTAAAGACAACACTTCAAAATTGAACAGAAATTATTGTGTGGTGTTCAGAATTAATTGCTATGGCTCCTGCTTCCTTCACCCCACAAAGAACTACATTAAGCATGGATATAATCCATAAAGCTCTAATGTTCTCTATTTATCAAACTTTTCTCTAAGCAGCAGTACTGATGAAGCCTTATATCTAAAGGTACTATAAACAAAACAAAGCTGATCTTGCAGACTGACTGGGTGCGTCTACATTTACAAATTAAGTCGACTTAAGCTTTCTTAAGTCGACTTAATTTACTCTGCATCCACACTGGCATTTCCTTAAGTCAACTTAAGCAGCTGCTTAAGTCGACTTAAGGAAAATTTAAGTCGACTTTATTAAACCTCGTTTGCTGGCTAAGTGGACTTTAGAAAGTCCACTTAGCCAGTATGGACGTGGAGTAGCCCAAAGTCGACTTTAAGTCAACTTAGGGGGCTCCAGGGCTTCCCCACTGCCCTCCATGCCAGGGTGGCTGGCACAGCCACAGCCTGGCGTGCCCCCCCACAGGGGAGGACAGAGCCCTGCCCCTATAGCCTGCCAGGGTCCCTGTCAGGCTCAGCCCCCATTGTATCCAGGTACAATGGGGCAAAGGCTGAGCCCCCTGGCACTTGGCAAGGGGTGCCCCCCTGCCACCGTGGACCTATTCCAGGTCCACCTAACCCCTTTAAGTCGACCTAGGCATCCAGTGTGGACGCTCTAGGTCGATTTGGCAGGGTCCCCTTTAAGTTGACTTAAATTTTGAGTGGGGACATGCTAAGTCGACTTAAATTAACAAGTGTAGACATAGCCACTCTTACTCCACTGGGCCTCTGGGTAATGGACAGCTATATATATATATTTTGGGGCGGTACTGAAATTAAAAAGCAGCAAATTTAAAATTAAGGCAATATAATGCATGACTAGATATCGCTCAGGCCAAGAACTTCTCAGGGTTAATACATAAGAACATAAGAAAGGCCGTACTGGGTCAGACCAGAGGTCCATCCAGCCCAGTATCTGTCTACCAACAGTGGCCAGTGCCAGGTGCCCCAGAGGGAGTGAACCTAACAGGCAATGATCAAGTGATCACTCTCCTGCCATCCGTCTCCATCCTCTGATAAACAGAGGCTAGGGACACCATTCTTAACCCCTTTCTGGCTAATAGCCATTGATGGACTTAGCCACCATGAACTTATCCAGTTCCCTTTTAAATATTGTTATAGTCCCAGCCTTCACAACCTCCTCAGGTAAGGAGTTCCACAAGTTGACTGTGCGTTGTGTGAAGAAGATTTATATAAGGGCAATAATACAATTGCAGTCTTATTTTCTATCCCCTTTTTAATGATTCCTAACATCCTGTTTGCTTTTTTGACCGCCTCCGCACACTGTATGGACATCTTCAGAGAACTATCCACAATGACTCCAAGATCTTTTTCTTGACTCGTTGTAGCCAAATTAGCCCCCATCATATTATAGGTATAGTTGGGGTTATTTTTTCCAATGTGCATTACTTTACACTTATCCACATTAAATTTCATTTGCCATTTGGTTGCCCAATCACTTAGTTTTGTGAGATCTTTTTGAAGTTTTTCACAATCTGCTTTGGTCTTGACTATCTTGAGTAGTTTAGTATCATCTGCAAACTTAGCCACCTCACTGTTTACCCCTTTCTCCAGATCATTTATGAATAAATTGAATAGGACTGGTCCTAGGACCGACCCTTGGGGAACACCACTAGCTACACTTTTCCAATCTGAGAATTTACCATTTATTCCTACCCTTTGTTCCCTGTCTTTTAACCAGTTCTCAATCCATGAAAGGACCTTCCCTTTTATCCCATGACAACTTAACTTACGTAACAGCCTTTGGTGAGGGACCTTGTCAAAGGCTTTCTGGAAATCTAAGCACACTATGTCCACTGGATCCCCCCTGTCCACATGTTTGTTGACCCCTTCAAAGAACTCTAACAGATTAGTAAGACATGATTTCCCCTTACAGAAACCATGTTGGCTATTGCTCAACAGTTTATGTTTTTCTATGTGACTGACAATTTTATTCTTAACTATTGTTTCAACTAATTTGCCCGGTACCGACGTTAGACTTACCGGTCTGTAATTGCCGGGATCCCCTCTAGGGAAGCTAGATGTAATGTCTAAGTGGTAACAAGAACAACCAGAGTTTTAACAGTAAATATTAAAATAATAGTTTTGGAAGAGATACAAACCCTCGTGCTTCATGCCATAAGGCAAACTCTAGTTATAGGGGCTTACGAGGAAACTTTACTTGGTAGTGTGTTTCAGGGTCTTTGCACCTTCCTCTAAAGAATCTGGCTAATGATAATAGTTAGAGAATTGTTACTGGACTACATGGGCCACTGCTATGATTCAGTGGGGCAACTCTCATCTTTCTAGAAATATTAGATTCCTACCTTCTTTTATCTATTCTAGAGTCCTAGAGATGACTTTGTTCTGTTTAAACTGTACAAAATGTTAATGAAGGGCAAGACATTGACTGGCACGAACTGTGCCATGCTGTAGTCAGTCCAATGCTATATTGTCATAACTCATCATCATAAAAAGGAATGGCACTGTACCATTTTCCTATTTATAACTGGTCCTATTAGCACACTGAACTGAAAAAAAAGCCAAAGGATCCACTGTAATATTTAGAATTTACATATTCATGAACCTTAATTAGCAAGTCATAGGGTATTTTGGCTCTTTTTTTTTTTTTTCTTTCTTTTTTAAAAAAAAAAGGAAATTAAAGGCAACTGCCCACGGCATTCTATTTTTCATTTGCCTTTTTATAAAGTAATACAATTCACACATTCTAACACAGGTAGGTAACTAATTGATATGAATATGGGGATTGGCATCCAATCTAGAAACCACTTAGCTTTGTTTAAGTTTGTTTTTTATTGTTGACAACCCCGGCTATGTCTAATTAAAAGGGTGCAATCGAATGCAAAGATTTTGTGGGTTAGGTGGATCAGTGTTGAATCTTAATAGGTAGTCTTATTTCCAGCGTTTTTTTTGACCGATCAAGGCCTAGATACAATTGTCCTCATTATGAGTTAATTTTGCCCTTGAATCTCTCTAAATTTTACACCCCTACTTTATATTTTATAGGCTGCAAAGACGCAACTTTTTTGATGAGGACGTTAACATATGTGTTAATTTGATATCTGACATTCAGGAAATGATTGGATCACAACACAGATGATGATTGCTTTTTACCAATTAAAATGCACCCTGACATGGGATATTTAGGTCAGCCATTTATGTTACCATCCTAAAAGCATCTGTCAGTCAATGCAAATGGCACAACTGGTAATGCCAGGAACAGCATACACTGTATGTGAATTCAATCAATTAATTTTCATTTTTTCAAAGAGAAAGTAGAGGGTGGCTTTGATCTTTGTCATTTTCCAAGAGGGAGACCCCAAGCAGTTTCTGCTAATTTATTTGATGATTTCCCTGGCCTGAGAAAGTATTAGGTTGTGCAAATTAAACAATTCACCTGGACTTCCTGGAAAGTCTCTAGATTAAAGTGTTTTTTTCTCACTGATTGAGTTTTGTAATTTACTAATTTCACACTGTAGGTGCTTTGCTTATAGTCTTTCTCCTTACACAACATAGCCCTAAATTCTTTATTATTTATTAATTTTAAAGGAAGGCTGAGATGTCAATTCATTACTCTTCTGCTGAGTTGTTGCTCAGTACATTGAGAAGCACCTCAGATGATTAATATGTGAGAGAAGAACACCATTGTAGTCACAAGACATCAGCTTCGTCGCTGACAGCTTTGTTACACTGTGATCTTGAGCTAACTTAGGCCAGTCAAGGATTCTCGTTTCCCATTATCCCAACAAGGCTCACAGCGCCCCATGATTCAAAGCCATTTCTTAGGCATTTCTGAGCACCGTGATTACATTTGGAGAGGAGCGAATGCCTTTGCATTCCTGCTCTTCCTTATCATTACTGTGACAGATAGAGAGAGACACACACAATATGTTGTCCTAGTATTCATGCTGTTCTGATACCACTGATGTGACTTTGAAACCCAAATACTTCCAAAGACATCTGGTGTATAATGAACACTTCAAAATCATTGGGTGGTGGCAGCAACGACACACACGCATTTATCATAATCTTTTAAGACCGAGCTTTACTCTGTTCAGAAAACTATCTTAAGTTGTCATGTGAACGTGAGCCCTTTGTGTTACACTGTTGTGTGAAATCTTCAGTGCCTTGTTGAAGCTTGTTGAAGTGGGTTCTGTTAGCTGGAAATATCAGGATAACATCTTCTGGTGGTTTAGAAAGAGAAACTGTGTCTCTCTTCAGAGAAGCAAGATAGAACCATACAAGGAGCTTCAGTCCTGAAATCTGAGGCAGTGCCACTAATGAGCAATTTTTGTTTGGAGAGTAAATGTATTGAGGCTTTTGGGCCAGTTGAGTCTTTTAGAATTTCAACCTCTTTACTTGAACTCCCTCTAACTGATGGGTTGCCATGTGCCCATCTTTATTTTTGTGCAGTAATACAAAACTCCTTATGATTTCCTGCTACAGTCTCATTTGTCCTGTTGTACCTATTTTTTCCTGTTTAAAAGAATGAAACTTGCAGGACGATATAATAACTCTCCAGCACATTATTCCAACTGGTGTCTCTTTGCAACAATGAATTTTGAAAGCTTGGTCCCAAAATTCATTTTAATGATATCTTTCAGGAAAACATAATATCTTTATGATAATCACTGCGAGTAAATGCAGGTGGTATGATGTGCTATATGCAATATAAAAGCTGGACTAGACTATATGATTAGCTAGTAATATAGGCAAGGCATTTTAAATGATCGAGTATTTATCCAAGACTTCTATGTTATTTTAGATTGCTGGATGATAGTTAGTACATATTTTAAAACGAACAGTCACTCTTTTCAGGAACATGTTCACTAAAAATGCTTTGTGCCTATGCATGTGTTTGAAACCCAACCCATTCACAAAGAGAATCTGCTGCCGGTTTCAGTACTGGCTAGTTATTTATTTGGGGTTAAAGGCAATGCCCTGAGAAAATACACATCTGTTTCTTTTTTCCTCCCTTCCATGTAAGGGTAATGTGCACAGTCCTATTAAACACAAAGATGCTAAATGTAAATAACATTCAGCTAATGGCTTACAGAACAATGTCCTTGGCTATGTCTACACTTGCAAGTTAGGTTGACTTAAGGAGGTTTAAGTCGACCTAACTTAGTCCCTGTCCACACCTAGCTTTCATTAAGTTGTTTTAAGAAAGTCCTTAAGTTGACTTAATGAAAGGTTAGATCGACTTAATAAGAACCGCCGGGTAGATCGACCTAACCCTTAGGTTGACTCCTTAGGTCGACCTAAGTACAATGTGGACACTTAACTCCACTTTATTAGGTCGACCTAAGGGCAGTTAGGTCGATTTACTAAGTCCCTGTTTGGGGAAACCACGTTAAGTCGACCTAATAAGGTCAACTTTAGATCGACTTAAAGTGAACCTTATTAGGTCGACTTAACAAAGTCGAGCTAACTTTTTGTAGTATAGGCATAGCCCTTGACATAAATTTTTGTGCGGCGATACAGGGAAATGTGTAATACTTGGATGACTGAATACCAAATATATGAAGCCAGGTGGCATTTTTTCAGTGAAACACATGCATGCCAGTGGCCTTCCACAGCATTGAAGAGCCCTGGTTATCAGAACTACTCTAGGAGCTATATTCTTTTTTTTCCAAGTTGGAGAAGACTACACAATAGCATCAACAGTCACTGCTTAAGAAACCTTGCCTGTGGATTACTGTCTGTAACATGAACAAACAACATCTTATTCTACTAATTAATCAACTCTGCTGACAGGGAAAAAAAGGAGAGGAAGTGCTCAACATTGTGTGTTAATTATTGGTACCATTCATAACAGTTTTATTTATTGCATGAGCTTTCGTGGGAGAAAATCCCACTTCATTCATAACAGTGTGAGTGTGTGCCTTGTGTTGTGTCATATCATGCAGTGGTTCTCAGACTTATTTGATTGCGCCCCCCTTCTTTGCGTCTCTAGTCATTCACCACTCCTGTTCCTACCACACAAGTACATATACCACCACCCAGCTCTGAAGGCCAAGCAGAGAGTGGCAAAAGCTCCAAAGAGAAGGGAGCTAGGCTGTTCTCGATGGTAACAGAGGACAGAACAAGGAGCAATGGTTTCAAATTACAGCTGGGGAGGTCGAGGTTGGATATTAGGAAAAACTTTCTCACTAGGAGGGTGGTGAAGCATTGGAATGGGCTACCTAGGGAGGTGGTGGAACTCCATCTTTGGAGATCTTTAAGGCCCTGTTAGACAAAACCCTGGCTGGGGTGATTTAGTGGGAGTGGTCCTGCTTTTTAGCAGGGGGTTGGACTAGATGACCTCGTGAGGTCCCTTCCATCCCTATTATTCTATGAACTGCTGGCCCATCTCTGAAGGCAGTGTTGCTATCAGCAGCAGCAGAGAGTAAGGGTAGCATGGTCTGTAATGGCCACTCATACATCTCCGCTGCTGCTGGGGGGAGTGCTGCTTTCACAACTTGGTGTCCGACAAGAAGCCACATCCTGGCCCCCAACCCTGAAAGCAAAGTGGCTGCTCAGGCTCTCCACCCCCCTGGTCCCTACTACATTCTGAGTCGCCCCAGAATGGTGTGCCCCCAAGTTTAAGAACCTCTGTTGTAATGTCAGACAGCAAAAATGGTGTAAATCAGGGTTTCTAAAAGAAAAATCTTTGTAGTGTAGAGCTCATTTCATTGAAAGATTGTCATAGCCTACCTGGCAACAACAACTGCTTACATGGAAAGTACTCATTTCTAACTCTCTAATGTAATAAGTCTTTGTAATGCTCTGGAAATAAGTTAGTCGCTGTCTAATTTTGCTCTGCATTTCAACTCCCACTCCATCTGTTCTGTTCCTCACACTTCTTGCTCCCCTGTACATGCTTCCACAAGTAATTACCCTACACAGTGGGCTTCAGAGGGGATGGAATCTGATTGTAAAAGTAGGAACCGGTGTTTCTCAAGTTAAAGGAGTGACTCTGCTGCTGTGTTGCAGCAGTCGGCTCTTCTCCTCTTACGCTGACCCATCAATGAAGTGGAAACTACAGATGGTTTGGAAAAATGTGGTTTCAAGGATACTTCTTTTGCTGAAAAATGTCATTTCTTGAAATTTTTCATTTATTGACAATTTCAAGATAAAAATTGTAATAATTTTTAATAAAAATTGTTTGAAAATTTAGTAATGCTCCTCTTTCTCTCCCTCTGATTTTTGTAGTTATTCTATTTTTTTTCCTGTTGGAAAAAGGAAAGACTTTTGAAAAATGTTGTTAGGACCCCTTATTTGGAAACACGAAAAGTATTTTGAAGAATTTCTGGGGCTGGTCAAAAAGTTTTGAGTGAAACATTTCTTCATTGAAAAATGGGGCTTTGTTGAAACAAAATTTTTCTGTGGCCAAAAATCATTTGTATGTAGAATTTTCTATTGGAAAAATCAAATCCAAATGTTTTCTTTTGTTGTTAAGCTCTGCATCTGCTTGAGCCAACATAGAGCCTCATGGGAGTTGGAGTTCTGGGTCCTTCATGTTCCTATTTTCCCCTGTGGGCCTAGCTCTGTAGCTGAACTACATCTCCAATTATACATTCAGGACTTTATGCTTTAGTATTTTGAAAAAAAAAATTCTAAAAAAACCAGAAAACTTACATTCTTCCTTGACCAACTCTAGCTGCGACCTATCAAAAGGCCACTCTAAGAGAGAATTGGGTTCCAAAAGATAAAAAGCAGAGAACAGAAAAGGGGGAGATTTTCCCACTCTATCCATTCCAAATCTCTTTAGCTTAAGTGTTGAGTTGACTAGCCCATGTATTTCCTGAACAATATCTTTCATTATCTAATAAAAATAAATTACAGGCATGTTGCTGGTAGTGAGATGGGATAATGATTTATAATCCTGGTAGAGAATGGCAGTAATAGATGTTTAATATTTTTGTGGGTTATGGTATCACCAAGAAAACTCAAGCAAATTTGAGTTAGACATTAGAATCTCCGAGTGAGCTCTTGCCTCAAAGGCCTGCAGACAGTGGATGGAATAAAGTAAGTATTTTAGTTATTTGGCAGATAGAGAACTGACGTAAACAGAGATTTAGTGATGTGCTGAAAGATCATATAGGAAGCCTGTAGCTTGAACCGGGCACATCAAGGGTGCCACCATCTACCTTCAGCTATACGTGCTGCATATCCCTGTGCAGGGTGTGTCCTGAGTTCTGCAGCTGCATGTGCCCCCGACACTCCCTCTCCTTCTCCAGTCTCTGGGGCAGGAATGGGATGAATCTGGGATTGTGGATGGAGGGGGTCAGCATGACCCTTCAACAGTAGGCTCCTGCCCGGAGTCATGAGTAGGGCTTCAGTGCTCAGTGGGAGAAGCCAGTCCCACGTCCGGTGGCTCCTTTTTCCTCCTCACCTGCAGAAGCCAGTAGGTCCAGTATTAGCACTTATGCAGGGGTTGCTCTGCAGCAGGTCAGTGTGGAGGCATCCAGGGATGCCATTGCTGGGACTGGGCAGGAAAGTATGTGGCTGGAACTGCTGAAAATCCAGTGCCTTAACAATAAAAGCTCCTTCTTTCTGTTGTAATCAACAGCAGCATCTGCCCTGGGAGAGTTTCCTCTCACAACTTTATAATAAGAAAGACGAGGTGTGAAATACTCTAAGCAGAATAGTTGTGTTTCTTTTTTGGTTTGGTCTGATAAAGAAAAATCTTCTTCAGTGTGGAAGAGGTGGAAACCCTTAATTCAGTTGTGAGAAAGAGGATATGAAAATAACTTTTCATAAATATTAGGAAGTGCTCTGCTTGTCTTCTATAACTAAAGAGAATATATCTTAGGAAAGGAAGTGAACAGCGTTCTAAGAATGACTTTTGCTTTCAAGTCCAGCATTTTCCTCTCCAGCATAAAAGGATTCAGACAGGCATTTAGCATTATGTGAAATCACGTACCACTTAGTCCCTTAGTGTTGCTTTCTATGCAATTACCTTTTTTGTTTGCTCAAAGTAACATCCTTGTATAGAAAGGAAATGTGGTGATTAAAATTTTGGTATAATAATTTTATATTTTTTCTCCTAATATGATTAGAAAGGTGATTTAAAAAAAAAGATATTAAGTTCTTTGTTCATTAGCCTCATTTCAAGGCAAGGAGACTCATTGAGGCTGGTCATTGGTCATATATACCCAATTAATGCTCAAGGTCAAGAGTATATTATGCTGACAAAGTCCTGGTTGGATGGAAACATGCATTCTTGATTAACAGCCTTTGTAGCAAATGAAATTATAGTCCAAGAAATCTGATTGTGTCTGTGCTTGAGTGAGGTAGCGTCTCCCTGCTCAATTTCCCAATGTGCATGCTGCCATATGCTGCAGAAATTCAGGATTTTTTTCAACAGGAAAAAAAAAAAAGGAAAGGAAGAGCCTAAGGCAGTGGATGTGACACTGCATGAGGAAACACTGAATAGGTTGAAAAATGATTGAAGAATTTCCTTTGGCAATGGAGCTATTTTGCTAGCCCATTTCTTTAAGAGAAATTGAACATGGAGCCTCTGCCACCTCTCGCTGTCTGTTAATCAGAGTGTAACACCAATTTAGATGACGTCAACTCAGAAGCAGACTTTACTAAGAGATAAAAGCAAAGAGTAGTTTTTTATCTGGTTTAAATGAAGTCAATGGAGCTAAGCCAATTTACATCAGCTGAAAATCTGGCCCCCAAAATGACTAGCTGAAAGAGTTCTGTCTGTCTGTCCATGGTAGTTGAAAACCTAAATAATTTCAGCAGTACTTCTTTGGTTTGCCCAATCTTAAATACATTTGCTGTTTAGTCAGACACTTGTTTAGAATCTTTGGTTGGAAGGACAAATACAGTTGATGATGTAATAGAAAAAATCAGGAAACAATTAGAAATCCTTCTTTACTAAATGTTTTATGAGGCTGAATTTGCATCTGGGGAATATTAGAGCAAATACTGCAAGAGGAAATTAGTTTTAATTTCAGGCTAATGTAAAAATTTGGTTCTAATTATGTTATGATTTATAGACTGTAATCAGGCTGTCATTTTAGTACATTGATTAGATTGTTCTATTTTTTATTTTGTTTGGCCTAAATAAAAGGAATATTGTTTCTCATGATATATTTAAAAACAAACAACGATTGGCAACGGAACACGCTTAATCTTCAGGGAGCTACTGCAAAAGTAAAAAAATCTAACATTTCAATTGGGAGAAGCTCCCCGTAAACATCTGCAAAACTGCCTCATTATTCTCCTTCAAAATCCTTCTTAACTCTTACCTTTGCTTTGAGGCTTACAAAAAGCTTAACAATGGTTAGGCTGGTTGTGTGCTGAGATCACTGCCTCACTGTTTTCCCTTGTACTTTCAGTCCATCTCTCTGTACCCATCTGTTGTCATTTGTTTTATATATATATTGTAATCTCTTTGGGGCAGAGACTGATTTCTTGTTCTGTGCTTGTACAGCACCTAGCATAATGGGGTCTGGGTTCATGACTGATTCATGACTGATCCTGATTCATCTCCTAAGCACTATAATACAAATAATAATAGTAATAGGTTCCTTTGTCTATGTTGCAGGGCAATGCAAGTATGGAAATTGAGCTAGACTTGTCATAGCTTCCTTAATTCAATCCACTGTATCACATATTGCAACCTGTTTGCCATATAAAATCATCCACCTGTCTGATACCCCCTGTTAAAAGGCCTCAGACAGAGAAGATGAGTTGAGACCAATATAGCTGCCCAGCCTCATGGTTCATTGCTTTGTTAGTATGTGTATGTGAGAGTCGGGGTCCAGATACGCCAAAGGGTCTGAATCCCAAAGAATAAGCAATTGAATCAAATAGTTACCTACAGTGTTATTGTGTATAAAAATATGCCAAATCATAGAAGATTAGGGTTGGAAGGGACCTTAGGAGGCCATCTAGTTCAACCCCCCGTGCTCAAAGCAGGATCAGCACTAACTAAATCATCCCAGCCAGGTCTTTGTCAAGTTGCATCTTAAAAGGAAGGTCTTTCATGAAAGCTTATCCTGGTCTGGACTTGACAGCCATTATGAGGTGTGTATATAGACTGGGATTACAAATCTATATATTTATGTATCTAAAATAGTATGCTCCTGATTGATACTACAATTTCAAGTATACTTCACAGTAGGGAGGTGCTCCTGCCAAGCCAGTTGTTTACATAAAACTAACATAAAGTACACATCCACTGGCTAGCTGGGAAAGGACAATGGTGGATTGTTAGAGATAGAGGGAAAACACTGTGACAACTTGAGAATGAAAAAAGAACCCCTGTCTTGAGAAACTAATGGAGGACAGAAATTCCCCTACCATGAATCACTGTAGTCTGAGGTCTACACTATAGAGTTAGGTTAATATACGGCAACTTACATCAACCTAACTATACATTACAATTTTGCTTTCGCCCACATAACTGCCCTGCTATGCTGACTTAATAACTCTACCTCTATGGGAGGTGTAGAGTGAATGCCGCTGTAGTTAAGTCGACACATCATCCATTTAGACACTGAGTTACTTACATTGTCTGTTTCTGGCTTTCAGAAGCTGTCCCACCATGCGCCAAATTGACACTAAAATCTATTGAAGCGCTAGCAAGTGTAGACACGCACAAGCAACATGATTACTGAGGTAGCTGTATGCCAACAAAAATTAGGTTGACTTGGTTTTGTAGGGCAGACATGCCCTGAGACAGAGGAAAACAGCACTGCAAACCCTGAAAAGAGAAAACTTTGAAGTGAACTGAGGACCCGGCATCTGGGTGGGATGCTGTTCATAGACTCATAGAGTATGTCTACACTAGCAATTTAGGTCGACTTCAGGACCCTTAAGTTGACTTAAATTACTCCATGTCTACACCAGACTTTCATTAAGTCGACTTAAGAAATTCCTTAAGTCAACTTAATGAAAGCTTAAGTCGACTTAATAAGAACAACCCATTAGGTCGAATTAAGGATGGTGTGGACGTGGCATAACCCTTAAGTCGATTTTATTAGGTTAAGTCTACTTAGCCCACTTTATTAAGTCAACTTAACAAGGTCGGCTTATCTTTTTCTAGTGTAGACATAGCCATAGACTCTAAAGTCAGATGGAACCAATATGATCATCTAGTATGACCTCCTGCAATATGAAGGCCACAGAACCTCATACACTCACTTCTGTAATAAACCTCTAACCTATGACTGAGTTATTAAAGTCCTCAAATCATGGTTTTAAAGACTTGAAGGTATAGAAAATCCACCAGCAAGTGAGCCGTGCCCCATGCTACAGAAAAGAGTGAAAACCCCCTCGCACCTTTGCCAATCTGCCCTGGATGAAAATTCCTTCTCCACTCCAAATATAGCAATCAGTTAAACTGTGAAATGCTGGGTCTTTTTTGGGATGGGAGTGCAGTGGGAAACTGTTCAAAGGCAATAGATACCTTATATTAGAGAAAGGAATGTATCTAATATGGCAGTGTAAAGCCTGAAGTTGTGCCTTTGTTTATTTTCTTTGTAACTTGTATGTGTTTTTCCTTACTATTCAGCTTCCTATCTCCTGGTTTTTTTATATCAAATAAATCTTTTAGTTGTTTATTTTTGGCCCATGCAGGTCTGTTGTGCAAACTGGGGGGGGAAACATATGTGCAAAAATGAACTGGGGGCAAGGTGTAATGGACCAGAGGTGAAAAGTCTGAGCGTTTGGAGCCATGAACTGGTAGTAGATGGATTTGGTGAGACTAGGGACCAGAGGGGGTGTTGAGGTCACCATGCACCAGGAGTATGTAGGCTGGTGAAAACCAGGGTGAGACCTTTTTGTCTGTGGACTGACTACTGCTGTCAGGTCTTTAAGTTGTAACAAAATGCCATTAAAGTACCCAAGATTACAGGGCAGATTATGACAGAACCCCTTACTGGTCTGAGTGAGCCCCAAAATATCACAGTGTCTCAACCTTAACTTTATTGTAAACTACTAACCAATCAGACATACTTTTTATAAAGTACATTCCCAGGGAACTGAAAGGTAAAGCACAACAGAAAATTAAGCCTATATTTTTCAAGTCTGCTTTTGAAAATCTCACCCTAAATTGTAGGTCTGCCTATCTGACTTAAAGCATAGAATTGATGGATTAATGTATTTCTTGTCCACACAAACTAAAATGTATTTAATTTGACATCAGAGCCCTTAAACTGATGCTAGATGAAGAAATGTTTGTTTGTTTGTTTGTTTGTTTTTTAAATAGGAATAGGTGACTGGTTTAATCAATTCATGAAGTTTAGGGATAGAAGGGAACCATTAGATCATTTAGTCTGACCACCCATATAACACAGGCCATATAATTTTACCCATTTACCCCTGTATTGAACCCAACATCTTTTGTTTGACTAAAGTATAACTTGTGTTTGGTTGACATATATATTAATGACATCTGTGGAGCACTTCTGGATTCTAACAGAGGTAACTACTGGCCAAACTGGGAACCAGGTTGAATATTCAGGTTTGTTGTAAATACTCATTTCCAAATGTTTGGCTAATTATTGTGCCTAAGCTTCTGATTTCTACAATACTGTCCGTGCGTGGCTATTATTGTCAGCATTACATTGTTACATGGATCTCTTCTAAAAGAAGCTGTTTCTGTGTCTTTCATTTCAGCAAATATGCAATCTCAATTTTTCTTGTAGTTGCCAGGCGGGCTATAACTACCTTGCAGGTTCTTGTCTATTGCTTGGCCTTTGTGGTGATCCATATTGAGAGCCAAAATGGGGCTGCTTTATTTTCAGTCATCAGTGTTTCCAGTACACCCACTCCATCTTTTTTTGTTTTCCTGTCCCTTTGACTGACAGATGCCTTTACTGAACACTATATTATAATCAAAATGTCTTGTGCAAGAGCTAAAACCATCAAAACTAGCATTAAAAATTAATATGGTTGTCAATCAGATGTCCCCTTTTTCATGCAGTATTGCTTGAGGTAAAACATGGTATTATTTTGAAGAGGGCTATGATTTGGATTATTCCTTAAGATATAACCAGGTTTTTGGCAGGTTGCTCATAAGGGACATTATAGTGTAGGTTATAATAATAATACAAAAAGTAAAGCAAAGCAAAGTGAAGCAATGAACTCTTACATCAGTGGTGAGGAATAAAAGATCCGTTTAAACAAGCAAAAGCAGAAGAAATGGGAGCAGGAAATCTGAAGTTTTGCCATTATGTTTCCTCAGATAGTCTATGTTAGAGATGTCTGATACTTTCTACACAAAATTAGAATATATCTATTGGTTTGTGTTTGGCCAGGGGGTGTGAACCAGCAGTGATTTATTAGAGCTTTTGATGCCTTTCAAATATTTTGTGTGTATAGTTCAGTGGTTTTCAACCTGTATGCCGTGAGAACTGTCCGTGTGCCATGAAATTTTGTACAAAGGTAATGAAAAATCAATGTAAAACAAACATTGTTTTATCTCAAACAATATTCTATTCAACCAAAATTACAACTCAAGAAACATGAAAATTAATCATGAAATTAAAAGCAAAGTATCAGTCTTTAGAGTCTAAAACATGAACATTCTAAATGCTGGTGGCCAAAGGGCAAAATTAATGTGTTGTATATTTTTTTCTGGTGGATTTGAAACAATAATGCATTTGATCCTTTAGCTTGTATGCACAACGTTGCAAACCTCTCTAGTAAGACAGTAACCATAGTAAATATAAGTAAATGTGATGTTTATGAACAATCAATTCAGCTGAAAGAAGTGGGTGTGCCTTGGAATTGTCTCATTGAAGTGTGCTGTGTTACTGAAAAGATTGGGAACCACTGGTTACTACGTAGCTAGGTTTTTTGTGGATACTATTCATGATGTGTTTGGATAAATGACATGATGAGGTAGTCACGTTGTGTTGTCAGATGGCCCATAGTTGCACTTTTTGGAAATCCATTGTGAATCTGTATGGAATGTGCTTAAACCTATCTATCTTGACTATGGATTTGGAATGAGATTAAACTATATGCCAGCAAGCTAGGGGTGGGAGGTAGGGAATCTAATTAGTCATATCCTTCTGAGCTTCCAGGTTTACAAATCAGACATATGAACATTTGTAAATCTACTTCAGATTTACTTGGAAAGCTCACAAGTGTGGATGGACATTGAATTAACTAACAGAAAATTGGACCACTGAACACTGGAAAGTTGTAAGAGCCTGTTGGTCAAGGGTTTGGAAAAAGGTACTTTGGGCAATATTTTTAAAGTTACACTAGTAGCTGAAAGCCCATGCTGTTGCATGAGAGTAATCTGTAAAGACTAAATGCCTGAGAACTTAAAAATGTTCATTTTTGCAACTCAAGTTTATGGTTTTATGGTAAGCATGAGTGAGGCCGGGGAGTGAGTGTATTGTGCGGACAGATGTTTCTTGGTTTGTGGATATGGTGTGTGGTGTGGTTAAGGGCAGGGACTATGTGTGTCTGGGTTATTGTGTGTATTGGTTATGTTATTGTGTAGGTTGTTGTGCTGATTTCTGTCTAGGGGTTGCGTTGGAGGGTTTTGTATTAATTTTGGGGTGGTGGGGGTGTTGGTTTCATTGGGGAGTTTGTGTTGAGTTGTACAAGTGGTGAATCTCTCATTAAATAACTGTGGCATTTGGGCTAAGTCATCTACCCATCTGTGCAGTCTGTCATATCACTAATGTATTACAACCAATGAAAATTGTTGTATGAAAAATTGCCTGTAGTGTAAGGGTAGTGATTGGTTGAATAATCTCTGATAATCACAATGGTCTAGAACTCTTGGCATACCTTACTGTCACAGGTGTACAATTCGTAAGTCAAAATGGCTGAGAACATAAACACTGGATGGTAATAGACTACAAATCTGAGTGATGTTTAGAATATCAACAGGTTCAAACAAAAATAGCTCTGAACAATGCTTGTAACAGTATTCATCTTTCCATACTGAGTAAAAAGACATTTCAGGCTACAGGGTGGCAATCCTGAAATCTTGTTTTATAGATAGGTACCTAGTGGTATTTTCAGATGTGCGTAGGTCCCTAATTCCCCTTTAAATCTGGAAAATTCTACTAGGTGCCTAATTATATCTTTAGGTACCTCTTAACACCTTTAAAAATCTGGCTCTTTGGCTATGTCTACACTTGTTAAGTCGACTTAACAAGGTCGATTTTAAGTCAATTTAAAGTAGACCTTGTTAAGTCGACTTAATCTACACTTAAATTTGACTTAAATTGACCTTGTTAAGTTGACTTGACAGAGCCTGTAGTGTAGACATACCCATCTACACTGACTTTGTCGATTTAATAAGGTTGACTTAAGCCTTAAGTCGACCTTCAGAGGTGGTGTTATTAAGTTGAATTAAGGAAGCTCTTAAGTTGACTTAACAAGTGCCCAGTGTGGTTGCAGAGTTCTGTAGGTCGATTTAAGTGTCCTTAGGTCGACCTAAGGTGCCAGTGTAGATGCATCCTTTGTGCTTGGAATTTTGCTATGGGAATGGTGGAAAACACTTTTTTTTTAAACCCAGAGATGAAGGAATTCTTAAAGTTAAAACCTGATCCTATGAAGTATTGGTAAATATTAAAATGCTGCAGGTTTGTGATCAGCATTTTGGTAGTGGAATGGATTATTGGTATTCCCAAGCTTCCTTAATGCATCTCGGCTTCCTTGTATAAAAAGATATCCTTTCTCCCAGATATAGATATGCTTCCATTTTCCCTTCTGAATCCTGAAACAAAAAATGTGCAAGGCAAACACTTGTCTTTCAGCTCACTAAAAAGCAAAATAGATATCAAATTAATCTTCAGACCTTTTTAGGAAGAAGTAAATCTATAATCTTCCATTTGAGAAGAAATCTGTTAATATTTGTATGATTGACACAGACATACTTCTGTAATTGGCACATTAGAAATGTCTCAGAGAGAAAGGCAAAATGTGTGTGTGAGAGAATAGATGTATTTAACGAGAGACCACGCTGTTCAATAGAGATTAAATTTTCTTTAGGTTCTCTCAAAAATTTCCAGCATAGACCTGTTTTCAGTTTTTAGGCTTGTGTCATGCTGGCTTAAAGCCTCACAAGACAAATGTTTCCAAAGCTGATTCCCTGCCTTGGTTTCGACTGACCGACCGACCGACCACCCACCCCAAACCAAACCAAACCAAACCAAACAGACAAAGTTAATTTACTGACAGTGGCAGACTTGCATATGCAGCCATTTGCAGGACAAAGGACCAGATTCTCTGCTTTAGCCCAGCCATTCTTGACTCAGAAGGAGAAGGGAGAAGTTTATGACACTTCTGTACTCTACCAGTCCTGCTGCTTCTTAAGTCTTTATGCCCATAGCAGCGAGAGATCTTCCAGACACTACTCTTTTCCCTTGCTACATTCCTCAGGGTGAAGGTTGGCAGAGTTGTGGTGCAGAAACTGCAATTCTGGCCATATGCCACTTTGAAGATTCCACTACACAAACCTTCTGGTTCCCCCCACTCCCCCCCCCCCCACCGGAAGGGTCCAAAGCAGTTGGAGCAGATGCAATAATTTGGCCCCAGGAGCCCATTTCTCCACTCCATTATATTGGTTTACAGCCAGTGTAATTCCATGAACATTCAAGGTCTGATACTGGTATGAAATGATATGGAAACCTGGGGCACAAGTGGTGTACCCATAAGTATGGGTACAACTGAGCCAGAAACATGATATTCTGAATATCATTGGCAAGAATGCAAAATAGGAATGAAGAGTGAATAAAGGCACTTGTGCAGTGGTGCTTCCTCAAAGACTCAGGGCTGCTGAGGAGGAAATCCAGTGCACCCAGATGTGCAGGAAGCTCAAAGGGGCATATTGAAAAGCACCATAGCTATTGCAGAAAAGGAGTAGAGGCAGGAGAATGTCATTAGCTTGCAGCTCTTCCTTTATTCTTTCAAAAAGAAACAAAAAAACTCCGGAGGCCTGACAGCTATGAAGTAGGAGGGCCTTTGGGCTCATCACTAGTATTTGTTTTGTGCTTGTTTAAATGGCGTTGCCCATTTTTACACATAAGATATTCACTTCAGTGGGGCTGTGCTGATTTCTATTGCAAATCCAGTGAAGGATGGGTGCAAGCCCACCACAGCTAAAAGCAGCCTAAGGGAAGGAACTACCGGGCCCAGATGTTCTGATTTGTTGCTGAAGATTTTTGGAAAAAGTCTGGAACATTTTGGTACTCTTCTTTTCCATCCATGAGGCTTGTGACTGGAAGGCCCTTCAAGGCCTGGGAGATCTGGGGCCGGTACCTGGGTAGGGTATGGGATATAAAAGGAAGAAAGCTCGGCAGTGGAAGGTCATTGTAGAGGTAGTGTGGACTGGTTGCTTCTTCCTGAAGGCCAAAGACCTACAGACCGCTGCGTCCACACTGGGCACTTATTAATTCGACTTAAGTGCTTCCTTAGGATGACTTAATAACTCCACCTCTTAAGGTCGACTTAACACTTAAGTCGACCTTATTAGGTTGACTTAAGCCAGTGTAGATGGGGAATGCCCTTAAGTCAACCTAATTGGCCTCCAGGCCCCAGAACAATGTGGGACAGCTACCCACAATGCACCACTCCTCCGTTGGCATAGCACCTGCCAGTGTGGACGCTGGCAGTCAACTGGAGTTTTCAGTGTAGACTCTCTAAGTCAAATTAACAAGGTCAACTTTAAGTTGACTTAAAGTTGACCTTGTTAAGTTGACTTAACAGAGCCTCCAGTTTAGACGTACTCCTAGAGTTAGGGGGTGGAGGAGTCAAGATGAGTTTTCATACTCCAGGGGGCGTATGCCTGTAGTGGATGCCTCAAATCAAAGCAGAAAGAAGTGTTTACAAGCTTGAGTGTAACATATGTATGTATGGGTACCCTGGAAGGTATGGCACAGAATATGACTTAGCCAGAGGGCTAAATCAATGAAGCAGCCCTGAAGGCTTTGGGGGGAGTAATGAAAAACCAAGGGGAAACTGAAGCAAAACTGCTGAAATGCCCCACAGTGTCATGAGGCTGTGCTCAGGGACAGGAAGTTTTGTAACGGGGCCTGCCTCAGTCCCCATTGAGTTCAACATAAAACTCATTGACTTTTATTAGCCTTGGATCTGGACCATAGCCAATGGAAGTTTAATTTACATGTTAACTTATCTTTCACTTCAATTTTCTCTTGTTCAAGGTGTCACCTTCATTTTTCCACTTTTGGAACCAATTTTGTTGTCGATTACACAGTGTAAATTGATTGCAGTGGAGTTGCTCTGAATTTAATCTCGTGATTGAGAACATACGTTGTTTTAGAGATTACTCTGGACCTGATGCCAAATTCTCTTTTATTTTGTAGCACCCTAGACCATGAATGGTCCAGTTGACTTTAATGGATGTACTTGCACAGTAGAATGCTACTAAAGATAAGGCATGGTGGCCCTAAGTGAAGTGACTATAGATTCAATTTTTGCAGGCTTCTCAGTGCTGGCGGTAAAAAGAGAAAATTAACTGTAGGGAAAAGTAATGACAAAAGGCTTAACAAATGGGTAATCAGAGTTTTTAATTGATTTCCTCTTTTAAACATTGCTGTACCTGAACTAATCCAGTTCAGATCAAGCTACACAGAGAGAAAAGGTTTGAGGTTGGGAAGGAAAGGCTGTGTGTTCAAAGGGGCTATGTTATAGATAAAAGTAAAACTATGAGGCTCAGAGCATGGAAGAGTAGATTCCTAAACATCGTGGGAAGTTGCTTTATTGTCTCAACCAATTAATCTTTGCTGTGAATAATGCTTCTTTTCAAGCCCACATATGGAATATTTCTCTGTCACAAGAGGAAACTTTAAAAAGTAGATTGTGAACATTTCCAGTGTATGTCACACAAAGGAATTGCACACACACAAAGTGTAGCTGCACACCTCCAGAGCTCATTTCAAAGAATTTTGCCCTCTTTTATTATCTCCACGTTGTGTTTACAGGCCCTAATATTTGGCACCCGCCGATGTTAATACGACATTTTGAAAAGCTGCAATCAGTGTCTTCACCCTGAACCAAAGACTCAATGGAAAAAATCAGTGACCTGTTGAATCCTTAGGTCAAGCAAATTGTTACTTTCCTGAAAATCTGTGTAAGAATGTCAGGGGTTTTGTGGCATTCTCTAGTACTGTATCCACTGGTAGATACAGTGGGTCTAATCAGTGGTGTCTGACCCATGAAATCATGTCTGTAGGAAGCTGTCAAGAACTGTGGTTAGTTCTGGTAAGGAGAAACACACTGTTTACATCCTGGTGTTTCTGCAGTAAATCAATCAAAACAGTCATTTTATATTCTATGGACTAGATCCTCAGATTTACTTCAGCTGAGGATCTGACCCTTTCTTTCTGCATTTTAAAAATAGTGTTGAAGTGAACTTTGTTCATTGTACCTCTTGGGATTTTTTTAACTTCTTCATGCTTAGTTTAATTGATAAATTGATACCACACTACACATGTTTTACAGTGTAAAATGAGTGCAGGAGCTTATTGGTGTAATATGAAGCAATTAGACTCTTTTAAATCTTCTTTATAACAATTCTAGAAAGATTTTTGTTAGCTAAGGCACTTCACTTCACTGATTCCAGTTATTGTAAAGAAAACAACAGAGTCCTGTGGCACTTTTAAAGACTAACAGATTTACTTATTGCATGAGCTTTCGTGGGAGAAAATCCCACATGCGATAAATAAATCTGTTAGTCTTTAAAAGTGCCACAGGACTCTGTTGTTTTTCTGTAATAGACTAACATGGCTACCCCTTTGGAACTCAGCTATTGTAAGATGGGGCAAGAGAATCGATATACATTATTGAGTAGTAAGTGTTGGGGCAGGTTCAATGCCCAGACCTACATCAAGGAAATTCGTAGCAGAACTTATAGGGCAGCAGTCCAACTCCTTTATGATGTGAATATGTCACAAAAGAGTCAAATTCCAAAGGGGTAGCCGTGTTAGTCTATTGTAGAAAGACAACAGAGTCCTGTGGCACTTTTAAAGACTAACAGATTTATTAATCGCATGAGCTCATGCGATTAATAAATCTGTTAGTCTTTAAAAGTGCCACAAGACTCTGTTGTCTCACAAAAGAGTGACATTCATGGTAGAAAGAACAGAGCTTTCAGTGTATTCTCTTGAAACAAAATTTCATCCTCCATTCCTTGGATTCTCCTAAAATTTAAGTGGTATCTGGCATAAAGAAGCGATATAAATAATCTACAGGCAATCATTCTTTTCTTCCTTTTTTTTTTCTTCTAGATTTTGAATTATAAGGAAAAATATTTTTCATGGCAAAAATGGAGATGTCTCAACCCCTCTCAGCAGATTCATATTGACTTGTATTTTCTTTCAAAATTGTCACAATATGTTGCTGAATATGGTCACTGTTTTACAGTAAAATTGCTGTTTGCTAGGGGTGTTTATGGAAAACTCTGATTAAAAATTACAGTTCCACATACGAGTCCCTGGGCACAGTTAATTTACAATTTTCTTTTCTTTTTCATTAAATATGTACCATGTTTTGCTTTCAGTCCCTGTGCACCTTGCATATCTTGTAACTGCAAAACAAGTAAAATTCCCTTTCACAAGAGAAACCTGAAATATGAGCAGCATGTTGAGTTTTGCTCAGCAAATGAAGAGCTTTTTTCCCCCCTTTCTGTCTCCTGTAGAAAGTTTGTAGAAAAGATAGAACAAAACTCCTCTATGGATCACATTAGATAATTAAAAATAATGTTTTTTTACAAGCCAAACACTCATTACCAAATTCACTTTTTTGAGTGCAGAAGAATCTCTGGGTAATAGGCATTTGTACCAAAACAAAACAGTTATTTGTTCAGGCTATGGAAGTTATTAATTATTTACACCTACTTCTCTACCTCACTGCTACCTCTAGTTAAAATTCATGACCTAGGCACTCATCAAATATTGATTTTTCCCAAAGTTGATGCTTTCCCTTTAACATTATTATAATGAGGGATAAAAATCAAATTGCCTTCGCCGAAACTCAATCATTCTTGTATGCCATCTGCATTGATCTTTTTTCTAGGCTTTACCATAAATTATTCTATTCAATTAAGTAAACCCCACACATAATGACATTTTGCAAACTAAATAATTTATTGACTATTTTGAGCAAAAATGATCAAGCTCTGAAACAAAGTTATTTTCATACCATTAAGGGCAATATATACCCCTCTGGAACTGAACATTTTTCAGAGTCATTGTTTGGAAAGGGGAATCACCTGGTGGTAGATATCTTCTCATTTATAAAAGAAACAAATCCCGGCATTGTCATATGCAGAGTGACTTGCTGCCTTCTCATTAGCCAAACGAGGGAGTTTGCATGAAATGCTTTTTGATGGTAAAATAATTGCAAACTAATTTTCAGACGAACATTGTTCTATTAGTAACAAGGAGCATAATTAGATTGGTAACAATATGAATGGTTCACAGGTGACTGATAAGCCAAGAGTTACTGTTGTCATCAGATCTGGAGTGGTGCTGTCTGCCACCCCAACTGAGAAAGCTGCACTGGAAGTCTGTCACCTTTTGACTGTGCCTCTGGAAATCTGCCCATTTCCTCAGTGAGTTTTGTTTCATGTCTGAAAAGAAGGTTTTCATCACTCAGCCGATGCAGATGGAGTTATTTCAATAGAAAGAATGGCTTGGAGCTTCTGTTGAATTCAGCTACTTGAAGTAGGAAGCCCCTATATCTGTACTGGTTTTGATAAATGAGGATTGTATTCCTGGTATGAAACTGACGGTGGCTGCATCAGAAAGTTTAGGATTGTAGCCTTAGTACAAAATAGATGTGCGACTGATACAGATAGTAGCTAGGTCAAAAAACTTGGAGATTGACCAGAAGAGTGTGAGATACAAAGGTTTTTATTCCCTCTCACTTTCCCTCACCATCCCCTCAGTCTTGTGAAGAGCAAACACATGCCATTTGCTCTGGCAATCAATGGGAATGGAGGCTTGGACTTAGTTATATATGGAAAGTTTCTGTCAATTGTCAAGTCAGTGAGACTGGCCTGTCAAAGGGAGGAGGGGCAACCCCCAAGAGAAAAGTACAATAAAGTAACATGAAGTACAGCTGGGCATTGTGGGAGGGGGAAATACAGATTGTGGGTGTGCCGGTATGATAAAACCTGCTATGAGATGAGTGGGATTGTTTGTAAACAGGCATCACGTACATCTTGGCCAGCAAAAAGCTTGGAGTCAGTGTTGCCAACTCATGACATTAGCATGAGTCTTGCAATATGGAGTGTTTTTCTTAAAGCCACATTCATGGAGTCAAGTAATTTCATTTTCAGCTTTCATTTTTTTTAAAAAGTAAGTTTTTAGCCCTGATTGTGGAGAAAAGCTTGAAACATTACCCGACTACCCCTGAAAGGTGCAAAGCCCCAGGCCAAATGATTTTTTTAAAAAATCCCCAAATTTACAATTTTTAGCGCTCACGTGACTTTGAAACCAATCCAGAATTTTGGGGGCCTGACTAGTGTTTTCTGAACATGTGTGGCTGGCAGTATTGGTAGATGTCATGCTCTGATGTCATGGGGATTTAGGGAGAAAGATTCAGAAGCGTGTGGCCTCTGAAATCTGCTAGAGGCAGCTAAGAGGCAAAGCAGACAAGTGGAAGGCTTATCCTTTCTTCCTTCAGCAAGCTCCCATATGGTCCATGTCTATCAATATATCTTCTTCATTTCTTCCATTGCTTAATTAGATTTTTACAAAACTAAACTTATGGGTCACAACGTCACAGCTTTAAAATTGCCACAGTTCCTCATGGGGACACTATTGTTTCAATATAGTCCCTTGCAAAGCCCAAGTAAAAGATCTGTGCATAGGGGATCTATAGGTAATAATAGATAAAAACTAAAAGGTTTTCAGCAAACCCACTACTCAATAGGGTCATTTTGTGTCTCGATATATACATTCACAATCACACCATTTCTCTTTCTTGTTTGGTACCTGGAATTATTGTTGGGGAAAACGTAAAGTGTCTCTGTGGTTAAGCCCATGTTCTTCTCTGTCTCCTTTTGGACTCTATTTAAGCTTAAAGAGCGTTTAAATGTGCCATGCTGAACATCAGCTAACCCCGCTGTTCATTCCCTCACCCATCACTGATGAGCACTTACTAATGCAACTCAGCCCAACTCAGAACAGTATGGATGTGCTTACCAGAGTGAGAAAGGATTGCACAACTAAATCGCTGGTTTCCCTCACACACCACTACACCTGCCTTGGCATGCTTTGCAAATTCCAAAAGAAAAAAACACTTGGAAAGAACTTCTGAAGCAGTGATTTCACATGGATCATTACCGTACTGTGTGCATCAGTCAGCAGCTCTGTTGGATTAATTAATGTTAATGGAGACTTTTAAAGACAGCAATAAATAATAGCAAAGAAAAGACCTCAGTCAGAAGCATTGCTTCAGTGACCATGACTCTCACTGTCCCATGCTGTTTGCATGCTAAGCAATAATTATGGGAGACCTTCCACCAAAAAGAACAGAAAACATAGAGCTCAAAGCTTTTCTTGAATACGTTTTGTACAGATTGAGGGCTCTGTCTGCAGGGCAGTCCTTGGGGAGTGGGGGGTGGAGGGCGAGCTGGGCGACCACCCTGGGCCCCATGGTTCAGCAGGCCTCACGCCACCCACTGATGCCTCCGGAGCCCGTTCAGTGCTGACGGCGGACCAGGGCCAGAGGCTGACCTCCTTGTGCTGCTCTGCACAGTGTTCCAACCTGCTTCCCCCGCCCGCAGCCGGCTGGTCCACCCACAGGCCCCCAGGCCGGCTGGGAGCGGAGCGGGCCAGAATGCTGCGCGGAGCAGCGCAGGGAAGGCGGCCTCTGGCCCCGACCCACCTCAGCACTCAGACTCTCCTCCAGTGCTGGGTCCACAGCTGCCCTGCTTCTATTCAGGCCCTCCTGGTGGGCGGGTGGGGGTGCCAGCTGGGCCCCTCTAATCTGGCCCTGGTCCAGACTGGCCCAGTGTCCCCCTGCAACCCCACAGCAGGGCCTGGGGACCTGGCCTGTACAGGTCCCCCTTCCATGGGGCAGATGGAAGGTGGGGCTGAGACCCCTTCCTGCTCTGTGTGTGTGTGTGTGTGGGGGGGGTGCAAGGCGCAGGGCAATGTGGGGCATAAGGGAGCACAAATGTGGGCTTGCCCCTGGTCCCCTGTCCAGTGCTGAGGCGGCCCTGTCTGTCTGGGAATATATGCATTAATAATTCTGCTGATTGGCGGTTGTTGAAAGCTAGCCCCCCATGCCTTGCCCCAGGTCCCTCCCCATGCTCCTCGCCAGGCCTCACCCCTACCCCTCACTGCAGCAAATGCGTAGGCTTTCCTGGCAGGCCTTTCCCGGTGAGGAGGGCAGGGAAAGGAAGGGCCATGGCCCCTCCCCAGCAGAGAGGGCAGAGAACGATGGAGCCACAGCCCTGCTTCCTGGTGTCAGCATACTTTTCTCAGAGAGGAGGTAAAGAGGGCAGGGAAAAGTGGGGCTATGGTTCAGTGCTTCCCAGCAGCAGCAGGCTCTCGGGGAAGGCAGTGCCTTCCCGGGTCAGTGATACTTACCGCCCATGATTCTGCTCAGATCTGGGCCCTCCCCTAGCAAGGGATTTAACCTAATGCCTGACTTTCAGTATTCCCACTGAAGTCACTCATGTGCGGAAAGTTAGGCACATGCTTAAGTCACTGACTTGGTCCCTGATATAGAAACATTTCATGGGAGAAAAATATGATAAGATTATAGGATTGAAGAGAGAAGATGAACAAGTGTAAGAGGCTGGCTTTGTGGGGTCTATTGTTCACTAGAATTCACCAAGGGGGGAACTTTGCTAGGAGCTTTTTGCTTTACTCTTTACTAGAGCTATGTGGAAATGGAATTTTCCTCCCATGGAAAATATTTGCATTTCTAGAAGGAAAAAAAAAAAGGTGTTTCTGAACTGGAACAAAAAGTCAGAAATACAACATTTTCCTTAGGAACTTTCAGTCTCACTTCCCTAGGCTTCCTAGATCTGCAGCAGTTACTGGAGGAGCTTGGGCCCTGACTCTATGGCAAACCTGGCTGTTCCCATCAAAGTTTTCATCCAAAAAGAAACCTTCTCCCTGGAATGGTTTGACTTTAATAAAGCAGCATTTTCCAACAGCAAAATGTTGCACCTGAAATTTTTTTGGGCCAACTCTATCCTTTATGTATGTGGTGCCCTTTTTGTACTTTTTGAGATTTATTTTAATAACTGAAAATAAATGTGTATATTGGCCCCAACTGCCATTCAAGTTATGAAGCCCTGCACAGTGACTGAAATTGTGCAAAATAGCAGTAAAATCCTTGCCCTAAGGACCTTATAGGCTACAGACATGAGGGATACAGAGCAATGCACTGCAGAACAGAGGAGGGTACAGTCTTTAAATGGGGAATGCTGTGGTATCTGCACAAGCATTTTGAAGCAGTGGGGAACATGCTTCACAATACGGGGATCTGCTCCAGTCATACAAAGCAAAGTAATCTTAAGCTGCTTCTATACTGCAACTGGAGGTGTCACTTGCTGCTTGTGTGTACCTATCTGTACTAGTTTTAATCTAGCTAGATCACTAAATTAGTTGAATTTGCACTGCAATATGGCACCAACACTTTTGGTGAGCTAGCTAGATTAAAGCTAGCAATAGTACCTCTCCATGACTGCCGATCACACAACCACTTGTAGTGTAGCTGTAGTTTAAGTCAGGAATGGGAAGAAGAAATACAGGGAGTAATCAGTACAGAGCTCTGTGGCTATGTCTACATGTGTAAATTTAGGTCGACTTTAGTTAAGTCGACTTTGTTAAGTCAACTTAGCATGTCCACACCTAAATTTTAAGTCGACTTAGGGAGGACCCTACAAAGTCGACCTAGAGCGTCCACACTGGACGCCTAGGTCGACTTGTAGGGGCTAGGGGGACCTTGGACAGGTCCACGGTGGCAGGGGGGGGCACCCCTTGCCAAGTGCCAAGGGGCGCAGCATTTGTCTGGATACAATGGGGCAAAGGGGGACAGGGACCCTGGCCGGGCTTAGGGGCAGGGTGGGCAGGGCTCTGCCCTGCCCTTTGTGGGGGCATGCCAGGCTCTCCCTGTGCCACCCCCCTGGCAGGGAGGGCAGTGGGGGAGTCCTGGAGAGCCCTAAGTCGACTTAGAGTCAACTTAGGGCTACTCCACATCTACAGTGGCTTAAGTCGACTTAAGGAAAGTGTAGTGTAGATGCAGAGTAAATGAAGTCGACTTAATTTACAAGTGTAGACGCACCCTGTGTAGGCTGTACTGGAGGGAGAGGAAGGGGACAAGAGTTGACCAATGGGTAGGAGCAGGCCATGTTAACCAACAGAAGCAGTCATCTTACAGGTACCATGTTGTTCCTAACAATTTCCAAGCTTGGCACCTGTCAGAAATGCTGGTATGGCATATTGGAAGTAAATGGTCACCTTTCTATTGAATTAAAAGGAGTTTGGACCCGGCTCTTAGGTTTAACTTCTCTTCTGCAATTTTCTTTTTTCTTTTCTACTCCCTTCATTTACCTGCTTTAAATTCCTGACTGTGGATGGCTACATGGGAAATTCAAGGTTTGCTTAATTTTACTGTCACTTTATTAGCACCTAAGGGATTTGGAGCTTTTTTATTTTTCACTACTCTTGGAATTCGTACTGCTGAATTAATAGATATTTTGAATAAATCATTGAGGTATGCTAGAGTTTGTTTTAATATAAAGAATGATGATGCTAACGTATCTGAACAGAATTCAGATACATCATCCATATGCCCTGCATGACTATTACATACCTAACTAAATGAGGATTTTAAAAAAAAAATTGTGAACCAGAAAGGGACTACACATCTGACTCAGATATACAGGAGTTGTGCAAAGGGAAACGGGTCTGAGAGCATTTTCTTTCTATCAGCATATTATAAGGGAAGGCATTACAATTTTGACCACTGATGATGCTTTGAAAATTATTCTGCGGACAATCTTCTAGGGGGTTGTTCTTCTGTGTCTGGAAAATCATTAGAAAAAAAATTGATATCACTACTTGCCATCTTTTTGTTAATGTGAGGTTCATTGTAGTTAAAATTGAACTAGATAAGCTCATGGTGGGAAATATTTTGCAATGTTAGTTATAAAAACATAGGATTGGCTTGAATTGCTTGATATTCATGAATAGAAAACAACTGGAAACAAATGAACAAAAATATGAAATGTATTTTTTTTAAGGGTATCACAATAAAGTTTCCTCAGTGCTGAAAATAAGCAGTGTAAGATTTCAATGGGGAACGATAAAATCTCCAGTATCTAGCAAAATCCCCCTTTGTAGTGAGCACCTGTCAACGTGAGGATGTGAGATGATAGATTATCACATGCTAGATAGGCAGGATAGGTGCAGCTCTGCTAATGTTGGCAATAGGAAGAGTGTCAGCAAAGACCATGACTGAGTAAGGTTAGACAATTTGGTGATTAAATTGTAGCTGGTCCGCAGCAGAGGTCCCACTATTACAAGTGCCTCTGGACCTGCACCATTTCAATACCAAGAGGGGGAAGAATTTCTGCATAGTCTCATCAGAGTCCCAGCTGTGAAGTGATGAAATCATGGATTGGGCTATTCCAGGCCGTTTGGGTTTGTCAGGGTTTGACACTCAGAAATGTGGAGATGTTGATTTATCATCAGCTTGTGGTCACGTGCTGCTATACAAATGTGATGAAGGTCCAGCTTGCAATATGCTCTAATCAATCAAGCAACTTGGTTTGATCAGATGGTGTGAGACTTCCAATTTGATGATATGGAATCAGACTGTGGGATTAAAAAGAAGCAATGAGCTGGGAGTTTCTTTGAAAATATAGAACTACTAGATTAGAGCAGGTCAGGAATTTTTTGAGGATGTTTTTAATCTGAAAATACTGATGAGTTGAAACTGAAACTTAATGAACTCATACCTGTTTTGATGTTAAGAAGGTGTCTTAGCTCCAGAATGAAATTTCTGTAGAGAGAGAGAGACTCCAGAATAGCCCAGCGATTAGGCCCTCTCACCTGAGGCTGCGATAGAGAAGAATCAGGTTTAAATCACTGCTCTGCATCATATAATCATAGAAGATCAGAGTTGGAAGAGACCTCAGGAGGTCATCTAGTTCAACCACTGCTCAAAGCAGGACCAACCCCAGCTAAATCATCCCAGCAAGGGCTTTGTCAAGCCAGGCCTTAAAAACCTCTAAGGATGGAGATTTCACCACCTCCCTAGGTGAACCATTCCAATGCTTCACCACTTTCCTAGTGAAAACATTTTTCCTAATATCCAATTTAGATGTCTCCCACTGCAACTTGAGACCATTGCTCCTTGTTCTGTCATCTGCCACCACTGAGAACAGCCTCTCTCCATCTTTCCGGCAGTCCCCTTTCATGTAGTGAAAGGCTGCTATCAAATTTCCCCTCATTCTTCTCTTCTGCAGACTAAACAAGCCTAGTTCCCTCAGCCTCTATTCATAAATCACATGCTCCACCCACCCAATCATTTCTGTGGCCCTCCACTGAGCTCTCTCCAATTTGTCCACATCCTTTCTGTAGTGGGAGGCCCAAAACTGGACACAGTATTCCAAATGTGGCCTCACCAGTGCTGAACAGAGGGGAATAATCATTTTCCTAGGTCTGCTGGGAATAATTCTACCAGCACAGCCCAATATGCCATTAGCCTTCTTGGCAACAAGGGCAAACTGTTGATTTCAGCTTCTTGTCCACTGTAACTCCCAGATCCTTTTCTGTAGAACTGTTGCCTATCAGTCAGTCCCCAGTGAGTAGAAGCACATTGGCACGCTATCTACCATTTGCCTCAGCTTAGTGTCATCTGAAAACTTGCTGAGGGTGCAATCCATCCCATCTTCCAGATCATGAATGAAGATGTTGAACAAAAGCAGTCCTGGCACCAACCCTTGAGGCACTCTGCTTGTTACCTGATGCCAACTAGACATTGAGCTATTGATCACTACCTGCTGAGCCTGATGATCTAGCCAGCTCTCTAGCCATCTTACGGTCCATTAATTCAACCCATACTTCTTTAACTTGTGGGCAAGAAACTGCAGACTGTCTCAAAAGTTTTGCTAAAGTCAAGATATATCATGTCTACTGCTTTTCCCCTATACTGGATACACAACTATTATTATAGAAGGAATGGCTGCATAATAATTTCCCTTTGAACTCTCTTTTGTCAGTTGTTCATAACAGTTTGGGGTACTAGAAATAAAGGATCAGGCTATATACTCATCTGATGCCAATTATAATCCTTGACAAATAAGATCTGGGTAGATGTTGCAATGAGATAGTGATCTCTGTTATAATTTATGATCTTGGTATTCCGAAGTGAAGCCTGTTGAAACCTTAGCCATGAGTTGAGTAGCTCTGTTCTGTATTGCACAGGCTTGGTTAGTTTTAAATGTACTGTTTCCTTTTCTAAAAGTTGCATGAGCTATTTCTGGTGAAAGAAGAGAATCCCCTGTCAGAGGCTTAAAACAAAAGTCCTTAATAAATACTTACGCTGTTATTTAAATGTCCCTAAACAGCCAGCTGACGAGATGCTGGAATAATACAAGTGTACGACATATACCGGGGGAGTTTGTGAGATTGATTGGAGCAATGTGCTGGATACTGGACTCATTACATTCTGGTGTTAGTGACAATTCCACAAGCAATATATATGCATTCCCAGTAAATGCCTTAATGTTGGAGGCAGAGAAGGAGGGAGTTTTACTAATGTTGCCTTCTTTCCCCCTGAATAAGTCTTCTACTGATCCCATCAATCTTTTGTGATTAGGCAGGTGCAAGATCCACATGTGGAGCTTGCTTCTACCCTGTGGGAAGCAATATAGAAATGATCTGCAGCACCTGGTGAAAATGAGAAAAATAAAATTCTCATACACAGGCAGAGGCAGTTACCACTGGATTACATTTTTGCAGAGGAGAAGGGCAGAATGCTCTTTGAATATATAACTTTTCCAGTTTACAGATGCTTACTGGCTCAGAAACCTGGTGCATCTTGACCTAGTGAATTGCACTAAAATATTACCAAGGGAAAATGGAGTTCTCATTATCAAAATGCATGCAGGCTGACTCTGATCTCACTAATACTGGCTGCATCTACACTTGTAAATTAAGTCGACCTAACCTTGCTTAAGTCGACTTAATTTACCCTGCGCCTACACTACAGTTTCCTTAAGTCGACTTAAGCAAAATAAAGTCGACTTAATGAAAATTAAGTTGACTTTATTAAACCTAGATTTAATTCGACTTAGGGTTTAAGTCGACTCCCTAGAGTCGATTTAAGCCAGTGTAGACGTGGGGTAGCCCTAAGTCGACTTAGGGCTACCCCAGGACTGCACCAATGCCCTCCCTTCCGGGGGAGGGGGAGAGCACAGGGAGAGCCTGGCATGCCCCCCCACAGGGCCTGGCAGAGCCCTGCCCACCCTGCCCCCATGCCCTGCCAGGGTCCCTGTCCTCCTTTCCCAATTGTATCTATGTACAATTTGGCAAAGGCTGAGCCCCCTGGCAGTGGGCAAGGGGTGCCCCCCTGCCCCCATGGACCTACCCTAGGTCCCCCTAATCCCTAGAAGTCGACCTAGACATCCAATGTGGATGCTCTAGATCGACTGTTGTGGCATCAGAGTCAGGCAAGTGTATTTTAATTCTATATCCTCATAGTCATGTACTGTTTATATAAATATAATGATACCGTACATATTCCATTGCATCAAACTGTATTACATTATATTTGTATTCCAGGGCTTTCAGAGATTCAGACTGTACTGCCATTAATCAAGTTGAGCATTGCTTTATGCTGGGAGAAGCTCCATGGAAAACGAAAGATCTAATCTTCTCATAAAATATTACTTGCTGTGCATAAGGATTAAGTCCATCAATGGCTATTAGTCAGATGGGCAGCGATTGCTGTTTGCCAGAGCTGGGAATGGGCAAGACGATAGATCACTTGATGATTACCTTTCTGTTCATTACTTCTGAAGCACCTGGCATTGGCCACTGTTGGAATACTGGGCTAGGCGGACCATAGGTCTGACCCAGTATGGATGTTCTAATAAGAGGGGGAACAGCCCGGCTCTAAATGAATGCTCAAGAGAATGAATTGTGTAGATTTCAGACATCTCTAAAGGGCTGATGTTGAATGATTGTACACGTTAGATAATATGGCACACCTTTTGGATAGCAAATAGTTGTCTAGAAAGAGAATGGCTCTGCTAAATCTTATCAGTAGTGAAAGTCATGAGTGAGTTAGCGGATCATCCCAAACTAGTTCTAATAAAATCTTTATTCATTATCACACAATTGTGTGCCATAGATTATAAAGAAATCATTATTTAAGAATTTTAGTAGCTTTTATTTGGACCTGTCTTCATATCTGGCAGACTGTAAAATCAGATGCCTTCAATATTCATCCAGCCATGCAGTCTAGGGAAGGGCCACTTTCAATATGCCTACCCCTGCTGTGCAGATTACAATTTTGGTGCACCTGAGGATTGATCCTGAAGCTTTCAGGTAACAATAAATTTCCCCCCGTGTGGTTTGTTATATCTGCGTCATGTTGAGTTCCTATTAGAGATGAATGAACAATTCACAGCAAATAATTTATCTGGCGAATTTAGGATCTGATCCAAAACCAATTGAAATCAGTGGAATGACTCCTATTTACTTCAAGTTCCAAAAGGGTTGCCATGTTAGTCTAGTTCAGCAAAACAAACAATGAGCTCATGCAATAAATAAATTTATTAGTCTTTAAAAGTGCCACAGGACTCCTGTTTACTCCTCTTTTTCTGCTTGGTGAATATATGTAAGGGGACTGCATTTTCCTCAAGTTCATGTTGATAGAATTTGATAGTTTTCTCACATTTTTAAGTCCATGTATTGATTTAAGTATTCAGGACTTGATATTCTAAATTCCAGCTTTGTTGCTTAGATGTGATTTGAGTAATTAAATCGCATAGTATTGTGGCTCTTCACTGAGTGGGTGCATATGCACTTGTAACCCATGGCTATGTCTACACTGGCAAGTTAGTTCGAATTAAGGAGGCTTAATTTGAACTAACTAAAGCCATAGCTACACTAGGCTTTAGTTAGTTCGAATTAAGGGCTTCCTTAATTCGAGCTAATAAGTTCGAATAGGGTGTTCGAACTAAAGGGTTAATTCGAACTAACTAGTTCAAATTAGCCAATGTGGCCATGTTAATTCGAACTAATTTCTTAGTTCGAACTAACCAGCCATTGAAATGAATGGGGATCGCTAATTTGAACTAACTTTTTCTAGTTTGAATTAAGCTAATTCGAACTAACTAAAATTAGTTCGAATTAGTTAGTTCGAACTAACTAATTCGAACTAATTCAAACTAATTTTAGCAAGTGTAGACATAACCCATATGCCTTAGTGAGATTATTTCTTTAAGCCTACCTATTGGGGCTGGTTTACTGTTGTAAAGTATATTTAGCTGCCTACAACCAGAAGCTTCTGGAATGAGGTATGGTAGCTTTGAGAATGCTCCATAAGGTTTTCTGCTGCTGCTGCTGTGGTCAGATGCCATGAGAGCAGCAGCCAGGGCAGTTGCATTGAGAAGAGCTTGATGTGCTCGGTCTAACGCGGAAAAGCTGAGCCCGGAGCAGACAGCAAGATGATTTCCCCCTACTTTGGAGAATTTTGCAGCAGAGTTTCTTCATATGTATACATGATGGAGTGCTGGTTAATCAGTAAACTGACTGGATGGTGCTGGTCCCAGCAGAGGAAAAGAAGCGTATGTGGATTTTGGCTGAATATTCCTGCAACCAAAGAAGAGGATAGCTGCTTCTTTCAAATCAATCCTTTTGACTTGGTGAACAGAGACTATAACTGAGACTCAGGTGTACTCCACCTAAACTTTGGGAACTTTTAAGTTTTGTTCTGACAGTGTTTCTGTGGGGACTGCTCTGTTTAATGTCAATTGCTTTCTTGTTTATGTATTGTGGAAAAGAAAGATGTGGAATGGTGAATGTGGATTTACAAAATAGCCACATCATGTTATAAATACATAGTAGTTATTTTGTTTCTTTTATCATAAGATTTGTAAAGTTAATACTTAATAAAGCTCATTACTTTTGTTTTCATTAGCACTTGAATGTGGGGAGGGTAACTCTGAACAATCTTTGCTGTGAGTTTTTAAAGACTGATTCCTGGGTCTCCAGCTGCTTCTCCATAGGAGTCGGGGTTTATTTCTTTTAAGGCTGTGGAGAAGGACAATTAAGCATACTCTAGCCCACCTGAAGGTTACACATTACCAGCACAAAAACTTGTTAAGTGCAAATTTAAAATCTCCCTGACATATGTACATGACAATTTGAACCTTGCTCTCCCTGAATGTTCATGCCAATAAGGCCCCTGTTCTGTAGCTTGTACCACTTGGAAAGACCCATGGGCCTGTATGAAGCTCTTATGGCTTCACCAGGCACAAAGGATGCATGCATGAGTTGCAGAATCACTCAAATGTTTGTGGACTTATGAATAGAGGGGTTCAAGCATTTCAAAACTCAAGAAATTTCCTGATAACCCTTTTTTTTTTTTCCTGCAGTACATACTCATCTCTGGTGACTTAGGCTGTGGTAGCAAAAGGGGACATTTCTGTTACTTCCTTCAGAGATAGCTAATTACAGAGAAACTTTTTTTTAAAAAAAAGAATCAAATTGGTGCATTCCAAGAAAACCAATCCTTGCATTTAATCGCAGGGCTTTGCCTGCCCAGATACAATCAAATTAAAAATAATGCTGTGTTAAAATGAATTAAAGAAAGGCTTTCACAATGGGCATAATCATAGATTCATTTTGAGCAGTTGTCTGTGTTAGCAAAACCAGCTCAGCAATAGAAAGGTTCTGGTTTTCTTTCTTTTGGTGCATGTCTAAAATGAATGCTCTGTGAAGGGATAGATACCCACAGATGAAATCCTGCTGTTGCTAGAACTATATGGATGGTCAGATGAAAACAAACCAGTTGTGAGTGGGAGAGGGGGAAACCCGATGGCCTCATTACCACTTGAACTGATGCTCCTAACCGTTTCTGTATCGTTACCTTGTATTTGAGAGGCAAGAGCAAGAGGAAGGGAGGGACTGCCGTCCCCGCAAATAATGTTGCTGTTCAAATCACACATCTCATTTGACAAAGGTTCAAGGCATATTTAGGAAAACTTATGTCCTGACAGACTGAAGTTACTTAATGAGGGGGAGATTCTCAGACGTACCTCAGAAGGGCTATGTCTACACTTGTTAATTTAGGTTACTTAGCAAAGTCGACTTAGCATGTCCACACTTAAATTTTAAGTTGACTTGGGGGGACCCTACAAAATCGACCTAGAGTGTCCACACTGCATGCCTAGGTTGACTTCTAGGGGCTAGGTGGACCTGGGACAGGTCCACGATGGCAGAGGGGGCACCCCTTGCCAAGTGCCAGGGGGCTAAGCCTTTGCCCCATTGTACCTGGGTACAATGGGGCAAAGGGGGACAGGGATCCTGGCAGGGCATAGGGGCAGGGTGGGCAGGGCTCTGTCCTGCCCTTTGGAGGGGCACACCAGGCTGTGGCTGTGCCAGCCACCCTGGCAGGGTGGGCAGTGGGGAAGCCTGGAGTCCCCTAAGTCGACTTAAAGTCGACTTAGGTGTACTCCACATCTACACTGGCTTAAGTCAACTTTAGAAAGTTGACTTAAGCAGAAAGTTGACTTAAAACGAGGTTTTAGAAAGTCAACTTAATTTTTCCTTAAGTTGACTTAAGCAGCTGCTTAAGTCGACTTAAGGAAACTGTAGTGTAGACGCAGAGTAAACTAAGTCGATTTAAGCAAGCTTAAGTCGACTTAATTTACAAGTGTAGACGCATCCAAGGTGTCCAGTGTGACAGCTAAATCTGATTATTCTTGGGGAATAATGAATTTAGGAGCACAAATGAAAATCAATGAGACTGGCGCTTCTGAATTCTGTAGGCACTTTGTAAACCTCCCCCCGAATGATCACAGAACATTATTCTTTTTGGAGACTATTTGCTGAGATTCCCTGTCATTAGCATACGGTGGGCTAGATCTTTAGCTGATGAAAATGGATGTAGTTCCACTGACGTCAGTGGAGATAGACCCGTTTACACGATCTGGTGCTGCATGTTTATTTTTAAAAAATGGAATTAACTAATTTTTATGGAAGGAAGATGAGAGAAGAGCCACAGTGGTCTGAGAACGACAACTTTTGAAGTGAACTTATGACTGGTTCCTCATCTACACATCTCAGGCTGAGATGTTTTCTCATACATGATTCAAAGTACTGGCTGCTATATTTTTAGAAAATGTTTTTATTATTAATAGGTAGGCAGACAGTGCACTAGGAGGAAATGACTTTAAATTAAGGAACGGATGTAGGAAGGCAAATGGGGAGGAGTGTCAAACAAAGAGATGATGAAAGAAGAGTTTCCTTTTTGGTAGGAAAAGCAACAATCCCATCCCATCAAAGAACCAATACTTAGGGAAATGAAGAGACTGGCATTTGCTTTTCCAACCATTGTTTTAAATGTCACTATTCATTATTTTCTTTCCAAGCCAGAATTGATGTGCCAGAGTGTCTCATTATGACAGTGGATGATATTTCCCTTTGTGAAGTGAATTTAGAAGAAAACCAATCCTGAGGGCACTGCAGATTGACTGTAGAGAAAAGCACTTTCTGAGGCGTGTAACTGCAGTTGGTGGCAGCTCATGGCATTTTCTGTGCAGGTTTCAGGGCAGACAGGCAGAGCTGATGAGAGCTGCTGGATAGCTGGATAGGAACACACAGTGACAGCTAAATCTGGTTACTCTCAGGGAAGAAAAGAGGAAGATTTAGAGAGTGAAAAAAGCAGGAAGCGGCTATTACAATTTAAACCAAATAACCTGCAGCCAAAGCAGGAAAGAACTGACCAATGCATTTATGAATAATAATAATGGAAGAAACTCAAGCTATAGGCAATCCAAACTATTTACAACAGTAAACCCAGGTTTTAGATGGAAAACCCAGACCTCATTGCACAAAGGCAGCTTTCCTCCCCTTACCTCCATAGATTGTGATGAATCAATCAATTTAATTCAAAAGGAGCTGTGGTTTCTCTCCCTCCTCCATCCACCTCCATATTCAAGCCTCATGGGACTGGCCTGATAAAACGGGTTTCAGTGTGAACTGAATTGCCATGTGGAACAAAAATAGATGTAGCCTACCTGCAAACACTGTAAACACATGCCAGTTTTAGCTCATGTATTGTCTTAATACTGTCCAAGTGACCCCTGAGCTGCCTGAATACTGCAAACAAAACAAAAAACCAAACCAATCTGTGAATAAATACTGTCATGCTTCCAGATATCCTTTCTAGGTCTGATTCATTTTCTTTATGGGAGTTAAGGTGAACAGGGTAGGAAAATGGCCCTGAAAACAAGATGAAAAAAGCTCCTGAGAAAAAAGGGTGAAGTAATTTAAAATTAGAAATGAAACAGGCTGAGCCCCAATGTGAGGAAAAGGAAGAAGGGATGGATGCAGCATCAGTTTCTCTTACTGTACGCTGTCCTGGGACGCTAGTATTGCTTCCTTAGCACCAGTAGTTGCTCCGGCAGGGAGTAACAACCCAGAGGAAGCAACGGGAGAGGAGCAATGTCTGGAATCTTAATACCCAAAGGTATTTATTGGCATTGCTGAATTAAGACTAAAAGTGAACTCCTCTCACAGTGACCGAAGAGATGAAAGGAAAACAAGTGACAGACCCACAGGTGTCAGGCTTTCTCGAGACTCCACTGAACAGCTGTCAGCTACAGAGTGACATTTGCCCATCACCCTGGTGCAGTATTGCAAGTCACTGATGGCTTTGCATTGCTCTCTGGGCCATTCAAGCCTTGGAAGAGATGGAATTCTACTGGTCAGACACTACCTCGTGCTTGAGCTAACTCAGGGGCAGGCGGCTGTGGAACCTTAGTTCGACTTAAGGAAGGTTAAGTCGACCTACAGATTCCTGCATTCACATTGGGCTTTTATTACGCCGACTTAAGCACTTCCTTAAGTCAACTTAATAACACCACCTCTTACGGTCGACTTAACGCTTCAGTCGACCTTATTAAGTCAACTTAAGCCAGTGTAGACAGGGAAAGCCCTTAAGTTGACCTAATTGGCCTCCAGGCCCCCTCCCAGCTACCCACAATGCACCACTTCTCTGTTGACCTAGCATCTGCCAGTGTGGATGTAGGCAGTTGACAGGAGTTTTCTGTGGGGACTCTCTAAGTTGACTTAAAGTTGACCTTGTTAAGTCGACTTAACAGAGCCTCCAGTGTAGACATACCTTCATATTATAGAAAAAAAACAGAGTCCTGTGGCACTTTTAAAGACTAACAGATTTATTTATTGCATGAGCTCATGCAATAAAATAAATGTCTTTAAAAGTGCGACAGCACTCTGTTTTTCTGCAATAGACTAACATGGCTACCCCATTGGAACCTCATATTATAGTAGCATGTAGAGGCCCCAACAGTGATCTAAGCCTCAATGTGCTAGGTGCTGTGCAGATGGAGAGTCAATAAGAGTCCCTGCTCCAAAGGCAGACTCCAGTTTTAAAGAGCTAGACACCATATCATCTATAGCAGGGGTTCACAACCTTTTTTGGCCAAGGGACAAATTGCGTTCCCTAAGGCCACTCGAGGGCCACAAATGCAACATGCGGGGTGGGGGCTGTCACATCACGTGATCCCCCCCACTCACTCCGCTCTCAGAGGGCCACACAGAACATGCTCATGGGCTGCATGCAGCCCGGGGACCGCAGGTTGTGCAGGTCTGATCTATAGAGTATGACAACACCACAGGTAATCCAGTTAATGCCATAGCTCACAGCTTACCTTGTCAGTCTACAAGATCTTGCTTTGGGGATTGATGTGGTACTCTCTTAAAATGAAGGCACGATTTAGTCACTAAGAGAAAATGCTATCATCAGTGCAGAAGATGGTGGGCTGGTCAGTGGAGTACAGAGACGATGCAACTTAGAGATGAGTCCCTGGCAGTCTCATCTAGTAGCATTCAGTGAACAGGAGAATTATGAGTGTTTGGGACTTATGCATTTTAGACCTTAGTGAAGGGTGGTCAAATGAGACAAAGAGCTATATTTTGCCTGGGCAGCTCACAGTTGTTCCAAGGAGGGAACAGGCACAAAAATCCTCTTATTCTTTGTGCCTCCATGAAATGAGCCGGGCACAACTGGACTGCATGTATTCAGGGAATACAAAGACCTGACCAGGCTAGCTCTTCTGCCTGTGCTAATCTCTCCGGCTATGTCTACACTTGTTAATTAAATTGACATAGCTAAAGTTGACTGAAATTAAGTCGACTTAGCATGTCCACACTTAAATTTAAAGTTTAAAGTTTAAAGACTTAGGGGGGAACTTACAAAGACGACCTAGAGTGTCCACACTGGACGCCTAGGTTGACTTCTAGGGGTTAGGGGGACCGTGGGCAGGTCCACGGTGGCAGGGGGGCACCCCTTGCCCAGTGCCATGGGGCTCAGCCTTTGCCCCATTGTACCTGGGTACAATGGGGCAAAGGGGGACAGGGACCCTGGCAGGGCATAGGGGCAGGGTGGGCAGGGCTTTTCCCTGCCCTTTGGGGGGGCATGCCAGGCTCTCCCTGTGCCCCCCCAGCAGGGAGGGCAGTGGGGGAGTCCTGGAGTAGCCCTGAGTCAACTTAGGGCTACTCTAGGTCTACACTGGCTTAAGTCGACTTTAGAAAGCCAACTTAAGCCTAAAGTCAAATTAAAAGTAGATTTAATAAAGTCAACTTAATTTTCATTAAGTTGACTTTATTTTCGTTAAGTTGACTTAAGCAAGCTGCTTACGTCGACTTAAGGAAAGTGTAGTGTAGATGCAGAGTAAATTAAGTCGACTTTGTGCACACACTGTTGTCACTGGAAGCACAAGCACTTGATTTGCGTAATCCAAGGTGGATGCTATGGCTTTCAGCATTTGAAAATGAGGGGCAGGCAGTCTGACCTGTGATAGAGGTTACATAAATGACGGGCAACTACAAAGAAAGGCTCTTCATTCTAAAACAAAACGATACCGTTGTTATCTAAGAAGCAGTCAGTAGCCCTTCAGCCTTCGAGAGATTATAGCTCACCTCAGGAGCTATATATTAAGAACCTCTCATTGGTATGGAAGAGTAAGGCTACACAGAGCCTTTAGGATAAAAATAGGTCAATTTACTTCTTTACTACAAGCCAGGGAAGGATTCTAAGCATAGCAGCTAAGAAATTCTAGTTATAGTGAATTTTGGTGGGCTAGAGATTGCAGAAACTGCAATTACTAGAGGGAAGTAGTTGGGAGACTTATAAAAATGAATTGCTGTGATCCCATGAGGTTATGATAAAAGGTATGTACAGGAGTCTTGAAAGGATATAATAGACACAAACCTGATAGATGCTTGAAATGGTAACAAAAGGGCATTCAGATAAGTCTCAGAAAAAAACTAAAATCAGAGATGTCTTCAAAATTACAACCTTTGGGAAAGTTATGTTGATTACGGTTATCCATAATACCTGTTTGGCAAAATGGATGTGTGATGAAAGAATGGGACTCAAGATAGATAACTGGAAGCAGCAATGGTAACAGGAGGATCCCAAACAATCCCTGCATGTACTGAGTAAAATGAGAGAGAGACAGGTTATTTCAAGTATTCCAGTGGTGCGATGTCTGCTCATCAATAATATAAAAGATCATTTGAAGCTTGAGCATTAGCAGTAGGAAAACATGTTGACATACCTCTACAGACACGTATCAGAAAGTGGAGCCTGAATGCTACAAACTAGTCAGAAGGTAGCTGGAAATGTATCAGGTAAGGGAATGTGAGAGACTTATATGTGCAGCAGCCAACTTCCCAATGACCTTGGATGAAACAGGGCGCAATTAGCAAAGTCTTCTTTAAAAAGCTGTTGGAGAAGACCATCAGCTAATAAATATGGCAGAAAGCAGCTTCCCAAAAGGGAAGAGCTACCAGTGTCATTGTTAATATGCACAATCTCCAAATACTTCTTGATCAAATAAGCGGGGTAGAGAGCTAAGCCGTGGTCCAGCCAATATGCTTAATTTTAAGCACAGGTTTAGTCCCATTGAAGCTAATAGGGCTACTTCTAAGATTAAGTGTTTTGCTGAATTAGGGTCCTAGTAGACAGGATGAGGGAAGCAAGTTAATTGTTTAAATCCTTCTCTTGATTGCTGAGAAAATTCTCAGGGGGACCACAGAGGGTGCATCTACACTTGTAAATTAAGTCAATTTAAGCTGCTTAAATCGACTTAATTTACTCTGCGTCTACACTACAATTTCCTTAAGTCGACTTAAGCTGCTGCTTAAATTGACTTAAGGAAATTTTAAGTCGACTTTATTAAACCTAGTATAAAGTCAACTTTACTGGCTAAGTCGACTTTATTAAGTCGACTTAGCCAGTGTAGACATGGATTAGCCCTAAATTGACTTTAAGTCAACTTAAAGGGCCCCCAGGACTCCCCCACTGCCCTCCCTGCCAGGGTGGCTGGCACAGCCAGAGTCTGGCATGCCTACCTACAGGGCAGGACACAGCCCTGCTCACCCCGCTCCTATACACTGCCCCTGTCCCTGTCCTGCTCAGCCTCCATTGTACCCTGGTACAGTGGGGCAAATGTTGAGCCCTCTGGCACTTTGAAAGGGATGCCCCCCCTGCCACCATGCACCACTCCCAGGTCCACCTAGCCCCTACAAGTCGACTTAGGCGTCCAGTGTGGACGCTCTAAGTTGATTTGGCAAGGTCTACTTTGTGAACCTAATTTTATAGTATGGACATGCTAAATCGACTTAGCAAAGTCGACTTATTTGGCTAAGCATAGACACAGCATTCGATAGTAATGTTATGAACCGAGTTAAACTTGGTTATGGATTGAGTTAAAACCTCGTTGAAACTGGTGAGTGTGACTGTCCCCTTCATTTCACATAGCTGTAAAAGATAGTTAAGGGGCCACCCCTAAAAGAAGGCATAGTGGAGTCTGCCTAGCTCTATGCATGTTGAGGGTTTCTCTGGGTATTGTTCTGTCCAGAGGTGTGTGTGTGTGTGTGTGTGTGTGTGTGTGTGTGTGTGTGTGTGTGTGTGTGTAAGAGAGAGAAAGAAATGGGCAAGCTGAAGTGCAGACAAGAAACTGAGTCCTCTTTACACTACAGAGTTATCTGTAGACATGTCTACACTGCAATGCTTTAACTCATCTGCTACACCGGTCTAATAAAGCCACCTAGACAAAAGGCATAATGCTTCATTTCTGTAGTTAGTGCAATGCAGCGTGAGTGTCAAAGAATCCATCCTGAAACACTTGGAGGAAAATAGAGTGATCAGAAACAGTCAACATGGATTCACCAAGGGCAAATCGTGCCTGACCAACCTGATTTCCTTCTGTGATGAGATGACTGGATTTGTGGATGTGGGAAGAGCCGTTGACATGGTATACCTCGACTTTAGCAAGGCTTTTGATATGTTTTCCCACAGCATTCTCGTCGGCAAGTTAAGGAAGTATGGGTTGGACGAATGGACCGTAAGGTGGATAGAAAACTGACTAGATCAACTGGCTCAGCGGGTAGGAATCAATGGCTCGATGTCTAGTTGGCAACCGGTAATGAGTGGAGTGCCCCAGGGGTCGGTCCTGGGGCTGGTTCTGTTCAACATCTTCATTAATGATCTTGATGATGGGATAGACTGCGTGCTTAGTAAGTTCGCGGATGACACCAAGCTGGGGGGATTGGTAGATACTCTTGAGGGCAGGGACAGGATCCAGGGAGACTTGGACAAATTGAAACATTGGGCTGAAAGAAACCTCATGAGGTTCAACAAAGATAAGTGCAAAGTCCTGCACTTGCGATGGAAAAATCCCATGCACTGCTACAGGCTGGGGACCGATCGGCAAAGTAGCAGCACCGTAGAAAAGAACCTGGGGGTTATGGTGGACAGGAAGCTTGATATGAGACAACAGTGTGCTCTTTTTGCCAAAAAGGCCAATGGCATATTGAGCTGCATCAGTAGGAGTGTTGCCAGCAGATCCAGGGATGTGATTATTCCCCTCTATTCGGCACTGGTGAGGCCGCATCTGGAATACTGTGTCCAGTTTTGGGCTCCCCACTACAGAAATGATGTGGACAAATTAGAAAGAGTCTAGCGGAGGGCAACGGAAATGATTAGGGGGCTGGGGCACATGACTTACAAGGAGAGACTGAAGGAACTAGGCTTATTTAGTCTACAGAAGAGAAGACTGTGGGGAGATTTGATAGCAACCTTCAACTACTTGAAGGGGTGCTCCAAAGAGGAGGGAGCTAGGCTGTTCTCAATAGTAACAGAGGACAGAACAAGGAGCAATGGTTTCAAATTACAGCTGGGGAGGTCAAGGTTGGATATTAGGAAAAAACTTTCTCACTAGGAGGGTGGTGAAGCATTGGAATGGGTTACCTAGGGAGGTGGTAGAATCTCCATCTTTGGAGATATTTAAGGACCGGTTAGACAAAACCCTGGCTAGGGTGATTTAGTGGGAGTGGTCCTGCTTTTTAGCAGGGGATTGGACTAGATGACCTCATGAGGTCTCTTCCAACCCTATTATTCTATGATTCTATAGACACTGCTATGCTTACGCTGAGGTAAGTGGCCTCCAAGAGGTGTCCCACAATACCAACTGTGACCAACTGGTCACCAATTTGAACTCCGCTGCCCCACAGACAGGTATACGGCTATATGCCTCTCCCATGTTAAAGCCCTGGGAACTTTCAAAATTGCTCTTCCTGTTTGCTCATGCCGAGAGCTAAAATAACAATTGTCCAACTGACCAGGCTGGCTCCATGTAGCAAATGTGTTTATGCCTGGAGTACCCTGGAGGTGGTGGATCACCTGGGTTTGTGAGGAGAGGAGGCCATGCAGTCAGCGCTCTGCTCTAGCCATAGGAACTTTGACAGCTATGGTCAGGTTGCTTGAAGCATGAAGGAGAAGGGTATGACAGGACAGGGATGTTCAGCAGTGCTGAGTAAAAATCAAGGAACTGTAGCAGGGCCAGGGAGGCAAATAGTTGCTCTGATGCAGAGCTGCAGACATGCTGTTTCTACAAGAAGCTGCATGCCATACTTGGCAGTGACCCCACCTCCATCACCAGGAGCCTCATGGATACTTCAGGGAACCCTTCAAAGGGAACCAGGAGTATGAGGTGCTGGATGAGGAAGAGGAGGACTTGACAGGGAGATTCGGTGGTGTGGTGAGCCAGGACCTCCTGAGCAGGCTAGCACTCCTAGCAATCTGGTTCTGGTGAGCCTGATGCAAGTGAGACAACCTCTGGTAAGAATGCAGTTTGCTTCAATATGCAGGGACACATCTGCTTACGTACTACTTTTTTAATTAGGCTAGAAGAGGTAGTGACGTACCCAGTATAGATACAATTGCTTTCTGCTTCTCATTCATCTGTACAGGAAGGCAGAGGGGGGCCCTGCAGAATAGTTTGTTTGTGCACCCTAGGAAGTCCTGTGAATCCTCCATAGAGATTGCTAAGAAACTTTTCTGCAATCCTGTGCTGAAGGTTTCTTGGGAGGGCTACCTTGTTTCTTCCACTGTGGTAGGACACTTTCCCGTGCCATTTGGTAATTTCTTCAGCAGGCATTATTGCAGTGTGCATGCTGGCAAGATACGGACCAGATCTGCAGCCAGATGTGTACTTGAGCTGCTCGCTTGCAGCCTCAGTTGCCATCAGGTGTGAAATATCAGCTACAATCACCACTACCTGTGAAAAATGGTGCCAGAAGGCAGTATGAGAGCCCTATGCCCCCTTGATGCCCCAATGCTGATATCACCCCCAGAATGTCCACACTGGTCCCTTCCCACCAGGACTGTACTTACCATGTCTGGCTGAGAGAGACTGAGGCAAACTGAAGGACAGCCTGAACAAACACTGTATAGCTCTGGAAAAAGTTTGTGGGTCTGGTGCTGGCTAAATAGGCTTGGACCTGTAAGCAGAGCAGCTCTCCCATGTTTTTGGTTCTTCCAGCATTCAGAAAAGCAGGATCATAAGAACATAACAGTCACACTAGGCAACCCAATGGTCCATCAAGGCGAATATCCTGTCTTTTGACGGTGGCCAGTACTAGGTGTTTCAGAAGGAATGAACAGAACAGATGATCATCAAGTGAACAGTGTCATTTGGTGGCCCTTAGTTCTTGTGTTATGAGAAGGAATAAATAACACTTCCTTATTAATTTTTTTCCAAACCAATCATGATATTATAGACCTCCAGCATATCCACCCTTCTCTCTTTTCTGAACTGAAAATCCTAATCTCATTAATCTCTCCTCATACGGAAGCTGTTCCATACCCCCAAGCATTTTTGTTGATCTTTTCTGTTCCTTTTCTAATTCCAATATATCTGTTTTGAGATGGGATGACCGGATCTGCATGCAATATTCAAGATATGAACATACCATGCATATACATAGAGGCAATATTATATTTTCTGTCTTATTGTCTATTCTTTTTCTAATGATTCCCAATATTCTCTTAATTTTTTTTTTGACTCCCACTGCACATTGAGTGGATGTCCTCAGAGATGTATCCATAATGACTCCAAGATGTCTTTTTGAGTGTTAATAGCTAATTTTTAGACCTCATCATTTTAGATGTATAGATGAAATTATATTTTCCAGTGTGCATTGCTCTGCACTTATTGACACTGAGTTTCATCTGCCATTTTGTTGCCCAGTCTTCCAGTTTTGTGAATCTGTAACTTTTCCCAATCTGATTTGGACTTAACTATCGAGTAATTACGTATCGGTTTTGTATCATCTGGTAATTTTGCCACATCACTGTTTACCCCTTCTTTCAGATCAGTTATGAATATGTTGAACAGTACTGATCCCATCACAGACACCTGGAGGACACCACTATTTACCTCTTTGTGTTCTGAAAACTAGCCATTTATTTCTGTCCTTTATTTCCTATCTTTTAATCAGTTATTAATCCAGGAGAGAACTTTCCTTCTTATCCATGACCGCTTACTTTGCTTAAGAGCATTTGGTGGACTTTGATGCCATTTTGTTTATTTAAAGGAAATACAAAGAACATGCCAGACTCCATCACCAATGTCTACTCCTGCATGGAACAATCTACAGGGTTCTGAACTTTGTAGCCTGATTCTCTATTACTTGGACTTTAGATTGGGATTGCCAATAGATCTTACCGGGGGATTTGGGTTCTTGCCTGAATCTGAGCACAGCTAAAATTTAAAATGAGGACCCCCAGGGACATGTAACAGAAATTGTCTCACAGATACTTTAAATTAATGTATAAAATCCTTTTATTGCCAAAAGCATAAATGATAAGCATAGAATCAAGAAAAGGTTAGTTGAGTAAATACATATCCAAATTACAATTAACTTCTATTTTGAAACATGCAGGAAATCTTATGTGGTTTATAGTTTGCAGAACTAAGTTTGATATTAAAATTTATAGTTCATAATCATATGCCCAGGCTGAGTCGAGAGGGATGTCTGGCACCTCGAGGTGCCAGGAAGGGTGAAGAGGTAAGTAATGTTTAGCTGATATCGCTAAACTTATTAAGCAACTTATACAAAATTACTAATAAGGAAATAAACTTTGATCTGTTATGTTCTTCTCGAGAAGAGATGAGCTGAAAGCTGAGAGCTGAAGGCTGAGAGCTAAAAGCTAAAAAGCCAAAAGCTACTCTTAGTAACAAGGTTTGCTCTTTTATACCCTTCACAGCATAGAGCAGGTGAGATCCTCCTCTATTCCCCAAATATGGGGCTTTTACCCCAGAAATTGAATGGGTACATCTATGTCATTGGTCAAGGCATTTGTGCATATGATTGACGTATGATTGATGCATGTCCGCCCTCCAGAACGTTCCATTATCTTCCCTTTTATTATTTATGGATATTTTTGTGGGTTTTCAGGTGTTTTACTATATGTATAGGGGCCAAACTGGCAAGTCCCGGGTTGTTTTTCTATCTGTTGACCAGGAGCGGATTAACAAAGCACAATGGCTCCAGTCCCTATAGACCCTGCCAAATCCAAAGGAGTGAGGCTGGGAGGCCAAGGTAACAGTCATCAATCTCCTGTGGCTGTGTAGATTGACTAGATGGTTTAGAGTTAATATTATTATTTATTTATGATTTATAAGGTATAAGTAAGCAAGCAAAAACATTAGCTAGTTGCAATCCCTAATGACCTTCTACTTAGCTGTCATCAGCTAGCTGTTTCCCTGGTCGAAATGGCTCAATGTATTATTTTCTCTCCTCTAGTGACATTGCAACACATGGCCTACATTACCTCCCCACCTTTCAGCAGTTCCTTCCCTTGCTGCCAAGCCCTTCTTCCCCTCGAGGAATTTGGCTTCTATTGTGTGACAGAGAGGGGTAGAGATGAATGGAAACTGTCCCTCTAGAAAACAGAAGTGCTGTGCCTGTGGCTGTGGACTGGAGAGAGGAGACTGTCAAATGGGAAATGGAGCATGAGGGTAGAAAAGAAAAGGGGGGTGGGTTGAATTTATGTTGGCACGTGGCAGGCAGCTTGCATGCTTCTCTCCTTTGGCAGCTTGACCCTGGCAAACACAAACAGAAGTCCCTAGGCAGCCCGGCCCTTCCTTGCTCCCCACAGTATCAACATATCTTGTGGACAGGGATTCTTCTTAACAAAAAGGATTCCTCCCCCTTCTTTATTTGTTTACAATTATTTTAAGCTGTTCCTTTTTTCCCCTTCACTCCAAATCAAACCTGAGACAGACTTGGAAACTGAGGCTGAGAGAGGCTTCATATGGTTGTCATTAGACTAGCTCACTGCCCCCTCCTGCTACTGACAACCCAAGGCTATGCCTACACTTGCTAAAATTAGTTTGAACTAACTAATTCAAACTCATTTTAGTTAGTTCAAATTAGCTTAATTTGAACTAGAAAAAGTTACTTCGAATTAATGATCCCCATTCATTTCAATGGCTGGTTAGTTTGAACTAAGAAATTAGCTTGAATTAACATGGCCACATTGGCTAATTCGAACTAGTTAGTTCGAATTAACCCTTTAGTTCGAATACCCTATTTGAACTTATTAGTTCGAATTAAGGAAGCCCTTAATTTGAACTAACTAAAGCCTAGTATAGCCATGGCTTTAGTTAGTCCGTATTAAGCCTCCTTAATTCGAACTAACTTGCCAGTGTAGACATAGCCCAAGTTTTTCAGTATTTGTTTATGATACTAAAGAAATAGGTTGATGAGCAGAAATGCTGAGCCCCCTTTGAAGCCAAAGGGAGCTGTTCTGCTGCTCTGAGCTTTTTAAAATCAAGCCATTTAGTCAGGGGCCCAATGTGAACTGTGGAAACTAATTTCAGAAACTCTTGGTCAGAATTTCCCATAGAAATACATTTGTGGGAATTAGAGAAACAGAAAAACACACAAGCGACATAGGAGCCTAAGTCAAAAGTGCCATAGGATATGTCTGCACTGCAAACACAGACCTGATGCAGCAAGTCTCGGCGCTGGGGTCAACTGAGTGGACTTGTGCTGTGGGGCTCAAAAGAGCTGTGTAGAGGGCCTCATGTAGGCAGCAGGCTGGGCGCTGAGACCGAACATTTACAAAGCTATCTGATCTCAAAGGATGCTTCTGAAGACTCAGTATCTTTGTGAATCAGGCCATTTACTAAGGATCCTAAACAAAGACTGAAATAGGAACCTCATCCAGGTCTGGGCACCTGGGAAAACGGCTTGATTTCTCAAAGGCACCGAGCAGGAGTTCATCTCCCACTGACTTCAGAGGGTGCTGCTGGGTAGTTAGCATTTTTGGTCATAGAGCCCTTTATTTAGGATCCTAAACAAAGACTGGAAACCTTGGCCTTTCAATAGCCTGAGCTGGACTAGATCAAGAACTATGTCAAATGGCTCACTGGCTTTGTCTACACTACAGAGATAAGTCAACCTATGTTAGGTCGACTTACAGCCACTGCATTAATTAATGCCAGAAGCTAGGCTGCGCCATAGGCTCCCAGTGACCTGCCTCGCTTCACAGTCCCCATTCACTGCTTAGCTGAGGCTCAGCCTTATTCATTTTATGGCTGCCTCAGCTGCCGGTGGAGAAGTCACCCAGGCTTGTTCCCTCCCTGTTCCCCACTGGGCGCCAGGGGAAGCCACCCGGGGCTTCTCGCACCTCCAGTTGCTCAGCTGTGCAGAGGAGCTGGGAGCATCTAGGCTCTAGCTGCTGGGCTTTCTTGTCACATTCACAGCTTCAGCATAGAATGATAGAGCAAAAAACAGCCACTGTAGTGAACTTCATTGCCCTAACTATACCAACACCTACACCTCTCATTAAGGTGTTTTTATTAAGTCAGCATAGCAGGGGAATTACGGCAGTGGGAGGAGCATTTCAGCGTGAACATCTCCACTCTTTTCTCTCGATAAAAGCTGACGTTTGTCGACAAAACTCTGTAGTGTAGACCAGACCACTCTGTCTTTCTTTCTGTGGCTGCCTCAAGTTTGAGCTGGGGAGAGGGAAAAATGCAATAGTGTAAAATAATTGTGTAAAAAAAAAAAGTGTGTGTGGAGGGGACAGAACCTTTTTGTTCATCTGGGCTCTTAGCTGTGGTTTATTTTATATATATTGCAGTGTAGTCATCTCCTTAGGCATTTAGAAGCCTGAGTCTAATCAGTAGTCAATGGGATTTAGGCTTGTTTGAATATTTTACCCAGAGTCTCACAACTGTTCAGGTAACTTCTCTTTGCTCCACCATTATGCTGCAGCAAGAGCTATCAGGGTCAGGTAGATTTATGTAAGTGGCTTCCTAAACCAGAGAATCATTTTAGCCAATCGTGCTGCCAGCTCTGTTCTATGGAGAGTGGACCTTTTTTTAAGCAGGCCATAGCTAGGGGCACAGAATAATGTTTTTTTGTGAATAATCTGATCCATGTGTTCTTTTTCCTAGAGGTCCACAGATGCTGTTTGGTAGCTAAAATGATTTTAAAACACGAATGCTCCTTTCCAAGTCCTGCAGGGTAAAAGAGCAGGCATCCAGTAAAAGGGAAATGGGAGAGGTGGTATTCCTGTTCAGCTGTTTAATGCTACACCCTTTCCTTACAGTTCCTTCCTCCAGTAGAGATAAGTAACGTTAGAAGCCACTGTCAATACATGCTATCTAAGCTATGAATAGTGGAGAGAAAACAAGATAGGGTGGTGCGTCTACCCTAGAGAGGTGGATACCCCTATGTTGAGATTAACACATTTTAATCACTTTGGAACATTTGTAGATTTGGTCTCAGCATGTTCATGACCACTTTGGAACATTAATAGTAAATCCCTTCCTAGCCACCCAACAGGCAGTGGGCACCAGTCCTCCTCCTTGTTTGGAGATACCAGAATGTTTGGACAGACTGATTGGTATGTGTGTGCTTTCTCACAGTTATTTTTCTGGTGGGCATACAGCTGGAAAGCTGCATAAAGCTTGTTTCTACATTCTAAGGCATAGCTGTATAAACCTTAATTTTCCCTGAGTGTTTTGCTCTGAGAACCCTATTCTGCTTTCATTTATGCATCAGGGAGTGTGGATTTCCATGTAATTGAAATGAGCCAGTGGTGCTTTGTGTCTATCATTTAAAACATGCCCAAATCAATATTTTGCTGTCTGTGATATCAGCATATTTCTCTTTCCTTTTGATTTTAGTGCATGTGGTTCAAGGGGCAGGAGAAAAAAAAAGATGAGTGCAGATTTTGCCTGTGTGTCTCTTTACCACAAAAGGAGAAAAATGGCTTTCCCCCCAGGACAATATATAAAGTTGGCTTATCTGCTGTGCTGGCATAATCAGGGCCCTGTCATTTATTTCCTGCCTTTTCTCTAAGAAAAATCTATAACCCAGCAGATAATCTGAAATAAACTTTTAGGGCCAGATTCTGATTCATTTTCTCATTTATTTCAGTGGACTTCTTGCACAATAAAACCAACAGAGTCCTGTGGCACTTTTAAGCTATGTCTACACTGGCAAGTTAGTTCGAATTAAGGAGGCTTAATTCAAACTAACTAAAGCCATGGCTACACGAGGCTTTAGTTAGCTCGAATTAAGGGCTTCCTTAATTCCAACTAATAAATTCAAATAGGGTATTCGAACTAAATACTAACTAAAGGGTTAATTTCTTAGTTTGAACTAACCGGCCATTGAAATGAATGGGGATCGCTAATTCGAACTAAGCAAGTGCCATGAATGGCAATTACTTAGTTTGAACTAACTTTTTCTAAAATTAGTTTGAATTAGTTAGTTCGAACTAACTAATTTGAACTAATTTTAGCAAGTGTAGACATAGCCTTAAAGACTAACAGATTTATTTATCACATGAGCTTTGGTGGGAGAAAATGAAAGCTCATGCGATAAATAAATCTGTTAGTCTTTAAAAATGCCACAGGACTCTGTTGTTTTTCTGCAATAGACTAACACAGCTACCCCTTTGGAACTTGCACAATAAGGCAATGCTGAGCCCAAACCATTGTAGCAGAATCTGGCCATTAAAACTTGTGTAGTGGTATCTAACCAAAATAACACACTCTTTTGCTGTATTTGAGAATGGACTGTCATTGGTTCCCACCCCTTTTGGCTCAAAGGGCACAGATATTTTTACAACCTGGAAGAGCCACCAGTTTCCACCAGCAGCTGCCCCACTGGAGCCAGATGGAGGGATGTCAGTGAGGAGGCTGTCTACTCGCTGATCTTCTGTTTCCCTGGCTGCAACAGGGAAACTGTACGAGTCCTGTAGCCCTGTGCATTCTACCTCAGTCCTAGGCAGTGGCTCGCTTCTGCAGCCAGGGGGATGGGAGATCAGTGTTCCATTTCCTCTTGCTCCAGCAGGAACTCCAGCACCTAGGGATCCAAGCAGATTGATTTGTCCTCTGCTGGAGCAGCAAGAGAGTTATCTCCTCTACCTTTGGCTCCAGCAGGGACCCCAGTAACTATGGACCTAGGTGGAATGCTTTGCCTTGCTCCCTACTATGCTCTGGGGAGGGGAATGCTTATCTCCCATTCCTTTGACTGCAGCAAGAAGCCTGCATTGATGATTTAGCTCCTCAGAAATGCACTCTGCCTGGGTCCTTTGGCAGCATTTCCCTTCTGTAGCCAGCAGCAGGGGAGCTATGGGCCACTTTGAAAGTCCCCCAGCCCCATAGGCCACTTTTGGCCTGAAGGTCACAGGCTAGGAGCCTGTGAACTAAATTTTACTGACATTATTTGTAAAGTTAGACTTAATGATGTCAACAGAACTATTCACATAAATAAGGGAAGCAGTGCTTTTATATATATATATATATATATATATATAAAATAATGTGTGTGTATATATATTATATAAATAATTTGATATCCTTACTTTTTCACACCCTTTTGTGAAATGTCTCTGAATAATCCTGCAGCTTGTACGTAAGTTATTGTTCATATCTAGTGGCTTGAAATATTTTACATTTCAACATTTAAAAAAAAATGATAAATTTTCACTCCGGTCTACTAGTAACTTTGGCCAATTTTCGAAGGTATTTAGGAACCCAACTATACTGAATTATATCTCTGAGGATCTGAGGCTTTCTGTACAATTCTCACATGATCTTATATAACAGGAAATATGTAACTCCATTCCTTATTGATATACTGTTAGAGAGACTCATGCTAGTTCTTTTAATTATGTTAAATAGACTCCCTTGGGCTTCATGTCAAATTTTTCCTATCAATAAATGTTTGATTTTTTCCTTTTTTACTTCAACTGTCCATAGTCTTTAATTAACAAACATTAAAACAGGCTGGAAAATGGAAAATATTTTGTTGAGGGAATTTTCAGAAAAAATGCCTTTCTGTTTTGACTGAGATTTTGAAAATTTCCCAATTGTCTTTAATAAAATACATGAGAAATAAATAATTAATCCACAGTAACTGCACTATGGGTGAATAATAAGTCCTCAGTCCCTGAGTCATCCTCCAGACCTTCAGGTGGATGGATTTTTTTCAGTTACTATAGGCCAAATCTGCTTTGGTTTTTCACGCCAAATCTAATTGAGGGGAGTGGAATTTTGTGAGACATAAGTGAGCACTGAATATGGTCTTCTCTTGTTACAGAATGGTTGTTGTGAAATCTCTTTCACACAAGAATGTTTGAATTTCAGGTGACAGTAAGATTGCTTGGTTAACGTTGCATACTTCAATAGGCAGAGGGACTTGAAGATTTTTCATCATTCTTTGGATCTAAATGGTCATTCCTTCCACATTCTTTGTAGTTTCACAAAGTTTATGATAATTCTTGGTTGGCATCCAATGTATACAGTTTATCTAGCTGTGCCTTTGATGTCTGTATTGTGGCCTCAAGGGACAAAAGTTGTGAATGAGTGATTAGTGATAGACACCTACAGGATTATGACATATTTAACAGGTAAAGGCTGTCCACTGCAGTGGATTAAGCAATTTATTTAGCTATAAAACAGAAAACTAGTTAAGTGAATTTTACTGATAAATCAATAGAATAATAATAAGTGGACTGTAATATAAAGTCAGCTGATCCAACAAGCTTTGTCCCTCTTCTCTTTATGAATCAGTTTAGTTAACCTTTCTACCCAGTGTTTATGAATAGTCAAAAGTTACAATGATGTGCAAACTGAAAAACGTATGGAGAATTCCTTGAGAACATAATTACTCTAGTGTGAAATCTTTCCTTCTTTGCCTTTTCACAGACATAAAAATGAACCCATGCAGAATTTCATTAACTAAAAATTTAACTCAAGCTCATCTTTTTGTGTTCTGCTAAATTTTCTCCATTTATATTTAATAGAATGGCTCCCTAATCCCATTTGAGACATGCCTGTAAGCTAAAGATAAAAATGTAAAATTTACCTTTGAAATATCACCTCTTTCCAAAAAATGATAATATCAGGCCCCTTAAGACTCTGTCCTTTACAATGATTTACAATTTAAACACAGATTGCAAATTATTATAATGTTGTGTTAGATCCTCTCATAAGTGGAGACAAATGAAATTTAAAGGTGATGTAATTTGTCAGTTTGTTGTTAATATTAGGGAATGATATTTTGTGAGGGTAAAGTAGTCCAGCAGATATTCAGTAATTCATTTTTGCATTTCAGGATGGATTAGCTAGGTTTAGCAATGTACTTATTTAATATCACATGATCCTCAAAGATGTTTCTTTCTAAAGCATTATCAAAACCCACCAGTCATAGCCAAGTTATTTTTCACAGAAACATCTTCTCTTTGAAGAAAAAAAAAGTGCTCTTACACTAAAATACCAAATAGCTAATAATTGCCAGAAAGGGCTAAATCATATTGTCACTGTTTGGATCTTAGGCTTCTGTTCATATGTACAGTAACACATACATATTAACATCCTGGGTTACTCTTTAAAAGGGCAATAATAGTAAAAAACAAAACAAAAACAAAACCAAGAGGAAAGTTCAAACTGAGGGTTGAGAGGAGATATCCTTCTTAAAAGAATTTTCCTTTCTTGGTATGGTCTTGAATGGCTCCAGGAATGCAAGCTGTGGCCAGTAAGAATGAACTAAAATTTGGTGTGGCCAGTGACCAAGATGATTGCAGTGGAAATGATGCTCCATTGGAAATGGGCAAATCCTTTGTCTTATCAGTGATGTAAACTAGCTCATACTGGCAATCTACTGGTATGAAGAGTGAATTGGCAGTGGAAGAACAAAAGTAATATTTTTGTATTTCTGAGGGGCTTGATTATATTGGGAGATATTTGTGCCTAACTCCCAGGATAACTTGGCTATAGGAATTTATTAAGATAGGGTCAGGAAAACTGACAGCACGATATATCTTGGGAAACTTGATGATTCAGGTAGAAATTAGAGCTTGTTGGAAAAAGGGATTTTTTTCCCTTCATGGAAAACTTCCATGATAATGAAATGTTTTCATGAAAATTATCCATGGAAAATTCCAGCTTATTGGTAAAAAGGAAATATTTTGCTTGAAAACTGAAATATTTCAATTCAGAAATTCTGTTGTGATGCCTCATAGGAACTATGGCTTGGATGCCTTGCGTTACCATTCTCTTCTACGGTTGGGCTTCAACTCCCATGGTACACCTGTTTTCTCTTATGGTGAGGGGGAAGCAGTTGCTGATCGAAGTCTCTGGCTATGGTGTATCATGGGAAATGTGTTCCAGATGGATAGCTCAATGCATAAAGGAGTATGGGGACATGAGGAAACTGAACTACAGCATCCATTAAGTACATCGGGGGATACCTGAATTGAAGTATTTCATTTTTCATCCAAAATATTTAGTTTTTAATGAAGCTACTTACCCAATATATACACCTGTGTCAATGGAAATACAATACAATGCAGTACAAAAGAATATGGAGCTTGGGTCTTGTGTTGCTTTTCTGCCTGGAGGATGTAGGTGCAAAATTTTGCCTTGGGCCAAATTTCCACTGTGAGAAATGCATGAAGCAAAAAGAGGGAGTTTTGTGCAGCTCAAAGCCAAGAAATCAACACCACAGCTAGCAAATTGTGACACCGGTGTTCGTAATCTCCCAGCTGGAGCCATCACTATGGCAAGTGCTCCTGAGGGAATGCTGGCCACCTAATGTGGTAATAACCTGTGTGTATGTGAATAGTTCAGGGCTGAGTTCTGCTTGATGCCTATAGCTCTGAAAACAGGAACACCTAGGCTCAGTTTCTTGTGCCTCCAAAACCATGTTAAGAGGCTATGATGGCTCTACTTTTCTGTGGCTCAGATGTCCTGAAGGGATATGATTTCCCCCAAAGTGGGAAGTTTCAGCCCTGTGCATCAGAATTCACATATTGCTGCAGAGAAGTGTTGCTGTGATCTCTTTTATGAGTGCAAGATACATCATGTACTTGCTGGAAAAAACAACACAGGGGTCTCCTCAGATGTGTAGTCCATAGGGAGCTGTCTGTCTGTCTGTTTAGCAGTGATTCTACACATCCAGCTAACCCAGAAATCTAAATGTAAAATTCAGCACTCAGGGACATTGCATGGATTTAAGCTGTTCTCTGAGGGACTCTGGGTCTATAAAACAATGACTGGATTATACAGTGCTCATCCATATATGTAGTTTTTCATCTGTGACAGATGTGATATTGATAATAATCTTCATTCAATGAGTCATCCGAGCATAATTCAGTGGAAGGTGCTAATCTGCATTTGCATTAACTGTTTCAGAATACCTTGTGTGAAAGAACACACTTGGCTAGACACAGAGTGGTAAGGGGAGGAAGGATGGTTCTCGGCCTAGAGCCCAAGGCTGCGAGTCAGGAGACACAGTTTCTGTATTTGGCTCTGCCATAACTTTTGGCCCTGATTCTCTTCTTACTTACACCACTTTAACCCTGTTGAAGTCAACTTCTGATTTACACTAATGTAGCTGCAGTGGTGTAGCGACAGGGCGGGACACTGGGGGGCCAAGCCGCCAGGCGGCAGGCTGCAGGGGGGCACCGGGTGTATGGGGTTGCGAGGGGTGGAGTAGCATGGGGTGTCCAGGGGAGCACAAATATGGGCTTGGCCCTTGGGCACCAGACAGCGCCAGACATTCTTGCTATACCACTAAGTAGCTGAGAAGTGACTTGGGAACCTGGCATCTTGGCAGCTGGTGTCCTTTGTGTCCCCTGCCCAGAAGCCCGTGCCTTTGTATGGAACTCTGGATAAATCACACAATTCCTCTGCTACTTCAACTTTCTCCCTTGTAAAAGGAAGATAGAACCTACCTATTACTTGGAGGGGGTGGTTAGCTTGGGAAGCCCATCCTGGATTAAGTTCAGAGTGAAGTGCTGTAGTGGCCCATAGTGAATGTGATCAAAGGCATAGATTCATAGGCTATGTCTACACTTACTAAAATTAGTTCGAATTAGTTAGTTTGAACTAACTGATTCAAACTAATTTTAGTTAGTTTGAATTACCTTAATTCGAACTAGCATGGCCACACTGGAAAGTTAGTTCGAACTAAGCAAGCACTTGCTTAGTTCGAATTAGCGATCCCTATTCTTTTCAATGGCTGATTAATTCGAACTAAGAAATTAGTTTGAAATAAAATGCCTACATTGGTTCATTCGAACTAGTTAGTTCGAATTAACCCCTTAGTTCAAATACCCTATTTGAACTTATTATTTCGAATTAAGGAAGCCCTTAATTCGAACTAACTAAAGCCTAGTGTAGCCATGGCTTTAGTTAGTTCGAATTAAGCCTCCTTAATTCGAATTAACTTGCCAGTGTAGACATAGCCATAGACTCTAAGGTCAGAAGGGATCAGTACGATCATCTAGTCTGACCTCCTGCAAAATGCAGGCCTCAATACCTCACCCACCCACTCCAGCAATAGGCCACCAACCTATGACTGAGCTATTTACCTTCTTAAATCGTGATTTAAGGACTTTAAGATACAGAGAATTCACCGGTAGGTGAGCCATGGCCTGTGCTACAGAGGAAGGTGAAAAACCCCTAGAGGCCAGGCCAATCAGCCCTGGGGGAAAATTCCTTCCCGACCCCAAATATGGCAATCAGTTAAACTCTGAGCACGTGGGCAAGTCTCAACAGCCAGTTACCCAAGAAATAATTCTCTGTAATAACTCAGAACCCACCCCATGTACTCTCCCTTCTTAAGCCACTTGTATATCCACCACCCATAGCCAAATATCAGTCAATTTCCAAAATAGGCTAATTATACTATCCCCTCCATAAATTTATCAAGCTCAGTTTTAAAAGCACTTATGGTTTTTGCCCCCACAACTCCCATTGGAAGGCTATTCCAGAACTTTACTCCTCTAATGGTTAGAAACCTGCGTCTAATTTCAAGCCTAAATTTCTTGATGGACAGTTTATAACCATTTGTCCTGGTGTTCACATTGGTGCTCTACTCAAATAATTCCCCTTCCTCCCGGATATTAATCCCTCTAATGTATTTATAGAGAGCTATGATATCCCCCCTTAACCTTCTTTTGGTTAGGCTAAACAAGCCAAGGTTCTTGAGTCTCTACTCATAGGGCAGGTTTTCCACTCCACAGACAAACTCCATCTGTATTTGGCAAAAGAATGGATATAAAAATCCTGGGCCAGATCCTCAGCTGATGTTAACTGGCATTGCTCCAGTGAAGTCTATGAAGCTACATCATGTACACCAGCTGACAACACCTAGCCTGTTGAAGCATGTCTGTCAAAAGAAACAACACTACTGATGATTTAATTGGTGTGGGCCTTAAGGCTTATCAAGATGCATTTCATTTTTGCCAGCTCTCAACCAAGTTTAGAGTCAAACTGGGTACTTTAAAAGCTGCATGGAGCTTACTTTGATGTTGCAGCTCATTGGCTTGAGAACCCAACCTCCAGACTGAGGTGCAACATCTACACAGTTAGTTTAGCAAGCCCACAACCACAAATTTGTGGAAGTGGACTGCAAGGCTTGCTCCCAGATGCAGTCTACACGCCGTGAACCTGCTGGTGAATCCAATCATATAGTAGAAACAATTCCTCTATTACAATCTGAAGCAAATATTTATGCTATGAAAATCTTAGTTTACACCAATAAACAGAGTTTGACACTAATCTCTGTGTGAAAGATTGCACCCTGTGTTAAGCAAGTGAGTCATGCATGACCTTCACATAACAAGTTCCAAAGGGGGAGCCATGTTGGTCTATTGCAGAAAAACAACAGAGTCCTGTGGCCCTTTTAAAGACTAACAGATTTATCATGCAATAAATAAATCAGTTAGTCTTTAAAAGTGCCACAGGACTCTCTTGTTCTTCACATAACAGAGGATGTTGCTCAAGGCCTTCCTCACAAGAGAAATGCTGGCTTATGGAACTAGGAGAGAAGTCTATGAATTCATCATGCAAACCAGAGTTGTGTCATTCAATGGCCAGCACATTGTACGTGTTAAATAAATAATAAAAAGGAGACCTTTATTTGAAAAGTGTCTATCCATTGGAGAGTCTGAATTCAGCTGGCCTACATATCGGAGAATGTAAGGGGAAGTGTAAGGAGTAAAGATATCCTGATAAGGATTTCACAGCTTGCCAAATTGATCAAGCAATGGATCAGATCCTCAGCTGGTTTAAATGATGTAATTCTATTCTCTTTAGATGGGCTTCAATAGAGTAACTGTTACATCAAGTTACATCAGCTGAGGATGTGACCCTAAATTTCCGATAGATGGTCATCCAGTTACCAGGATTTGTACATATCCACATGCTGAGAATTGATCCTAATGCACCTAAGAGGACTGAGAACTGGTCTGGTTTGCTGTTGTGTTCTTGGTGAACTTCCCATGTCTGAACAGCTGCATACTTCAGCCTCTTTAAATGGTCTGGATGAAAAAACCTTTCTTGGTGGCTATTAATTGATTTCATTAAGTCCACTGATCATAGAATGTAATTTTTAAATATCTTTTTGTTATTTCAAGATTTAGAAAAGTAAAACAATAACTGAATAATGCCCCCTTTAAATAATATCTAGTTTGGAGAACGGAAAGAAGGTAGAAATCATTATTCTTTTGGCTGGAAGATGCACAAATGAGATGACAACAGAATCTAGGCTGTCCGAACAATACAAGGAAGTGATAATCCTGAGAATTATATTATTCAAACAATTCAAAATCCTTTCAGGACACATTTTTAAATGACACTGTAAGCTGAATGATACTTCATCACATCAGAGAGTCGTAAAACAATAGACTAATTAAGACCCCTTTTCATCTCTGCTGCTTTCTGCGATGTGTGTAGTAAGTGAAGCTCAGCTGTAGCAAGGTTTGTGAGTTCTCATTTGCAGTGAATATAGCCGTTATTGCCATTCCAACAATGACAGCCTTGATCAACACACAGCTGTGTTCCTTCTCCAGCCACTACCCATTCAGATTCTCTTTTCAATAGCTGAGATAAACAGCAGAACTATTTAAATTGTGCTGCATTTGAATCATGTGGTTTTTAGGTGTATCAGCTGCTCATGCAATCACAGGTGGGGGACAGAAGCTCCTTGTGAATGTTGGGGGGTGGGAATTCCGGGGGGCTGAAGGATAGGATGGGGAGGGAGGAGAGTTACTGAGACTCTGTTGAGGGGGAAGGGTAGTCAGCTCCAGGCTGGGAAGGGACCTCCCAAAAGTTCATAATGCCTTTCCTATGGCAGTTCCTCCATGATTGGTGTCCTGTGCATCCCCCCCCCCCAAGTGCCAATGCTGTGTCCTATCTCTATCCCAGAGATTGGTGCACATGCCTCTGTCCCTCCCACCAGGCCACATGGCTCCACCAGTACCCAAAATGGCTGGAAGGCAGGACTGGCCTGTGTTTGAGAGTCCTAAATGCTTCCCCACCACAGCCTGCCCAGTCTTGTATGGTGTGGTGACTGCTCCATCTCCATCTCTGAGTCATGTTCTGATCTTGATCTCCCCATCTGAGAACATGTTTGGGTCCCACTCTTGCATCCGTGGGATATTTGGGTGGGGGTGAGATGGAGGCAGATCTACCACCCAAGATTTCCACAGCAGGAGGGTGGATCCCATGGCCATCTGTTTACCATCCTCCCTCACTGAGAGTCAGCTCCACAGCTGGTGTAAACTGACTTAGCTCCATGGATTTCATAACCAAACAACTTTTCTAAACAATTGAAGGCAATACCTTCATCTGATGTCCAAGTCAATGCTTATATCATTCATGTGCCCAAACTACCATGGTATAAAATGTTGGGGTAGGGTGGCGAGGTGACTTACTCTGTGATATTTCTGAAATACTGTGTTTTGGGGGGAAAAAAAGAAAGCAATAAAATGATTTCAGTGGATTCAATGAACCTACACTGATGTACACTAGCTGCAGATCTGGCTTTGACTATTTTGGGTCTGAGTCTACTTTCCATTATACTAGTTTTACAATGAATGGAATTACACCAGTTGGTAGGGCAAATCTAATTAGTCCTGGGTTGGATTTACATGGTGTTAGATGGGAGAATGTGTACATTAGTTATAATGCCAATGAAAATTGCAAAGCAAGAGAAGTGAATTTGGTAGTCAATCAAGGGATGAATACTGTTTGCCTTACTCAAGTGAGTTGTTCCATTAACTTGAATTGGTCTCACCATGTGAATATAAGGCAAACGGGATTTGGCCTCAAACTTTATGGGCTTATTTTGTGCTGCTTCTCTTATAGACAAAGCATCCTTATGCTTCTGGATAAATTCCATTTTGCCACTTTGCAAAACAAACCTTATAGCTGCTGTTTGAATCAAATAACTTCACTTTGTACCCCACTGGAAAAATTGAAAAGGTCATGTGCCTGCCATTTTTCTGTATTTCTATATTCACAATCTGTCCCAGTCTTATCAAGTAAGGCTTCTTTGAGAAGAAAGGGTTCTTAACTTGTGTGAGCACCTGTGTACCCGCTAGGGACAGAGCTGTATGGATTAGGGTTAAGGGGATCCCTAGGAAAGTATCTTTGTTCTGGGATCAACCAGTAATAGGGTTTTATGTAGAAGGAGCTGGGAAAATTCCTAGGGGAGTCATTCCAATTATATCCCCAATTAAGGGGAAAGAGTTTTAGTATGGTTTGATTTGGTTTCTGCATTTCAAGCAGTTTGTTATAAACATTTGTTTTCTTGATACAAGGCACCAATTAATATTTATCATTTACCAAAATACCACATTCCTGATAAACAAACAAATGTTCTTTGTTCACAACCAACAGTGAAGAAATTGTAGTTTTTAAATGATCTTTCAGTACTTTAAAGAAACAATCACAATTTCAGGATTGGATGGGAAATGTGGATAAAATCCTAGCCATTTACCTCTAAGCATTCCCTTTTACATGTTTGTTTATCATTTTCATGATATGAAGTCTTCCTTCAAATAATATTTTTCAGAGTTTTCTGTTGTCTTTAGAGTTTTCTGTTGTGTCTCTTCCTCCTTCCGTTAGTCTTTGGCTAAAACCAACTTGCCAAACCAGTCAGAGTTATATTGTTGGCTGGTCTTTATTGGTTCTTCAGTGAGCAAGAGCTCTACAATGGTGTTCAGCATCAGGAAATTCTCCTCATAAATCCCTCAGCATTTTTTCTTCCCAGCTTTTCTAAATAAAATGGAGCTCTTTGATGGACCATTAAATATAAATTTGAGGTAGTGAGAGTTTAGATTTAAACCTAATTGGGTATTTGTGAACCAAATGTAAAACTGCTGGATGCAAGTCAATGTGTCAGTGTCACTTTGATATCTCTTTTAAAAGATTACGTTCTATGTTTTGAAGTGCATGCTTGTATACAGTGTTATTTCTCTGTGTGTATGTGTAAATTTCAAGGCAAAAACCTTAATCTAGTTTCACTTAAAGTGATCATCTTCTTCTTCATATGGCTGGTGTAAATGTAGAGCAACAACTAACATTTTACATTCAGGTGGTTAAGCCAGATAACTGCATACGGAGCAGCAGAGTGTATCTCTGTGATGCCTCCTTTGTATTTGTGAATGGGGTATTGAGTTGTTATATGTTCCATGGTCTGTTCTGAGTGACTACAATTGCACACTGGAGAGTCTTTAATTTTCCATTTCTGCAGCAAGTATTGGCCCACTCTGTTAAGTGAGAAATCATGACTAATCCCATCAATTTGGTAACTAAACATTGATCAGTGATCTCCTGGCCTTCAGGGCAACTCAAGCCACCATCATTGATATCTTCAGGGCCAAGTAGCACTTAAGATGATAAAGGTCTATCAACTACTAAAGGGGAAAAATCCTTGGGTACGTTCACACTGGAGCCTTAGGTCGACTTAACGGCGGTCCACACTGGGCGCTTATTAAGTCAACTTAAACACTTCCTTAAGTCAACTTAATAATACCACCTCTTACGGTCGACTTAATGCTTAAGTCAACCTTATTAAGTCGACTTAAGCCAATGTGGACGGGGAGTGCCCTTAAGTTGACCTAACTGGCTTCCAGGCCCCAGTGCAATGTGGGACAGCTACCCACAACGCACCACTCCTCCATCAACCTAGCACCTGCAGTCAACTGGAGTGTTCAGTGTGGACTCTCTAAGTTGACTTAACAAGGTTGACTTTAAGCCGACTTAAAGTTGACCTTGTTAAGTCAACTTAACAGAGCCTCTAGTGTAGACATACCTCGTGAAAGAATGTTGAATTTTCTTAAAAGACACAAATTTTAGTAAACCTGGATTAAAAGTGAAGATTCTGAACATTAGAAAATACAGAAATGCACAATTAATGTGACCAAAACCACCTCCACTCTGTTCCACATCCCCACGTACCGTGCCTTCAGTCCCCCTAATCACACCTCATTGATAGAAGAAGGAAGGCTGGTGAGCTGATAAGTGCCTGGAAAATTTTGCAGTATACAGCTGTGGGCACTTAGCTCACATTCACCAGCAGGCTGCTTACACCAAGTCTATGGCTGCTCTGCATAGCACAGAACAGCCAGAAAGTACTGGTGACTCTAGACCCTTATATTCACTAAATGGTGTTTGTTTGCATAGTTTGTCTCTGGAACAAAATTTAAGCGCAGGCTTAAGTGCCTTGATGTGTCAGGGCCTAATTCATGAAATCAGTGAGACTTTATGAAAATGCATGGATCTGTCCACATAGATCCTATTTCAGGGTCTGGCTCTAAATTATTAACTGTGAACTCTCCTTTCAGCTCAGCTGACTACAATGAACACTGTGTAATATATATTTATCAGAGAAATTCCTAGTGAGGGCGGTTCAGTATCCCTGAGGTCTTGAAGCAGTGAACCAGGGAAAAGAGGGAGAAGGGAGAAGTATATATTTTTTAAAAATGTAAATCACAGAAAAATGTATTGAGAAGAGAAAGATTCATTCCTTGGATAAGAAGCTATTGAACATTCAGAGCTAAGAGGTTATTGGCCAGCTAGAGCAAGAGTCTAAATCACTTAATATCTGATCTTGCTCCCACTAAAGACTGTGGAAGTGTTTGCCATTGAATTCAATCTGTGCAGTAACAGCATTTCCAAGCTTTCCCAGCGTAAGTGCATATCTACCGCAAACAACATAGGGCAAATCCTCTGCTCAGCAGTTGGCCTGAGTAGCTGGGCAGTGTGTGCGTGAGTGTGTAAGAATTCTCAAGCAGTGAGCAAGTGTGTAGAGGTTACTCCAGCCCCAAAGACTAAAGATCTGAAGTCTTGTAACTTTCCACACAGTAGTAGATCCTCTGACTCTGCCTTTTCCCTGGTCCATTCAAATACTTCCCCACATGTCCCCAGCGTCCATGTAAGAGGGCACTGTAGAGTAGAGCTCTGTGCTCTGCTGAAGGTATTCATGCCATGCAGACCTCTTATGAATTCTCCCCCCCGCCTCCCCACCCTCTTGCTTAGGGGAATCATTGATTTTACCACCAAGAGGAACCTCTGTGGTTTTTAAAAGAGGTGAATGATTTATCAAATCTTGCTGTCCATAATGGTATGCTATGGACATCCCATTTATTTGAATGAAAGAATATATAATAAATCTGCAGCTATATGCAATCTATTGCATTCAGTGGTTTATTTTAGGGTGGGAAAGTAGGGGCAATTATCCATTATAGTTTCTGATTTCAGTGGATATACTGCCTGAGTAAGGTCTTCAGGAGTTGACAAGCTATGTAAACTGGCCTCTAAATACAATATAATGAAGCCTCACAGACTCTCTACTCATTATCAGCACCTTTCAGATTTTATGTTCTTCAAAGTTTGTCTCACACACAAAAATAAGTTGCCAGAACATTCTCTGAAGTACCCTGGCTCACTGTCCCTCCCCCTCCAAAAAGCTGCACCTCCAGTTCATTCATTAGTTGTTTCTGATTTATTTTCTTCCCCTGAGGAAAAGCAATAAAACAGCTGTTATCTAGGGTTATTCTGAAAACCTGTTTCTAGTTTAATACATGAAATCCCAACTCTCTCCATTTTAGTTAAATATTTATTTAGATACCCAAGGGGTGAAGAAAAAATCCAGCCCTGAGACTGCACTTCCGGAGAACTTCCACGGTGTCAGTTTTTTAGGTTGCATTTCTTTAAACCCAGTTGGAGGAAGAGAATATCTGAGGTGAGCCACCTTTGGCTATCTATGCCTCAGAGCATGTCAGTCATGCACTAAAGCTGGCGGCACAGCTGGTCCTCTGTACACAACAGGGAATATTTTTAAACACTAAAAATATGAGCATGACAGGTGCACATTTTATTAGAACTTTTTTTTTTTGTAATTGTGCATTAGTGGAGAGGAACAAAGCTAGCAGCACTTTTTTAACAAGTCTCTAAGTAAGTGGGAAAACAAACCAAGGTCTGTGGTACATATTGACATTTGTTAACCAAATATGGGTAATTCAGAGCAGCCTATTCTTTTTCAGTTTAAAAAAAAGCTACATGAATTTTGAGCAGCTTGCACAGCCAGAACCACTCATTCTTTTTTATGAGCTTCATTTGCATTTATACTCTTTCCTGCTGTTGCTGAGTACGCCCCTTTCACTTGTCCTAAATCTACGACTGGACTGGGTGCACTTAAGTAGCTGCTTCCTACTGATATATTGATTATCACACTAATTACACGCTGGATCTGTACTTGGGCTAACAGAACCGATTTATTTGAATTTTTTATAGGGAGAAAACTCTGCACAGCTAATTAATTCTATAGGGATGCATTTAACTCTTAAGTTTTTTTAGTTAGCCTCCATTATAAGTTTCTGATCAGGTAAGGCTTACTGTTAAAAACTAAATAAATATACAGTGGGGACTGTTTAAATGCATAGCCTTGGTGTACAGTAAATTTCCTTTTTGGGGTTGTATTATTACTGCTTTATTAGGAGCACTTCAAAGACTCCACAGTATTTTCTTATTAATGGGTACAGTTTATTAGGCCACAATCCTGCAATGAATGCCACGTGGGCAGATCTGTATGCCCAGCTGGAGGTCTATTGACTTTAATGAGGCCCTGCATGGTAGTGGTCATCTGCATGAGTCATTCTCTTTGCAGGTTTGGGGCCTGACTGCAATACATCAGGCTATAGCTAAGGCGACATCCGTTGTAGCATTTCAGACATGAGCTGCATTTAATTTGGCACAGAATGTATAATATGGAAGCAGCTTTTTTTATTAAAAAAGTGCTATTGGCTCAGGAAGACTTTTTTAAGGTTGTTTTTGTAACTTTAAAAAAGCCTCTGATGCTTTTCTAATCAGCTTTATCTGAAATTGCCTACCAGAAACACTCCTTCTTTTAAAAAAGACGTGACTCTTTAAGCGGGGCCTTTTTGCAGTACCAAAGAGGATGTTCTAAAGCTGCAATGAAATCGAAGTTTCAGAACAACCTATCAGGGAACTGGGTAGCTTGAACGATTGTCAGTGTGATGAGACAACAGAGTCTTGCATGTCTAGTTCTCTAGTTTGGATCCATCTTTGAAAGTTAATATCTAATAGCAGTTTGGTGTAAGTAGATCTATTGACCTCAGTCCATGGCCAAGAGCCCACAGCTAATGAATTCTAATGGTCACCCATATTGACAGCTTCATTAAAAATGATATGGACTGAATGAACCATGGAGATTTTATTATCTTCAAAATCTGAGATTCCCAGGGGGTTTCACTAGGTCATAGCTGAGAAAGCTTCCATGTCAAGTTCCAGTGCTGTAAAAGTTCTGTGTATTTCTCCGAGGCTGCCAACCTGGGTTACCATTCCTGAGCACAAAATGTAGTTAGAAAACAAAACAAATACTTTAGTGCACTCAGTAGCTTTCCCAACTTGCCTTAGGATAAGATAACTTGTTTACTAGTTGATTTGAGAGAACAAGGAGAGCTTGGAGTTCTTTTCCAGTTCAGGCGTGTAGGGAGAAGAAAGCCATAAAGATGCCATCAACATCACAAGGAGATTTTTAAAACTGATACAATGATATAGCATCAGAAGGTAATTTAAGGAGCACAGCATGGAAAAATGAGGTCGTTGAGTTTGAGGCAAGTTCAGTGAGGGGTTTTGCAACAGCATTCTGGTTACAATGTAGTCTGGTAATTTAGACTTGGGAAGGCGATTTTTAAAAGAATTACGTTAGTGTAGGCTGGAAGACACCAGGGTATAAATCAGAGGGTTTACATCTCAGGGAAACTTAAACAGCTCCTAAGGTTAAGTGGAAGATATAAAACTGTTATGATATGTTCATTATAGGCATTCAAAGAAAGTGGTGAAGCAAGCAGAACAGCAAGGTTACTTGAATATCGGGGGGAGGGGAGGGGGGGAATCCCACACAAACTATGTGCAGCTGGTCAGAAAATATAACATACCCATGGACTGGACACTGCAGGTGGGAAATCCCAAACAGATTTCAAAAGTTGTCCTAAGGACAGTACATAAGAATGATTTTTTTTTAAACCTCATTGCTAGAATTAAAGATATTGTTAGTCCATAAAGCTAACAGAGATGTCTCCTGGAATCTTGAAAACCCACTCAGAGGCAGGAGCAATGTAGAAGAATTTCACTTGAACAGTGATTTGACTGTACAGTACGGTGTGACTGTAAAGGCATGGAAGTGAAAAAAGAGAATGCTATGTGATCCATGGATTCTTGGTGTCATTCTGTAAATGGGACTAGAAATCCTTTAATACCATGGAGACTGCTGTTAACTCACGTCAGAACTATTGTGTTTTCACAATAGAACAGAAGGACGGTCTTGTGATTGAGGCAGTAGACTGGGATTTGAAAGATATGTTTAATTCCTGGCTCTGCCACAGAATTCGTCTATGTCCTTGGGCAACTCGCTTAGGGCTTGTCTATGCAATCTGACAAAGTGCTCCAATGCAGTGGTTCTCAACCTTTTGTGGGTCATGACACACTTGGTGGCATATTACAACCCTAGAGAACACACCGGCCCATCCACCCCAGGCCAAATCAGCCATTTCCCCAGCTCTCCATGACACACTTACTCTTGTGTGGTGACACGGTGGTTGAGAGCCACTGGTCTAATGTGCCCCGCTCTATCTGCCCCAGGTAGACCATGCTGGTGTGCTCTGAAAGGTACTTAGTTCATGTTACCATAGTCCTGTTTCAAATACAAATGTTAACCTGAAATAGTTATTTTTAGAGCACACCAACGGGGTCTGCACAGAGCAGTTACAACTCAGCATGTTAGAGCAGTTTGCAAGTCACACCATTCTAGTGCGGTTTGCTGCACTGTGCAGTCTATACTAGACTCTTAAGTCGACTAGCCAGATTGACAGAGAGTCACAAAGGGAGCCGCGGCTCCCTGGGCTAGGGGAGCCGCGGCTCCTAGGGACAATGGGAGCCATGGCTCCCTGGCAGAAGGGAGCTGGGGCTCCTCATGGGACAAGGGAACTGTGGGCGGCTTCCCCCAGGGACAAGGCAGCCGTGGGCAGCTTCCCCAAGGGAGAAACCGGCCGTGCGTGGCTGCCTTCTCCCTGGGGAGACCACTGGCGGCTGCCTTGTCCCTGGGAAGAGCCTCTTGTCCCTGGGGGAGAAGGGCTTCCTTCTCCCCGAGCTGGCTCCCACTAGCCCTAAGTCGACCTAGGACATCCACACAGGCTTAAGTCTTACCTTAAAGGAGGTGTTATTAAGTTGACTTAAGCCATTATTAAGTCAACTTAAGGAAATGCTTAAATTGACTTAATAAAAGCCCAGTGTGGATGCAGAATAGTTTAGGTCAACTTAAGCGTCCTTAAGTTGACCTAAGCTGCCAGTGTAGAGGCAGTTCTCCATCTACAAAATGGAGATAATTCCTTCCTCACATCTGTTGTTTATCTTGGCTATTTAGACTGTAAGCTCTCTAAGGCACTGGTGGTCCCATTACACGTATGTACAGCATCTAGTACAATGGACTTTGGGGCCTCTAAGCATGAAAGTAATACAAGTAATACATTATTGAGGTTGATCGCTGGCTCTTGGTTTCTCATGGAGAACAGGTAGATTATTCCCTGGACAATGATGGTAGCCATTTGACTTGCATACAGCTGAAGAAAACTGAAGGCACTTACTAGCACATAACTATTTTCCACAGTGCTTGTATGGAATAAGTACTTGGTGTGACGGAAAGGGATTTGTCTTCACAAGTTTCGTTAAGATTGGGGAAATCATGGGGCGAAGTCCTAATGCATCATGTAGAAGACTAATCCCACAATAGTCGCTTATTAAGGGCCAGATTCTGCCATCCATATTTAGGTTGATTGATCCCATACTCAGCCTGAGAAAGAGTGGCAGAATCTCATCCTATGTCATGGTTTAGCAGATTTGCAATGTGCCTGTGCAGCTTATTCTGAACCCTGCATCCCAGTTCTCCTTGCTTCTTACTTTCTTAACCCATCTGTTCTATTTCCTCCCTCACAATTTTCATCTCTAGCTTTCTCTTTAGACCCTTCAGAGTCAGACAGCTAAAACCCCTGACAAAAGTCTTTTTCTGTCCCTAGTCCTATTTCATTCTTCAGACTGAAACAGGCTTTTTGAAAGCAATCATCCCCTCTTGGAGTATGAAATTACATTATGAGGGGCAATTCCACACAGCAGGGGAGAGAAGAAGGAGTGTTACAAAAATACACGGTTAGAAAGGCCAAAGTTGCAAGAATGATAAAAAATTAGTGGGGGGTGTGGTGTCACTAAACCTGTCGGAAGAGATGGTAGAGAGGGATTATGAAAGAGAAGGGAGCATTTTATGCAGAACAAAGGTGAGAGAGGCTGGGGGAAGCGATTAAAATGAGATCTGCAGATAGTGTATGAAATAAAAACAGGCAAATTATTATTATTCATCTGTATTTTTTTAAGTACCTAGGCACCTTAATTTGGATTGGGGCCCCATAGTGCTAGGTGCTGTATACACATAACAAAAGGATGGTCCCTGACCCATAGAGTTTACCAAACATTGAACTATTGGTCTGAAATTATGGTAGAGTTCTGGTGACTAGAGCTGAGTGGAGGATGGATGTTCCATTTGACTTTTGTTTTTGTTCTGAATCAGAATAAAATCTGCAAATGAAAAATTCAGAAAAAAATATTTTCCATTTAATGAAAAGTTTTAATTTTGGCTAAAAAAGGTTGTATTGTTAAAAGACAAAATAAAAACAAAGCAAAATAAAAAGATTTCAAAATGACAAAAATCAAAATGCTTCATTTGAAAAATGTGTAAAGGGGATATTTTAACATTGTCCAAAATGTCCTCTTCCTTTTGAAAAGATATTCTGGTGAAATTGACCCAATTTCATGAAGCATTTTGATTTTGGCCGAATGTCTGACAGAATATAACTCTGTCGAAGGGTCTCCCATTAATTCTTTTATTGGTGACTGTAGCAATCACTCAAGACCATGGTTTGTGAAGTCACGGGAGCGCCCCACTCTACTCCATAAAATCAGAAGGTCAGAGATTGCATAGTGATGATTTAAATCAGCTGCAGATTCGATCCAGATTCTTTGAACTTGTAGTTGTTTCTCCTTATCTTTATTGCTTTTGAGATATGGCCTCCTCTGGTGAAATTGAGAGGGGCTATAATATACCAGGTTTTTATACATTTTGCTCAGCTCATCAAAATGGGTTGAGAAATTTCTTTTTATGAGTTTGGTCCTATTACAAGTTGATTACAATAACATATGAGCGAATGGTAGAACAAACTTTAGAAATCATAATTATTTACTGTGGCTTAATGGAGATCTTGTATGAGTAGCTTCTTCTACCAGCTGAGAGACTGCTGTTCAATGGCTAGCTTCAGCACTCTGATCTCAGTGAGCCAGGCAAGGCATCTAAGCCTATAAGTGAGTATTTTGAGGGGTAAAGAATGTCAGAATAAGGGCCATTTAGGGTGGCTTTGTTGAGCTGTTACATCTATTTGGATCAAAGGATGTGCCAGGACATCATCTCATAGTGCTGTTTGTGTTACTCCTTTGCAGATACACAAGAGATAAGGACTGGATGTGAAAAGTAAAGGTAATGGAGGGGAAACCTGTACAGTTTTTAAAAATAGTATTGCTCTGATAGATATCTGCAGACAGTGTAACAGAGTCACGTTGTTAGTGGCTGTTCTGTCAAAACACTGATATTATGGTACAATACCATAAGATGCATAAGGTAGATTTAGAGATGGGCTAGAACAAATCTCCCATGCTTTGAGGGGAAAAGTTGGAACACAGATCCAGATCAGATTTTTTCCACTGGCTTCTGGCTCATAAATTTGTGATTTAAGTTCTGACACAACAATAAATAAAGACACTCCTTATTCTGTTTCCTTCATAGACTAACAATTGGAAAATTTGAAAGGATTCAGGGGGTTCAATTCATTTAGAAGAAATCATCATTTATCGAAGTCACCTGAACAAACTGAATCTATGGAGGTGGACTGAAAGCTTCACAAGAACAAAATTTCTTCTGATATTTCCAGTACTTTTGTGTCCAGAGGACAGTTTCCTGTGGTATTGGTCATTTTGCTTTTAGTCAACAACCAGAATTAGGAAAAGTAGAAGCGTACAAGAATGGAAATGGAAAAAATTATGTTCTACAAAGATTTACATTAATGCCTAACTCTACACCCACCAAATCATCCCTTAGAATTCTCTACAACTGGTTGAAAAACGCGTGTGTGTGTCTGTGTGTGTGCGCGCGCGCGCGCACGGGGGGGGAGGGAGGGAGCAGGGGGGGGAGGGGTGGAATGGCAAAAATGTTGCCAACACTTTCTTCCATGTTTCTTGCATCAAAATTTAAAATCATGATGAAAAAGTTAATGAAAAACGAAATTTGGAAAATTTTGATCCTGTTCTAATTTGGTTGCTAATGAGCACCTGAAAAGATTGTGTTAGTAGAGGGCAATATTAAACATTAAACACAGAAGAAATCCTGGCTCCACTGAAGTCAGTGCCAAAATGATCATTGTCTTGAATGGGCCACGATTTATTTATATACCTACAACTATTATTAATCTCAAGCTGCAGAGGAAAACATCAAGAATATGATTGCTGTTTTGCAGCTAATGTAGATATGAACCGAGCCTCCTTATTTAAAAAAAGATGTGCTGCAAAATCCGATACTTCTGTGGCTTTCTAAAGAGGACTCTCGGGCCTCCTGAAAAAGAATTAGTGTCACATTACACCCAGATTTTCCAGGCTTAAAACTCTCCAGAAATAGGTATAAAACATCAGTTACTGTCATTATCCTGACCTTTGCTATTTTTTAACATCACAATGAGCATTTGCAGAATTATGATAAATATCATTTACGTTTTACTTGCATATTCATTGGCAAAGTCACTCTTTGGTTGTGCCACTCTATCATCACATAGACTTGCTTCCTATTTGCCCATGTATCTCATAACCGATTAATTGCTCTAACCTGCTATCAGGATGGATTATTAAGGTTAATTAATAAATGAATACTTTGTTGTTATCAGAGACCATGATTTCCACTCTCCAGTTAATTGAGAATAAATAACAATCCATCATACGTTGGCACAATATCTTTCACACATAATGGGACAGAGTTTGTATTCCTGGGAGGCACAGCCTCAGACCAGGGGAGGAGGAGCAAGGATGTACTCTCTGGAGAGGTCCTGGAGGCTGTTTTACGCAACATACCCCTTACCATTCAATGCTGAACTACATCCCACATACCTCTTGTGCTACACTGGCAAGCCTTCTATACAGAAGGCTAGATTGTCCCAATTATTAAATCCTTCTGCAGCTTCTGTGCAAAGTGAATTTTCCCCCAAGTTAGTTGGGGTGCCTCTATGGCTGCTGTGTGCCATTGGAGTGACATATAGGGCCCAAAGCAACCCCCAATGCCTATCATGAAGTACACTGCACTGAGGGGCTGTTCCAAACCCCATTTAAGTCGGCAGAAAGACTTGGTTTACCTTCAGTAGAATAGACCCTAAGGGCAGGTTATTGTGCTCCATCATCTCTGTTATTCAGAGGCCGGCAGGATGGGATACCTGGCCACAGGAACACAGCCTTGGAAAGCTTCCCCCCATTAATATTCCTCTCCTGAACTGGAAGGGAGATCCTAGCCAAACTGGTGACAGGTATCATTCTGATGGTGTTCAGACATCATTTACCAGTTTGTGAATACACATGGGTTGCTTGCCAGCCCTCTTCTTGTAGCAGTCCTAGGAATTCATACTGACGGCATGTAACGTCAGTGCAGACATTCTTCTTCTTTCCCCATTATTTGGTGTGGCTGTCAGCTTAGGCGCTCAAGTTTGAAAAATTGACTTGCTCAGTGTCCTACAGCAAGTCATTGGCAAAGTTGAAAAGACAACCCAAGAATGGTGACTCCTACTCCCTTTCTGCAGGCCTTCCCTTCATGCCTTGCTCTTTCTTTGGAGATTCATCACCACAGTCAAATTAAAGCCTCCTCCACAGAAGGTGTCTAGTGATCAGTTTCACAGACAACATTTCTGTTTTGCGATGTCAAAAAGATTAAAATGTTGACGTGTCCAAAAATGGCTCTACTTCTAATCCTCCCGCCCTTAATTTGCCCCCTCTCTGACCAGAATGGTAACCTCCACAGTTTGACACATCCCTCAGAAGCTGCTGTGCTACACTATTTTACCACAACAGCTGCTTGAATAGGTATTTGAAGTGTACTAATGCCTCAGTCCTTCAGTGGCTGAGATGCCTTTGAAAAAACCATAGTCCTGCAACAATAAAGAGAAAAGTCTGATGTGGAAAAAGCTATTTATTGAGCTAGTCTTCACTAATGGCAGCGAACTTGCTGCCTTCAATTCGAACTTCCTGAACAGCTGATTGGGTCTGTGAAGACCTGCTCAGCTGATCCGGAACTCCGTTGTTAAACACTGCCCCGGCAACTTGGTTAGTGATGAGTTGAAGAAAGGCTCCTCCCTTTGACTCAGCACAGTGGAAGTGTCAGGAGTCGGGAGATTGGAACGCAGATATACAAGTTATTTTAAGTAACTTGCATATCTCTGTTCGACTGCTGTCGAAAAGGACAGGCAGTATAGATCTGCCCATTGTGAAGTTTCACTTGCCGTATGGAAAAGGGAAAGGAACCCAGCTTTGCCTCTTGGATGACGAAACTCACTACTTGGCTTGGTGCTGCTGCTCTCTGAATTGTGTTCAGCTGTCTGTGGTAGTTGGAGGAAAAAGGTCCCAGTTTAACCATAAAATTAGCAACAGTGACAAGCAAAATAAAAGGCAAATAATATATGGTAGTAAACAAAACTAAAAGCCTTGTGATTGTTTCCCCTCCATTTGCTGTGGTGAGGGACTGCCTTTTTCACAGGATTTCTGTCTTTGTTAGTTGAAGCATTATTCATGTTTAGTTGTAACAAATGTTTCAAAAATCAATTTGCTCTCCAGGAGGGACCGTCAATCACCATAAAACTAAATGTAAGGAGTGTTGCTTTAAAATACAAAAGTATATTTCCGTAACCTGACAAGAGATTGGATTATATGTAGGCATTTGGCTGAAGTGGAGCTTGCTTTTGAGTTTAGAGATGAGCCCAAGCCACAAAATTTCATTCAATATTGAATTTCGAAATGTAAGGAGTTCAGATCTAGAGTTTTGCCTTTAATATACTGCCCAAATCTGACATGGCCTATACCTCAGATGTTGGCTTATGTCATCTTCTATATCACACTTCACCCAGACCTCATTGTGTTTACAAAGTCTCTTCTTGGTGGGATTTTATTATAATATTAACTTAATAACAAAATCAGTATTCAAAACGAACATTTTATATACTCTGATTTTCAGACTTAACTTTCAATTTTACATTCTTAAAGATGAAATCTTAAGCCTATGTTAAAGAGAATTCACTGACTGAATCCATTGATGTCTGTGTGAAATGAATCAATCCATAAGAACAGGTGAAGATGAATTAGTTTTCTGTTGATTGTGTGAGAACTGAAATATTTAGTGCTCTGTCAGACATATATCAAACACCAAACTAGAGATCGATTCAGCAAGGAATAGAGAACTTTAAACTCCCCCTGAAGGTGATGGGGCTTTAGAGGATGGAGAACTTCTCAAGAGGTGTCTAGTGTCCTGTTGAGTAAACTTACTTTAGAAAAATAAAACCCTTCAACTCCAAGTTGAACTAGAGGAGAGAAGATAAAAGGAGCAAGAGAGAAGAAAAGTTTCTAAATTCTCCCCTCTCCCCCTTTTAAAAAAAAACAACCCAAAAACGACCTCTCTCCAACCAGCCCATGTAACAAGTAAATGATAATTTTTGCAGGGAGCTCCACATTGATCTATATGTCATGCTTCCCTCTCTCCCTCTCTTGTCCACACAGGGACATCCAGGAAAATTAACCTGAATTAACTAAATGGGTGAATTTGCAGTGGAATAGTCAAACCCCAGTAAATCCCTGTGTGGATGCTGTTATTCAGAACTAATCCGAAGTGAATTAAAATAAACCTAATTAAGGCCACTAATTCTGAATGGAGATGTTTCCACAACAGTTTACTTAATTCACTTCAAATTCACACCCTTTAGTTAATTTGGATTAAATTTTCCTGGACATTCCTGTGTAGATGAGCCCTCGGTCTCTTTCTGATATTTCAGTATCAACTCCTTGCAATCTCCCTGTGTGATTTTGGGAAAGTCACTCAAGGTCCATCTATGCAGGAAGCCGGATCTTATGACAGTGAGTTTCAGAGCCTGGGTCTACAAACTACAGATGGCCCACCCCATTCCCTAGACTTCAAAGCCCAAGCTACAGCTTGAGTCCAAATGTCTACACGGTAGGAGCGTAGTCAGCCCCCATTTTCTGGCTGGGCCCCTGACTCTCCAGAGTGGGCCCAGCCAGTCCTATTTCTGGTCATGTGACCGGAAGGGTCTTGCCGATGCTCCAGTTGCAGTCTCAGGAGGAGGAGAAGCAGCCCGGTCCCTGCCACGCAAAGGCTGCAGCGGCTGTCTGGGGCCAGAGCTGCATGGGCGGAGACCAGCACTCGCCCATCTGCCCGTAGCACTGCTGGTCTTCGCCGCAGCTCCAGCTGCTGGCTGGTCCGTGGTCACGGTGGCAAGCTCACACTGCTGCTGAGTGCTGCAGCAGCCAGGGGTGGGCAGACCTACTGGCTAACCATCCAGGCTCACCCATAGCTATGCCCCTGCTACACAGCTATTTTTAGCAATGTTGCATGAGACCTGAGAGTCCAAGTCTGTAGATCTGGGCTCTGAGGGTCACTGCTGCGGGATCCGGCTTGCTGTGGAGATTATATCTTCTGACTGTCTGTGCCTCCGTATCCATATGTAAAGTGGGGTAATCATACTGCCCTGCCTCAGAGGAGATCTTGTGAGGATAAAAACATTACCAATTGTGAGGTGCTCTGATACTATGGTAATGGAAATCATAGAAGTATTATAGACAGAGCCCTGTCCGTAATACAGATCCATCTCCTACCTACAGTCTTCTTAAAGAGGGAATGTTTGCTCTCAATGTTTGCTTCAGAGGGAACACTGCTGTGTGTTTTCAGCGGGATCACAGACTGCCACACCTGACGCAGTTTGAATTTCCCTAGTGTAGATTTTGGTAAAAGATTTTAGATTTGTTCTGCATGAGAGTCCAAGTGATGGAATGAATGAATGGCTTCTTTATGGACTTCTTTATAGGGGAGTTCTTGAGTGGATGGAAGTCAGGCTGTAAGTTTCTCAGAGTTCAGACTTTGAGAATGAATATGCTGGTCATTAATCACAGATATTCCATTGAAAAAGCTGAATATGCACAAAGTCACTTCTTTCATCATAGCATGTCTAACGACTTAGGGAAGGCAATGACTGCATGGAGTAGCTCTTTGATTTAAATGCCTGTTTGGTCATTTAATATACAAGAGACCTGACATGTGGCTGTATTCATTAGGACAAAGGGAATGATGCATGGTAGTTGTAGGTATTTATGCAAATACTTTTTTCATTTGCATTTTTTCATTACCTTCAATAAATAACTGCTGAATCCACAATATTGTTGATCATATGAAGACATAAGACTAACTGGTATAAACCTGAAATATCAAATAATTAAAAGTGTTAAACTTATAAAAATGCTGTGTGTGTTTAAACAAAGATCGGTCTCTCGCAGTACTGATCAAGGACTGGAATCTGTTTAATTTCAAATCTGAGATAAGAGGTAAGGTAACAACTGTATACTGCACACTCCCAAACTAAAGTGACAATGATATTTTTGTATATAAACACACACACACACACACAAATTCACCCCCACTCCACTGAACAGGTGTGACAGAGAGAAATAACACATTTCTTTGCATACTTTGTCTTAAGATTTTGGTACTCAAATATCTAATTTATAAGCACCTCAGAAATGGCTCAGTTTGGCACATGAACTGCACTGACAGTGGCCACGGAGAAGAACTAGAATAATTTCTCCATCATAACCAGGATACCAAGTCACATAATATCAGGTGCCATCTCATACCCTTTCCCTGGCCATCATACAGCACTAAATCATCAAAAAGTCAAATAACCTCCTCCCCCGTACATTCTCACTAACTTCTAAATCAATCAAGAAAACAAACACAACAAAAATGCGCACACACAAAACCCATAGCACCCCACAGGATCAAGTACCACATAGACAGACTTTAAATGTTGAGGGATGGGATTTTCATTTAAAAGCAAGCTGAAGAACAAAGTCATATAGTTTAAAACTATAAAACATCTCAGGGCCTATTTAAGAGCAACATATTAGTAACAAAGTTTTCCTCTGAGCAGAAAACCAAAAAGTTGCAATTGGAGAATAGGCCCATTTTTACTTTTATTTATTATTGTAATGTTTATATTGGTGAGGTGTTCAGAGCTCTCTATAGATGGATATAAATTCTGCAATTCAAGGATTTATTGTTTTTAATCTGGATTGCACATAACATGACAAGAGAGACCACCAGAGCTGGGTAAAACATTTTGAAAATTTTCACTTTTTTCCCCCTTTTCTCTGACATTGACAAACAATTTCTTCTGAATTCTGAAATGTGATGAACGTTGACCTGCCAAATGAGAAGAGCTCTGTAATGTCAGATAAAGCTAACAGCAATGGACTTGTTCTATTCCTCTTAAAATCAGTGGCAAATCTGGGAACAAGCCCAGCTCTTGTAACTATGCAGGTTTTGACAAGGGCAGTCAACTCTTATGCTACAGGGTAAGTCAACTCCATGCAGATGACCACCAAGCCCTATAGCTTGCTGAAACCCTACCATAAGAGTTGAAGAGGGACTTAGACTGTGCATGGGATCTTCTGTAAGCTCTATTTGTACTTAGGGGAATTTCACCCAGTCAGGGGGTCAAGAAGGAATTTTACTGCTTCCCTTCTGTCATGCTGTTCACTGTGGTTCTAGGGGGCTCAGCTCTTACCTAGTCTGGCAGCCTCTCCTTTGGCTGCTCACAGCCTCAGCTTCTCATGCTCATTAGGAGCTCCTGTGGTTTCCCCTTTTTGGCTAGGCCTTCTGACCAGGTGACCTGGGTTTTCCCCTTTCAGGGTATCAAAGTCTTACCAGACCAGCTGTCCGTGTGCTATTCCAGGCAATCTTCCAACTCAAGACCATGCCACCTCCCCAGTGGTTGGTAGAGGAACCCAGGCCTGCCCGCTACTCTGGGTTCCAACCCAGGTACACTCCAGCCAGCAGCCAAGATCCATGCCACTTCACACCTTGCTGCCATTTCCCTGAGTTTCTTCCTACTCTACCCCCTGCAGGCCTCCTTCAGTACTACTCCTCTGAGTAAACCCCTTCCTTCAGGGTCAGTAGCCCAGAGCTTTTGCTCTCTCCCAGACTTCCTCCCCTTTACTAGGCCTGAAGAGTGACTACAGACCTCCACACTACAGCACCTTCTGCTCTCACTTCCCAGTTTTATACAAGCGCCCACCTCCTGCCCAGACGGGCTCCATTTTACGAGGCCTAAGTCTCCCCCACAGGTGCAGCCCACTAGGTTAAATAGCCCCTTCTGAGACATCTTAAGCCCTTCTGATGTGGTGTGGGGTGAACACTCTATCACACCTTCTCACTGCATGGCTTTCTGTAACTATCTTCTGGGATTTCCCTCTTTCTCTGAAGCACCCACTGCCATATTCAGATTGCCACCCTGTAATGGAGCAGTGGTCTGTTGAGCTGTGGTCAATCCCCTGTGCCTACTGTATGCTAATTGTTCTTCTTGTATAAATATGTTTCTTTTATGATAAAGTTAGCTTAGAAAAAATACTTCCAGTGAAAAGTTTGATGGAACTGATAAATTCCCTCCCCCCGAGTGGGTTTCTTGGTAATGGCTCCAGCTCAATTACAGACTGCGATAATTAACATCAGAGACCTTCTGAGAAACAAGTTATTTTACAAATGAGGAAATAATTAAGTCTACATAGAATTATCTGAGCTGAACTCAATCCGGCATATAAAAACAGTATCAGCTTGGCCAAGTTGATGTTTCTAGCTTGGGTTGTTTTATGGAGCAGCATTATATCTGACAGGTTGTGTGTGTGTGTGTGTGTGTGTGTGTGTGTGTGTGTGTGTGTGTGTTATATGGTACAAAGAGTGCAGCACTGGATAGGATGCTGTCATCATACATGAATCTGACTGAAGCAAGAAGAAAGGATTGATCTTTTGTGCCCCCCTTCTCTCTCTTCCAGATACAGGCGCAATGGCTTTAAAAACTAAATCACCTGATACGATAGTTGGAGAAAATTATGAGTTATTCTTAGGTTTCGTAAGTCTCAACATAATCTCCATTATACTCTAAGGAGGGATTTTCTTTTCTTGTCTGAATAGTATTTTTGGAACCACACACCCAGTCATTACTTGCTGCATAATCTTCCCATCTCCTGCCTAATGAGCGTGTCACACTGTCTCGGAGAATAGTGAGGCTTTAGTTTAGCTATGGCTTGTCTCCAGTGCTTTCTGCAATGGCATACAGGTGCCTGGCCTTATTTCCAGAAAACCCTCTTGCATGCAGAAAAATGGGCACATGGCATTGTGTGACTGCACGCGCAATACAATATGGCATTTGCACACTTCTCTGTATTTCTGCGTAGGGGCATCTGCTCTCTTTAAAAAAAAAAACAAAACCCCCCACACTAACCAAGAATGAGAGGGTGCTGACTTACTAACATAGCCTTGCTTTTTTTTCTGAAGGCTGTAGGAAACTCCCAGAGATGGTGCGTTCCTAAATTAGTTAGTGTGTTTGAGACAAAGGACAATTGGAACTAAACAAGTGGGTGGGCTTATGTTTTAGTCCCCGGGTCAGCAAATCATCATTATTCAGCACAGCTCTTATGCATGTGATTGACTTTAAGCACATGCTTAAGGCCCATGAAAAGCAAAGGAATATAAGGATTGTGCTGAAACCGGGATTCACTGAAATATATTCTTAAATGCTTTGTTGCAAGCTGGCTTTAGACCCTGATCCACTCAAAACATTTAAGCATAGGCGTAAGATTAAGCACAGGAGTAGCACCACTGATCTCACTCAGCAGAATGTATTGTGCTTAAATGTCAGCTTTTGCTTTTGTGTTTTGTTGAATCAAGGCCTTAGGGGTTGCACACATCAGAGGAAAACAGAATAGATTTTTAAGGCTGGGGCTTATGTCCTCTAAGGGTCAGATTCTATGTGCCCCATGCTATCTCTCATTACACCATGAAATGTCTAACATTACACCTGTAAGTATTGTTTTCCTTTTAACAATATGACATAGTATAAAGGAGAAAGAAACATTAAATGGGGGAATGAAGTGTTAAAAAGCCTCACTGGGGGCACCGTCCTAGGTAGAGAAGCCAAAAGTTGATTAAGTGGATCCCTGTGGCATGGCTCTGTGAATTAATGAGAAATAAATATAATTAAGAAAGAGCAGTTACAGTATCTCTGCCCTGAGTTTATTCAATCAGAAAAAGAAAATGTGAAAAAAGACATATCACTATGGGTTTAAGCTTTTTATTAAAGAAGGCATTAATTACTTTTTATGTACATGCAAGTGAATATGAACCAATTATGAATACGACAAATGTTTCTTTATCTATTTGCTTTTAACTTTCATTATTAGCTCAATTGCAGGGGTAATCCTAAATCCAAACCCTGGATTGAAACAATTTAAATCTTTGAAAAAGTCCATATCTGGCCCTAAAAACCCTATTCTCTATCATATGGGTAGGTTGGGATACTCCCCAATTTGTTAGTCATAAAGGAAAAGAAAATATTAAAACTAGGTGCACTGGTTAAGATAAAATAAGAACCAAAGCAAATCTTTGATCAAAGATTGAACCAAAATCTGAACCTTTTCTCAGGTCTGAAAGAGTTTTAGCAAAGGCTCATCTAAAAAAGGAAAAGTTTGCCAATTTTAGCTCTTTCTAGTTTCAGCGGGGGATTAAAGTATTAATACTAGAAAGTATTTTTCAATGACGCTAGCAATTCATTTGAATCTTTTGATGTTGGTGCAACATAAAAACCCTTTTGCGTCTTTTGTTGCAAATGGTAAGGGCTGTGCAAATGTCCAAAAGGATTTTTAAATGCCCTGCTCCATAATCAGTGGGACAGAGCATTTCCTTTTGGATTGGAAGTAGATTTTCATGGGTAATAAAGCTTGGAGATTCAAATTTGCAGTCGAGAATGCTGGGTTTTCCAGTCCCACTTCAATCAACAAAGGAGCTAGCTTTGCAGTAATGATGAAATGAGTAGAAGGTCCCTAAGACAGAAGTAATATTAAAGGTTGAAAATCCATAGGGAATCAAATGCCCTCCTTGTGAACTACTGGAAATATGCTTGAACATCAAGAGCGTTGTGGGGGTAGATGCCAATTATATGAAAGCCCGTCTCTCCAGGATCTGTTAGAGCCAACTCAGTGCTTGAGGCCTGAAGGATAATAGAATATGCTCTTTTCGTCTCTGACTAGTAAAGCAGCACAAAATAGAATTATTAGTATAAATACGCATTGCCTACAAAATGTAAATTCAGCAATTAGACTTTTCCCTTGTGTAGCACGCTAATGAGTGTTACCATATTCTCTGTGTTGCTGTAGGGAAGCAGTGGGTATATCAGAGGGGGCTGGCTAATTTACAAAGGAATCCTCGGGATACATTTTTTTATTTTTTATAATCAAGGAAAAAGTATCTCACATTCAATGTAACATTTATCTTAAGCGTTTTACCTCTTTAAAGTACAACACTGAGAGCCTTATAATTTACAGCATGTGATGCGTTGTGTCTTGGTCCTTCCTACATGAACTAGCTAGGTGAGACTTTCAGGTGAAGATGCTAATCTGCTTTGATACTGAGAAATGTTACATAGGTTCCAGCTAGAAATATCTCATGAAAGCCTTGACAAAGGAAAGAATTGGAAGGTGCCTGTCAGTTTGTCATCTTGTGAACTAAGTCTATAAAATAATGGATCACGGGGATGATTCTTCATCTGTAATTCATCTGAATGCTGTCAGGCGGTGTTCCAGATAACACGCAGAGGTCCCCAAAAAGCCATATTTTGGAAGCCCTGAGGAACTAAGGAAGAGACTGGCAGATCACTACATCTCTGCTATCATTTTATCTACAAACTTGTGGTCCAACTGTAATTTTATTTTATCTGCTTTAATCTTTGAATAACTCTTTCCCCCCATCTATCTATCTATCTATCTATCTATCTATCTATCTATCTATCTATC
>ML685781.1:4997178-5038660 GCA_007922175.1 Pelusios castaneus
ATCTATCTATCTATCTATCTATCTATCTATCTATCTATCTATCTATCTATCTATCTATCTATCTATCAGAAGTTTTTGCGACTCTTTCTTTGTATTCCTTTAATTCTTCACTTTGCAGAATTGGTTCATTGCTTCATGGCCGTATGCCCTGGTTTGTATTTTGTACAGTGACTGTTTTGTAATTAGAAATGTAAAATGCTCTCTGAAAGGTCACAATGGAAAACATTTCTGATTTAAAAGGAACATGCTGGACATGCCTTATCATGCTGGCACCAAGGCATAGCACACCTTGGTGTGATCTTTCAGGAAAATCGACCCCTGGTAATCTGATTATCATTTGTCGTGATGAGCAGATAACAAAGTAAATATCGACCCAGAGCAATTGCCATCTCCACTTTAAGAGGGGGATCTAGACAGCGTTATTTTGCAGTTGCCCAAACTGTATTTTGACAAAAGTTAGTGTGCTGATAGCAGAAGCCTATTGGCATAAGTATCGAGTCTGGAGGCACGGAGTGATAAGTATTCCTTTGCAGGTCAGCAACATTCACTCTCCAAAACCTGTCTGCAGTGCCTGGAGACCTTTGGCTAACCAGGAATCTATGGGAGCTGTGAGTGGTTGGTGCCTCTCAAAAACAGGCCTGAGGCTGAAAGGCTCGGGACCCAAACATTGAAATACCCCAAATTAGTCACTGTTTTTGAAAATGCTGGCCATTACTGATAGATTAATAGTCTCACCATAAATACAAGTTAGATGGCAGATCATAGGAGAGTTAAATATATATGGTTATACATTATAAAGCACCCTAGGAATTACAGAAGGAGTAAATGGCATCTGAGGAGAATATTTGTCCTAAATGAAAATGAAATTATTGCTTACTACCAAACTCCTATGGAGATTTCAGCCTATCTTTATAAAAGCTCTATGTAGCCCCTCCCCCTTGGGGTGACTCAAATCTCCCTGGTGTCTATTTCTTGGAGTGGCTTCTCCCCTAGTCATCTCACAGAGGGTTGGGTCCTGTTGGCCTGATCTTTTTTTTGAGAAGCTTTAATGCCTCCACTCTAGCTCCCCGTCCCTTACCCCCCATGCCTGGTACATCAGGAATGCTGTCCCTTGGGAAAATGAATGATATTACTACTGTTAACAAAGAGTATAAGCCAGGACACAGACAACAAAATGCTTTAATGCAAACTCCAACCCATGAAATGACATACTTGGGGTGCTGACAGCTACCCAGTCCAGTTCATAATGTCCAAGAAGTGTTACGTATACCAAATCACTCATGTTGGTAGGAATAAAAAGGAATGCCAAGAGGCACTGTGGAGGGCTCAAACCAATTAACTTGTCTGTTGGAATAGTTCAGTGTAATGTTGGTGCTATTGTTTTCATGCATCTGTAACTTGTTGATTTGCATTGTATATGTATACCCACTGCTTAATTAACCCCAGAATAAAGATTTGTGTTATTATTAGCATAAGTATTTGCTTGATGTGTGGACTTCTTGAAAGACAAACAGATGGTACCTGTATTGCTTTCTATTATCTATTTCTATTGTATTAATTAGCTGGAAATTGTATTATGCATATTATTGTAACTGGAAGGTCAAAGATGCAAAATGCTAACTTCAAGGCAACAATGGAAGTCTGCAGAATGTCTGCATTGGCCACCCATCAGATTCCATGCAAGGAAGATGGTGCCTGACAGTTTGTCGTCTTGTGAACTAAGTCTATAAAATACTGGATCATGGGAATGATTCGTTTGAATACTGTCAGGCGGTGTTCCAGATAATACACAGCGGTCCCCAAAAGCCATATTTTGGAAGCCCTGAGGAACTAAGGAAGGGTGCATCTACACTTACAGGTTAGGTCGACTTAAGGAGGTTTAAGTCAACCTAAAATACTCCCGTCCAGACTGGGCTTTTATTAAGTCGACTTAAGTGGTTCTTTAAGTCAACTTAAGCAAAGCTTAAGGCGACTTAATAACACCTCCTTTTAGCTTGACTTGAGCGTTAAGTCGACCTTCTTAAGTCGACTTAAGCCAGTGTAGATCGGGAGTAGCCCTAAGTCGACCTAAGTGCCCCAGGTCGTCTTAGGGTTGGGGGAGCCCTTCTCCCCGGTAGAAGGGAGCTGCAGCTCCACCGGGGACAAGGGGCTCCCCCCAGGGACAAGGAAGCCGCTCACGGCTTGTCCCGGGAAAGTCAACCGCACGTGCTCACTCTCCTCCTGGGGACAGCCAGCTGCACATGGCTTGCTCTCCCTGAGACAGGGATGAGCCACTCACAGCTTCCCTGTCTTGGGGAGAGCCAGTCATGTGCAGCTGGCTGTCCCCGCCCGGGACAAGCCATTTGTGGCTCCCCGGGGGAAGCCATGGGCAGCTTCCTTCTTGGCAAGGAGCCACAGCTCCCTTCTGGCAGGGAGCCGTGGCTCCCTTGTCCCTGTGACCTGTGGGTCCCCTAGCCTGGGGATCTAGCCAGTCGACTTAGAGAATCTAGTGTAGACTCTCTAAGTTGACTTAATAGGTCGACTTAAAGTTGACTTAATAAAGTCGACTTAATAAAGTCGACTTAACTTTCTAAGTGTAGACCTAGCCGAAGAGATTCGAAGAGACTGGCAGATCACTACATCTCTGCTATCATTTTAATTACAAACTTGTGGTCTAACTGTAATTTTATTTTACCTTTGAATAACTCTTTTTCCCTTAGCTAATAAATCCATAGTTTTAGGTTTGCTAAAGAAATTGGCTACAGCCTGTATATTTGTAGCAGAAAATGAATAAGCACCAGAGCTGTGAAAATCTGAAACATGGATTTCAACTAAATCTGAGCCAAATTTTGAGTGAAATTAGGCTAGGATTTAAATAAAAAGCTTTGGTCAGCCTGGGTCATATTTCTAGCAAGTGTGGGTTTAGTTTTGAGTGTATGAAGCTGGAGGCATTCAGAAAGTTAGAAGACCAGGAAAAATGTAGTGGCTTTGACTGTGCTTTTCTTTGTGATTTTGGAGGTATTTGAAATTCCAAGGTGCTGGAATCCATCTCTGCTCTCACTGATGTCAGTTGAAACCTTGTCTTGACTTCAGAGGGAACAGCACTGCCTTCAGGATCTCAATGCTGAATCCAGGTTGAAACCATTTCTGTAATGAGAGAGATCTGATCACTGACTACAAACACTCCTAACTCTGGAGATTTTTGGGATAGATCCTGATTTTGACAGTTCAGGTTTGGGAATGCCCTAATTCCAAGTTTTTGATTTGCCCACTGTTGAGATAGCAAGTTTGGATCTGGATCATAAAATGAAGTTTTATTCATTATAGAGAGATGAAGGGCAAATCTGGATGAGAATTTTGGCTCCAGGGTTTGACGAAGTCACTTCAGAACCAAAATAAAAAGTAGGTTTGTACCAGTCCCAGCAAATAGGAGTGAGGGACATCAGTTCAAAACTCTGCAGTTTCTGAATTCCCCTTTTCAAACTGACATGGACATCTGTGTAGCAAATTGAGTAACAAAGAAAATGGCCCAAAATTTCCACAAGCTGAAAGTATCCATAGCTGCTGATGAACAGAAAATGTCAGCAGTGGTCAAAGACAGTTCGTGGTGTATCACAGAGAAAGGTCAGGGAGAAAATGTGGCTAGCAAACATTAATGAAGCAGGATGGGCTGAAATTCCAAAGACATCTGCTTTCTGTTCTTTTCATGCTATGATTCTGAACCAGTGTATGACTGAACTTTGCCAGATGATAGGTGAATGCTGGATATGATGCAGCCCCCAATTAAAAACTGCATTGTGCATTTCTGTCCTCAAGACTCAAACACTACATGAGTCCAGATGCTCTTATTTCCTGAGCCCTGCAGTGAAGAGGAACACAGAAGGCAAATTGCAGTTGTTGCTTTGATTTCATTTTTATTGAGAAAGGTACTGTGATGCAAGCAAATAGCTGCTCAGATACATTGGGCTACCTCCAATACTACCTGCAAACCTTTTCCTAGCTTGTGGCAACCACCCATCCTGGTGATATTTTTAAGCCATTCAGAAGAAAACCAGCTGTTTTGCATTTGCTGGCCAGTGAATACTGACTGGGTGGGGAGACTCAGTGCGATCTCTGACTGATATAATTTATTATGTGTAGCCATTCATGTGGTGCTCATCACCATCAGGGCTGTCCTTAGGGGGGGCAAACAGGGCGATCGCCCTGGGCCGCATGATTATGTGGGCCCCACGCTGCGGCCCCCCAACAGCCGCGCTTCCCGCTGTTGCCCATTGCCTTGTGAGCCGAAGGCAGCGGGGTGGGCCAGGAGCACTTTCCCTGGCCCCTGGGCTGGCCCTCCTCCCCGCCCCCAGGGCAGAGCATGCAGGCCCAGGGGAGGGGCAGCTTTCCCAACACCCCTGGCCAGAGCCACATGTGGCCAGGAAGGGTCCCTGGCTGTGGCCTCAACCAGCGTTGGCCTCAGTTCCCCGGATGGGGCACCAGCCGTAGCAGCCTGGGGTCCTGGCTTTGGCAGAGGCCTTGGCTCCCCGCCGCCCACAGTCTCGGCCGTGGCTCCATCTCCCCGCCCCCTGCGGCCACGGCTCCGGCTTCCCGTCACCCAGGCCACAGCTCCCCGCCGCCAAGTGCACGGCCTTCGCTTCCTGGCCTGGGTCCGTGGCTCCCGGCCTTGGCTTTCGGGGCTGGCTCCCCGGGGGGCGACCGGGGTCCATGGGGCGAGGAGTGGGCCGGCCCACCGCACTCCCCACCAGCATGGGGGGGGGGGCAGGCCCTGCCTCTGCCGATTGGCCCTGGGCCCCGCTCCCCTAAGGGACGGCCCTGATCAGCATAGTACTATAGACAGGGCTGTGAATGGGAGCTGAAGTTTAATAATGAAATACTAATGTGGGCTGGTCTGAGACAACATAAGCAGCAGCAGTGACTGAGATGACTTAAAAAGGGAAAGAAAAAAGATCCGCTGAAGCTTCGTGGTTGAAAATCTGCCACTGCTTGTCTGAAGGCCAGGCAATGGGGGAGGGGGCCCTGAAAGAGCAAAAGAGCTCAGGTGAATAGAGAGAGGAAAGGCATAGAGGAAAGACCCTGTGGCTACTGCTGCAGAGTGCTGGGGTCTGGATAAGAGCCCATGCATCAAAAGAAATTGGCTTATGGTTTGTAGCTTTGAAAAGAATTATTTTTAAGCTACGTATTCAGAAGTAAACTGAAATGTACTCAGAATTAATTATTAAAGGCTCTCCTCCCACAGAAGACCTGCATGGCCTCTGCTCTGGGGTAGCCAGAGAAGACAACAAAGCCTGGAGTACCTGTGATTAAATGGTCAGAATGCAAGTACTGCTCTGGTGCTTTCTGGTTGTGTGCTATTGGTCTCTGTCCTTTTTCCCCAGCTGCATCCCTTCTGGCTTGTACCGTTCTGTTTCTCCTCCTTGCCCCTAATCCTAGAAACTTCCCTTCAAATCCCTCTGCATCAGCACTAAATAAAACAGCCATGAAGGAAGTTCCTGTAAACACATGTTGATGAATGGAATATAATTAAAAAGAAAAAAGATCCAAACAGTGACAAATACACATGGTATCTGATATATCCTAAGCAATCCTGTTTTCTGTCAGGCATGTGTCCCAAATGGCTGGAGGAGATTCCTTTCTTGTTCAGCTCTTTGGGGAAACACAGGGAGTCTTCATAGCAGCACTGTGTTCTCAGATGTGGATCTTTTTGCAGCGTTGCCTCCTGTTTACAAATTTTTCAGTGTTGGCTGTAGCGCTGGCAGTCAGAGTTCAAGGGATCTGGAAAACAAGCTATTTTTGCAAGTACATCATGCAATGTTTATTTGTATGTGAAAGCCGAGCTTTGTAGAGACTGTTGACACCCCTGCAGTGAGTGTTGGGCTTTTCTGCCTAAAATGTCCTCTGATAAATTGAGCTTGGATCCTTCTCACTTGTACAGGGGATGAATCACCTGTTCTGTATAAACAGCTTAATTTAAACCAATGTTCCAGCAGTAGGATTTAATTGTGAGCCCCATTGACTTTAGTTGAACTATTTTCGGAATAAAGTGCCACTGAATATGAGCAGAGACACTAGAATTTGGCCCACAGTGATTTGGGCTGAGATCTACAAAGGTATTCTAGCCTTCCATTAAAATTCCACTATTTCTGCCTTCCCGTTCTTTGTCATCACTACTAAAACATGCTGTCTTCCAAGTACTCTATGCCTTGCATCGTTAACTTCCTCTCTCTGCACACAGAGGCTATGTCTACATTTGTTAATTTAAGTTGACTTAGCATGTCTACACTTAAATTTTAAGTCGACTTACAGGGGACCCTACAAAATCGACCTAGAGTGTCCACACTGGACGCCTAGGTCAACTTCTAGGGGCTAGGTAGACCTTGGACAGGTCCACGATGGCAGAGGGGGCACCCCTTGCCAAGTGCCAGGGGGCTCAGCCTTTGCCCCATTGTACCTTGGTACAATGGGGCAAAGGGGGACAGGGACCCTGGCAGGCCATAGGGGCAGGGTGGGCAGGGCTCTGCCCTGCCCTTTGGGGTGGCACGCCAGGCTGTGGCTGTGCCAGCCACCCTGGCAGGGTGGGCAGTGGGGAAGCCCTGGAGCCCCCTAAGTCGACTTGGCTACTCCATGTCTACACTGGCTTAAGTCGACTTTCTAAAGTTAACTAAAGCAGCAAGTCGACTTAAAACTAGGTTTTATAAAGTCGACTTAATTTTTCCTTAAGTCGACTTAAGCAGCTGCTTAAGTCGACTTAAGGAAAGTGTAGTGTAGATGCAGAGTAAATTAAGTCGACTTAAGCAAGCTTAAGTCGACTTAATTTACAAGTGTAGATGCACCCTTACTTTCTACGGTGCCAGTATAACTTCAAATATTTCTTACAATTAAAAGAGCCAGAAACATACTATTGTGCATGTTTAGAATGGATGTTTAAATATTAAGGTCTATAAGACCATGCCTGTAGTCCACAAATAAATAAACCTAATGCACATTAGCAGCCCCAGGGAAGTTTTTGGGACTTCTCCTATCAATAAAGATTACATGTGCAAGTAAAGGTTGCAAAATCAGGCACCAAGAGATGTTAGTATCCATGGCTAACTTGCTTACCTCTTTTATACCATTTGACCATATTCCCATGTACAGAGCCTTTCCATTTAAGTCGTCAGTGATCAGGCAAACAGCAATAAACTCTTCAGCTCCTCTGAAGCCCATTATAAACTCTTGCGAAATCATAGTACAGAATGTGAATATCTTTCCAGAGAAGCTGGCCACATTATGAATATCTGTAGCCAAATGCTAGATATTTGTCATCCTTCTACTTCCTGGACACATCTGACAGGATTCCATTCCTCTGAATTTGTTCAGGATATGACAAATCAGCAGAAGGAAAATCCTGGGATGCTAAAAGCAAAATTTATTGTGAAGAAATTGCACTCAAACTATTGTAGGTTTTATAAATAGATTTTGTAGTACATAAATCCACAAGCTTAGGGTACCAGATAAGCTGGTGCAATACATCTGTAGTAGCTCTAGAATGACAAATAGTGTGGAACTCAAGCAGACAGAGTTTTTGTCAATATGACAGTGTGGGCAGCTGTAGATGCTTTTTGAAGCCACAAAGACTGGTTTCCTCTTTCACTGAGTGGCTTTGGCTAAATGCTAACTTCAACTTTGACTGAAGGCCACATTTAAAGCCATCAAGAGCCATATCTCCCCAGAAAGCTGAATGTAGCTGGTTATAGTGGGAATTATAGAATTGTATTTTACTGCTCCTCTTCCCAGTGTTCTTCCTGATAAATAGAAAATTGCAGGCCAAATTCTGGACTTTGTTATGCACAGTTCTGCTTTCAGTGACTTTGAATAGGTGCATCTGATTTTGTTTGGGTTGCTCCAGGGTAACTGAAGTCAGAATTCCACTGTTATGGTGTGATCCTGACCCGGTTGAAGTCAATGCCACGAGAACTGAGGCCCTTAGTGTATGAGACTACCATAACACTAAAATACAATAACAAAATATTCACTGCAGAGAGAGGAAGAGACAAATCTAAGGCCAGATTCTCTTTTGCAATATGGCTTTTTTGTTCTGGTCACGTGGTGCAATGGGTCTGGCAATTAACTGTAAGGGACAGTTATCTTTTAGACGAGGTAAAGCTGATGGAGGTAATTCCTATCTCAGACACATCAGCTCACCTTGGCATAGTGGTTTTGCGGAAGAGAAGGATCATATTGGGGTAAAAAGGGGCATGGCAAAGCACAGTTCTAACTTTGCTGAATCTTGTCTGGCATATGGTTTCTTAAGGACTATAACAATTTGCATAAAGATAGAGCAGATCTGTGAATCTGAAGCACAGTTGCTCGAACTTATACTGCGCCCAGAGCAGCTGTGTCTTCAAAATGAGGAAGCCCCAACCAGCTCCCTGACAATCTCTTTCTGCTGAACTCCAGTGGCAAGCAGATTTCAGTGCAGGAGAGAATCTAGTGCATGAGTTTAGATCTTCCTTTTCAACCATGTTCTATTTCATTGCCAAGAATTATTGGCTATTGATCACAGACAGTGCAGAAAGTGCCTTGCAGTTTCAGGGCCATAGACACCCATCTCATTATAATTCCAAGGTGGTTCTATTGCAATCAGACTAAAACCACATAAGAGTCATAAAAACGATGCAGGGCAGAGCTCACAAGCCTCTTTGGTAGCCTTTATGCCAGCAAAATGCAGAATTGATGCATTCCAAGTGACAGGTTCTCTTGTTAGGTATTTGATAACATGAGCTCAGCAGGGTGATGCAAATGTTGGCAGCAAAAAGCAATGTTTCATTTTTGCTGGCTCCATCCTACAGTCTGAATTTGCTAATTGCAATAGTTTTAGCTACCAGAGACAAATTACGCAGGCCTTCCGCCAACCTGAAGGGGCCTTTAACTATTTTACACAAAAGGGATTTGAACAAAAAATTTCATATACAAAGAAGGACATGGGGAAGGGAAGGGGGTTATACACGAGAAGGACTTGAGGGTTCAGAAGACTATATATTAGTTTGCATATTTTTTTTAACTCTTTAAGCTCCGGAACTAAAATGTTGGGAGCTGTTCTTTTAACAAATTGTTGATATATGGCCTGATAATGATGTAAAGTCAGAGATAGGTGGTGAGATTAAGTGGCTTTACCTTGAACTCTTTCTGTGTTAGAGGAAGAGCCTGCAGAGCTGTCTGCTTCTGGCTAGCTTGCTAGCAAATGCAGAATTAAAAACCTGTGTTCCACATATGCATGTTTATATGTTTACCACTGGTGAGCCCTCTGCTGAACATGGCAGATGCCAGCAGGCATGCACACACAGGGGATATGCAAAGTCTGTGGCCCATGCCCAGTCATAAAGAATGAGAGCAAACAATGCTATATGCCATTAAGTGACAATAAGAGATTCAAGAGCTGGCTTTATCTTTTTAGCTTCTCAAGCAGTGAAGCATGTGTCTGGCCTCTGGCAAGTACCTCCTGCTTCATGTCCCTGTGGCATTATAACTGCCCATCCAGTTTCCCCCTTTCTCCAATTGAAGACATGGGTGGTGGGTGGGAATTCAATTACCATGATTAAATACTTTGATAAATGTTCAGGAGAGATGTCCTCCTTAGCAAGCTTTGGGTAGGGACTAAGAAAAAGGAATTGAATGGGCTTGCTGGCTTGCACAGAGCAGGAATGTTTTTGATCCAATTGTAAAAGAACATTTAATTTTCCTTTGACATGATATCAGATGCAGAGTGGCGGATGATGTCAGGATGCTCAATGAATTGGTCTTGCCAGGATCCAGACCATTTAGGGCTTTCCTGATCAAACCCAACAGCTCGAGTTGTGCCCGAGACCACACTGAATGGTATGGCAGGCAGCAGCCTGTCATGGGGTATTATGCTCTGTCATATAATGAACGCTGCTAAGCAAATGTGTCATTTTGTTCTGTACCAGGTGATGCTTTCACGTGGATGCATTAGTAGAGGAAAGATGGTTTATGGTTCTAGAACTAGTCTAGGATTTGGGAGGCCTGATTTTAATTTTCTGCTCTGCCACAGACTTCTTGGGTGACTTTGGATGAGTCCCTCAATCTCTGCACCATCTGTAAAATGGGGTGATAGTACTGCCCTACATCACGGGATTGACAGGAGGATTCATAAGTTAGCAATTGTCAGGTACTCAGTTACTAGAGTAATGAAAGCAGAAGCTATTTTAGTGTCACAGATACTTTTTGAAGGTAGTCTTGAATAGAAGGCACTGCCACATGTATATATTTCCTACTCACATTGATAAATGCCTGATGGTAAAAAATCTGTTTTAATTGATCCTGGGTGTTTCTGATTCCTGAGGTCCCTTTGAAAGAGTTAGAATGCATTTACTTTAGCTTCTTCATTATGTTTATTATTTAATCTCACATACTGTAGCTTCATAAGCATAGAAATAATCTACTTTACACTCAGCAGGAGCAGAGTTGCCCCAGAGCTGCATATTTGAAACAGAATCCTCAGGTACAAATATTTGGTTTAAAAGAATCTGAGATGTCGTTATCAGAGAAAAACTCTCAGAAAAATACAACAAAAACTCAGTGCTTTCAATCGAATTCACCTTCCCTTCTGAGCCTTTGAACAAAATACTTTTAAAAAATGACTGGAAAACATGTAAACTTTATCTTGTTTTCTTTATTCTGAGTTAGTAACAATCTCCCAGTGATTGTAAATAGGCCACCTCTTGGATTCTGGTTACTTCTTTTTAACCATACCCACACATCTATTTGTTAGCTTTACTAGTTAGATCAGTCTCTCCCTTTCTCCCTCTTTGCTTTAATTTGTTATTTCTGGAAAGACATATATTTTTAAAATGAGTTTCTTGTAGGGAGCAGTATTTATAATACTGTTTGTTGAATGGACACTGTTAAAATGTAAAAGACTTGCAAATGAAATGCTGTCTCAGTGCATCTCCCTTTTCTGAAAACTCTGTGGCTGGATTTAGAATGTATTTTTCATGCCTGGATTTAAAAAAGAGGCCTCTCGGGAGAGTTAAACAGATACCAAATAAAACCACAACATCTTTGTTTGAAAAAGTCTCTGGGAAAGATTATGCAGTGTTTAAATCCAGCTCAGAGGTAGCATCTTTCAAGGATGTCAAGTTGTTGGAGTAATTTTTTTAACAAGGAAAAAAATATGTTCAACTTATTTCTCTAGCTGTTAAAACAAACTATCAAATTTTTTAAGGTTTGGAAGACAATTCTGTTGCTCTATTTGCAATATCAGATCATTTTCTTTTGCAGGAAAAATAGGTCTCAAAATATACAGTCATTTCAAAAGACAGTGCAAAAAGTCAATGGCTAAATGGTGCCGTCCTTTGTGTGGGACAAGTAAAGCAATGGGACGGAGGTTAGCGGTCCTTTACCCCCAATAAATGGAAGTGGGGAAATGGTTATTTCATCAGCAGCTCTTAGCATCTAAGGAAGACCTGCTGCAGGGGCAGGGACAAGATTCCTACTTCGCTAATTTGAAAACATTTTTTCACTTATTTATTTATTTATTAGAGAAACCAATGAAAATTTGGAAAGAAAATGTCATCTTGAGCCTGAAAAAACAAACAAAACTTTTGGAAAGTTGGAACTGGATTTTTTTTTAAATTCAAAACTTTTTTCAATTTTTTTTTGGCCTTTTTATGACTGAAAATTTTGGGTTTGATGAATCAACATTTTCTGACAAAAGGTTTGGTTGGAAAGTTCCCAAATCTAGTCTCATGCGCTGTTATACTCCAAAGGCCTGATCTAGCTTCCAAGTCAATAGGAGTTGAATGAAGATCTATATGATTACATTTTTTGTTTTTCAGAATACTGTTGCATTATTTTACAAGGGTAGAACACTGGGCCAAAAGAAATCTCATGAGGTTCAACAAGGACAAGTGCAAAGTCCTGCACTTAGGATGGAAAAAATCCCATGCACTGCTACAGGCTGGGGAGCAATCGGCTAAATAGCAGCGCTGTAGAAAAGGACCTGGGGGTTATGGTGGATGGGAAGCTGGATATGAGCCAACAGTGTGCCCTTTTTGCCAAAAAGGCCAATGGCATATTGGGCTGCATCAGTAGGAGTATTGCCAGCAGATCCAGGGATGTGATTATTCCCCTCTATTCGGCACTGGTGAGGCTGCATCTGGAATACTGTGTCCAGTTTTGGGCTCCCCACTACAGAAAGGATGTGAGCAAATTAGAAAGAGTCCAGTGGAGAGCAACAAAAATGATTAGGGGCCTGGGGCACATGACTTACGAGGAGAAACTGAAGAACTAGGTTTATTTAGTCTGCAGAAGAGAAGACTGAGGGGGGATTTGATAGCAACCTTCAACTACTTGAAGGGTTGCTCCAAAGAGGAGGGAGCTAGGCTGTTCTCGGTAGTAACATTGGACAGAACAAGGAGCAATGGTTTCAAATTACAGCTGCAGAGGTCAAGGTTGGATATTAGGAAAAACTTTCTCACTAGGAGGGTGGTTAAGTATTGGAATGGGTTGCCTAGGGAGGTGGTGGAATCTCTGTCTTGGAGATATTTAAACTCCGGTTAGACAAAATCCTGGCTGGGATGATTTAGTGGGAGTGGTCCTGCTTTTAGCAGGGGGTTGGACTAGATGACCTCATGAGGTCCCTTCTAGCCCTAAGATTCTATGAATCTATGATTCTAAATTGGAATTAGGTGCTGAGTTTTTGAAAGCTGCTAGAGAATGGACAAATCTTATGATCTGCACTGGGATGTGGGTGTTTACATCCCTTAGGGAGCACTGAACATCTCAGTCATGGGCTGGAAATTCCTGAGATCTACTCTTCTTTTGTGACTTGAAAATCAGTACCATATTTCCTTGCTTCCTCTCATACCTTCCCAGTTGTACATGACTTTTCACAAATAAATGTCAGTGACTCAGTAAATTCAGTACCTGATTACCTAGGATGAATAGCATCTGCAGACTGGAAGATTTCTATGTTTGGTGTTCAGTTTGTGTGCTCCACCCCCTTGTTCACCTTGATCACTTGATTTAGCGGTATCTTATTTTCCTTTTCACTCTCCTTACTTTGTCCCTAAAGTATTAGCAGACTGCAAATAGCTTTGTTTGGCTTCCTGTCTTTCCCAACACAGGTGTTGTATTTTTAATTTTTTTTTTTTTAAAGATCTTCACCCAACAGAAACCATCTCTTATTTTTGTCTCTTATTTTTTGCATCCTTCTTTTCCAGGTGTTGTTCCTTAATGATGTAGTCTAGGATTCTCCAGACTTCTTCTTCTATATGGGTAGAGTTTAATCCTGACATTGTACCTTACTCAGTCTGGGCCAGAGCCTAACCTGTCCAATGCTTTCTCTCAGGGTATGGGCAAGCTTCTCCTAACCATGTTGGGCTAATTACATGCATCATGGGGGTGATGGGAGTAGAGCTGCTGTTTCCCTTCCTGTGCAGGTGGCTGAAGAATGCAAAGATGAGGGTAGGGAGAAGACAGAGCTTCGGTTCCATACCCATCATTGTCCCAGGCTGCACTGATGCACCAGGGGGCATCTCTCTGGCAGGATGCAGGCTAGTAATGGTAGACCAATCACCCTTCAATAGAGGGAAATGAGGGGTTAGACTGTGACTCTCTGAGTCATAGCCCAAGTCCTGAGCTGCTCTTGAGGCAATGCAACAATGTGTTGATCCTTATACTGGGCCTGTCCAAAGCCACAATTTTAACCTAAATATTTAGTTACCCCAAATTTGCTTTTCATGAAAATCAAAATTCACATCACAAAATGTGACGCTAGTTTAGTTTACTTCAGTTTTTTAGAGTATGCCATGGTCTACTAGCCAATTGTCTGCCATACAGTTTGTAAAATTAATAATATGTAAAAATGCTCCCTATAATAATCCTTAAAGTCTTAATACCAGTAGACCTCAGTGCAACTCCCTTTTATTACATCTATGCTAAGCAGTGAGAAGAGGCCATTGGGGTTTTGTCTGCAAATTACAGGGTGTGAAGTGCAAATTAGCAAGGTCTATTGCATATACAATTTCCTCCAGCAAATACCAGAATAGAATTATGGGTAGATGGTCCTAGCCATCAATGCATACGCATATGCAGATGTTTTGGGGGAATCAAGTATATATTCTCTCCCTCTTTCAAGGGTTGGAAGCACTTTTACACCAGTCAAGTTGCACATACAGTTTTCTGTGGTTGCAATGAGGATCACACCTGCTAATACAAAAGCAGAGAGTATGCAGTAATAACTGCAGATGCGATGGTAATGCATATATTATGACTGGCACGATTGTTTTGACTTCTTTTTAAAACTGTATTAATATTTGAGATTTATAGTACTGTGGCACCTATGAGCCCTAAGCATGGATAAGGACCCTATAGTGCTAGGTGTTATACAAACACAGAACTAAAAAGATGTTCCCTGCCCCTAAATAGAGCCATTAACATGATTTTAACATTTTTAAAAAATCCATTTCTATTTTTATTTCTGGCAGTAATATTAAAATAAAAAATAGAATAGAAAAGTAAGCAAAAGCCATCCCATCAATGTTAAGAGGAGTGCTTAAAAGGTGCACAGAACACCTCAATGGAAACCTGCACTCTGTTCCCAACTTTTCCTCTGAGCTGTTGTGCAACCTTGGACAAGTCAACCCACTGCTCTGTGCCTCTGTTTCTTCTTCATCTATTCCATTTAATTAGATTGTGAGCTCTTCTGGATAGGGGCTGTCTTTTAAAAATGCCTCTGGATGGTGCCTCACACAACAGTAATACCTACCTCTTCATCAATAAGTCTCAGAGTGCTTTACCAACGAGGTCAGTATCATTAGCTCCATTTTACAAATGGGGAAATTGAGGCACAGGTCACCCAGCAGACTAGTAGCAGAGTCAACAATAGAACTTGGGACTCCTGAATCCAGGCCAATGCTCTGTTCACTAGGCCACACTGCTTCTTGGATTCTGCCCTTCTTGATTAGGGCATCTAGGTGCTATCATGAAACACACAATAATCGAGAAAGGTTATTCACACAACTAAGAGTTTAAAGATCACTCTCCAGTTTTGTGAAAGATAAAGGAACTTACTTCTGGAGCGAGTCCACCATAGCTGTTTGGTTCACAGTTTGGTTTACTCCCTCATTGTATAAAGGGGGACGCAGGCAGGCTGTTAATGACAGTATTGGCTCAGTGCCACAATGTGTGACATCGAATCAGATGTTTTCTTTTATTTCTTCCCATTTCCACCTCTGGCCCATTTGGCTGTTTCTTAACACCTTCAAATCATCTGTGAGGACTGAGGTCAGAGCTTTGGTCACCTTTTCTGCTGCCTCCAGCACTCTTCAGTAGCTGGTTAGTAAAGACTATGCCTGCTGTTGGTGGCTAGACAAGCTTGTTCTGTCTAGAAATGAAGAACATTATGATTTCACATGTGGTGAGAAAGGAAGAAAATACACACAAGTGCCCCCAAGGGGATGTCTAATCTAGTTGACTGTGTGTATCTATTGAATCTTCTACATGCATGTTTGACATCTATTGTATCCTTCAACAAAGCAAAGTAAGAAAATATATAACATCTGACCATCTATCAGTTCATCTAAAAAAAAAAAAAAATTCCAACAAACTCATCAGGTATCACCAAAACATTAGGGGCCTGATCCCAAACCTTTTGAAGCCAATGAACATCACTGGAACCTGTGATACATCAGAAATATATGATGAAAAGGGTTTTTATTTTGATAGAGACACTTGTACATCATTACGATGGATAATTATCCAATCTCATTCTGCAGCATACAGTAGTTCTGGATTAATCTTCTGCATTGTCTTGTAGACTGCTGTAAAGACTCTTAAACCGTGTCCGTGTTTCCTTCCCCCATTTAAAATGTCCAGGGGAGTTCCCTACAGTCTTGACTCTGAGAACTGTGTCTCATTTTTTTTTTTACACTGCACTTGTCAGATTCTGAGGAGAAGATAATCTTCCTTTTGCAGACAGGGAATTAGGTACAGTGGAAATGTATCGCAGCAGTGAAAAAAGAATTGACAAATAACCCCCCTCAACACTGTGTTCAGACGTATGGTTTTTATTCCCCCCCCCCCCGCGATTCTTGCTCTTCTTGTTTCTGAATGATGAGGAGATGAATAACAGTATCTCTTACATATCAGAACAAGAAATCAGCAAGCATAATACATGCATGTGAACAAAATTCAGCAACAGGAGCTATAGCCAATTTAAACCATTGTTCTCCTAATTTGGAGAAATAAGTCTGTCTTAATGTCTTTACAGTAAAAGCCTCAAACAGATTAGGTCAAACCTCTACAAACAAAGTAATTCTGCAGTGCTTAAAATGATAGGAACTAATCTCCATGAAAGCTGAGTCCAGGGATATAGGCTATTAAAGATATCTATATGCTATAGGCAGAGGAAAAGATAAGAGGTTGAGCTCATAATGAGAAACGATAACTCTACACACTTTGTTTACAGTTTACCCCAAAGACCACAGATTAACACAAATCTCAGAGCATCTTTATTATGGCACTGCATTCGAGAAGGGGCTGCCAACAGAGGATGGAATTGCTAAGTAGGTTGGGACCATCTGTCCTCTCAGGGAGGTGAAAACGTGCATGATTGAGTGACACCTGCTTGTCAAGTGTGGCCTGCTGGGAAATTTTCTCTTGGACCACTGAGCACTGAGTTACATTACCTGCATTAAAATCAGACAAACAATCTCATAAGCTTTATGCATTTGAGCCCAAAATCTCTGCTATAAGAACACATTTTAGTTTCATATATTGACATATTTAGTCTTTGGTCTGAACTGAGCATTTTAAAAAAATCTGTTATTTTAAAGAACCTTGATAATGATCTAACAGGCAATACAAAATGGTATTTCCCTCCCTTAAAAACAATGAGTTCTCACCAAAACCGGTATTCTGGAGATCTAACATGAATGAAAACGTTACCCTCTGAAGTTAAATGATTTAGTTTGCACTTTGCCTGACACAAGGAATGGTCCTCTTGTAAATATTTAACTACCTCAAGACATATTTAAACAATGGTTAAAAAAACCAAATAAACGAGGATATGAAAATAGGGGATGACACTTCAGCCCTAAATCATGCCGTGGGGATAAAACAACACCGCCTCTCCCTTCCAAAAGGCACCCTGGTATGAATTAAAGCCAGCGTGTCATCTTGAATTTCCAGTACAAATCCTGAATTTTCTGTCGTCATTCCACTGAAGTCATAGATGGTTTTGCTGTTGGCTTCAATGGGACCAGAATTTGTTCAGTAACATGATCGTATTTTTGGTAATTAAACCTCCTTCTGTTCCCCCCCCCACTCTGAAAAATATTGTACAATAATTTTTCACACCACAATAACATATGCAAAGCAGACAAATTTCAGTGAAAAAAATTAAAGATGAGGCGCACAGCAGCCTCAATTTTACCATGAGCCACTAATTTCTTTAAATGAAACATAAAGGATAACATACATTCGTTACCTAGGCTTCAATGCCATTAAAACAGTGCCCTGAACAGGACTGCAGATTTTGATTTGGAATAATAAAACACAAACTCAACCAACTGTCCCAAAGAAAAACAACCTGAAACTACTCTCTCACCCCTAACTTTATCGTCAGAGTATATACACCAGGATAATCAAAGTTTTCAGTCACAGGACTACATCCATAGCTACAAAGGGATGAAAAATTAATATGAAATAAAAACATAGAGAAGCCAAATATAAGAAGAAAACCATGAAGAGATAATAGAAGAAGCTGATCTGAAGTGACCGGACACCTACCATCAATAACTACTACTGCAAAACAACCTGTATTTCTGCCATTGATTTAATAAAGAAGAAATCCCTTAAGGCCCAATCCAAAACTCATCCAAATCAATGGAAAAACTCTCACTGACTTCAGTGGGCATTGATTCAGGCCCTTCTAGCATTAGTAGTGCTGTGTCTATTTCAGTTTTTCATTTTCAAGTCAGTAAATAACCCGTTTCCTGACTGACAGCACAGTGGATAAGCATTTACATTGTTTTGATTGTTCTAGATACTGCAGCAACCTACTAGCTCTGTGATATATATGCAAATTCAGAAGCACCAAACTTCATTCTGATTCTTATATACAATGGAAAACCGATATACCAATCGCAGGATCAATTCTGCCTTCAAAAAATACATATGTATGTGTATATCCCATTGACTACAGTGGGGGTTGTATGAGCATATAACTTTGGCTCAAAGTACTTCCAAAGGCGTTTTATTTTTATCAGCATGTTGAGCCAATTCAGCAAAGCTGTTGCTGGGCCACGTGAATTGTCAGTGGCCAAGTTCTTTAACTGGAAAAGGTCTATCCTGGTTAGTAAGCTTTCCTTAGTAGAATATCTAACTTTTAAAAATAAATAGGAGGGAATAACATCTATTAACTGCACTGAAAGTCTGGAGTTATAATTCTGTTGTGTTAGACTGGGCTTTATAAGGATAAAAGTTCAAGTAGGGCACCAGCCTTACTCAATGGCTATGTCTACACTGGCAAGTTAGTTCGAATTAAGGAGGCTTAATTCGAACTTACTAAAGCCATGGCTACACTAGGCTTTAATTAGTTCAAATTAAGGGCTTCCTTAATTTGAACTAATAAATTCGAATAGGCTATTTGAAGTAAGGGTTAATTCAAACTAGGTAGTTCGAATTAACCAATGTGGCCATGTTAGTTCGAACTAATTGCTTAGTTCAAACTAACCGTCCCATTGAATACGATGCAAATCACTAATTCGAACTAAGCAAGTGCCATGAATGGCACTTGCTTAGTTCAAACTAAATTTTTCTAGTTTGAATTAAGTTAATTCGAACTAACTAAAATTAGTTTGAATTAGTTAGTTCGAATGAACTAATTCGAACTAATTTTAGTAAGTGTAGACATAGCCAATGACTGTCCTTGATGAGGAGGTTACCACTTAGACATGTCACCTGTATTTCAGCTTTTATTTTTAGTGTGTAATTCGTGGGGATCAAATTCTGACTCACTAGTTGTATGGCAATGAAGCCTTCTCATAACTGAACACCCTGGGTGGCCTTTATATCTATGGGCAATCAAACCTCCAGACAGCGGGACCTCATGTAGCTTTGAAGTTGCTCAGTGGCTGTCCAGATATTGTCTCCCTTCTGCAGAAATGGGGGCAGAGATTCTGTTGGCCCTTTTCACTGTGTAGCATCATATAGGGTAGTACAGGTCCTGGGGAGTGATATCTGAAAGGAGGCAGTGCCTATCCTGACATGATGGCATGAATGGAGGGGCTGGCAGATAGAGGCAGCTGACAGTTCTGAAATGGAACTGTTAGCAGTAAAAGGGGCTCATCAATCAGACTCTCTCTCCATCTTGGTGACTGAGGGTGGCAGAACCCTTTCTCCCATGATCACCCAGCTCCCCAATTACCAATTAACATTATGTGGCTCTGACTGAGTCTTCCCCTAACTGAGACTCCTCTTTCCTAGCCATGCCATCAGACGCATTCCATGGTGTAGCCCCAAAGAAACCAAAGGCACGGAGATACAGTGGCAAATCAAGCCACTCACTATTAAATAAACATCTCACTTCTCAAGCATGGCTTTGCTGGGAAGAAATGTATTCGAATGGATTAAATGGTTGCACTAACCTAACTGTTTCTTCCCTGACCACATTTGGGTTGTTGTCATGCTCACCTGTATGTAAAAATATAGTCTGATTGGCTGATCATAGAACCATAGAAACTGGAAGGGACCATGAGAGGTCATCTAGTCCAGTTCCCTGCACTCATGACAGACAAGGACCCTCTTAAACCATCCCTGAGAGGTGTTTGTCTAACCTGCTCTTAAACACTTCCAATGATGGAGAGTCTACACCTTCCCTCGGCAAGTTATTCCAGTAGTTGATCACCCTGATAGTTAGGAATTTTTTCCTAATGTCCAACCTAAGCCTCCCTGGCTGTAATTTAAGCCCATTGCTTCTTGTCCTATCATCGGCAGTTAAGGAGAATAATTTTTCTCCCTCCTCCTCGTAACAACCTTTTAGGTACTTGAAAACTGTTATCATGTCCCCTCTCAGTCTCTTCTTTTCCAGACTAAACAAACCCAGCTCTTTCAAACTTCCCTCATAAGTCAAGTGTTTCAGACCTTTAATCATTCTTGTTGCTCTTCTCTGGACTTTTTCCAATTTCTTCACCTCTCGCCTGAAATGAAGTGCCCAGAACTGGACACAATACTCCAGTTGAGGCTTAATCAGGGCAGAGTAGAGAGGAAGAATTACTTCTTTTGTCTCACTTACAATACTCCTGTTAATACATCCCAGAATAGCATTTGCTTTTTTTGCAACAGTTTGCAAAAACAGTGTTACAGTGTTGACTCATATTTACCTTGTGGTCCACTTCTCCACTATGACACCCAGCTCCCATTCCCCAGTACTCCTTCCTAGGAAGTCATTGCCCATTTTGATGCTCAAACAGGGAACATGGAAAGATCCCATCAGTGAAAAACAGTGCTCATGCATAGACCTATTTTTCTTTGTTCTAAGCTGTGTTGAATGTAAGGCTGGAATGGCTTTTGAAATAATTTTTGCTGAATGGGGGCTAACGAGACTTCCACTGGATCCTATACTGGATCCTCATCTTTAATACCGAGGCAGACATAATGGATCCTAGCAAACAATGCTCCTTCTTGGCCAACTTGGATTGTATGTAGGATTTTAGTTTTCAAGTTTCCAAGATGAGGTTGACTACAAACGGATCCATTGTATGCAAATCAGATATGGGCACAATGTTTAGGTCAGGGTAGGCAACCCCCGGCATGCTTGCTAACAGTGGTACGTGAGCCCATTCGGAGCGGCATGTGGCATCCTGTGATGCCACAGAAATTATCACTCCTGCCATCAAAAGTCACTCCAGTTGTCTTCTTTTGGCAGTGGCTGGGGCGTTGGGGGTCCCTGCCATGCCCAGGCCTTAGGCATGCTGTGGAAAGAAGCCACCTGGAGCATCTTCTCTCCATGGTATGCCACCTCCAAAAGGAGTCACTCCAGGCAGCTTTTTCCCATGGATTGCTTGGGGACCCCTGAGAGTGGGCAGCTTCTTTCCGCAGCACCCCTGGGGACCCCCATCCCCAGATGCACGGCCAGGCTTCATTCTACAAGTGGCTCCTTTCAGTGGCATGCCTGGGAAGTGCCTCCACTCCAGCCATGGCTGCTGCTGAATTTTCAAGCAGCCACCACTTTTGTTTGGTGGAGGGAGCCACCAGCACCCGTTGAGGGTCAGGGAGCAGGGGCTGGCATGGGGGTTGGCAAAGGTTGCCAACCCCTGGTCTAAGTACTTTCTCCAGGTTCCCCTCAGAAGGGCACATTCTGTGCTCATATTCTACAAAAGCTTGTTCCCAGATTTGGATGTTTAATACTGCACACATCTCACTTTTCTTTATAAGATATCATTAAAAAATATTCCCTTCTAAGTGGATGTCCAGAAACTCTCTATTACAACTACTACTAAAAAAAAATAAATATGGGAAAGATCTTATAACTTTAGTGAAAAAGCTTCCATTTTAAATTTTGATTTTTATTCTATCTGGGTCCTTATATCTCTTTCATATCAATAGTATATGAGTCCCTTCCACTCGTGCAGTAAGTGACATGACTAACATGTGTCACACGCGGTATGTTTTCTTTGTCCCCTCCCAAGGGGGAGAATCCTCTGAGGAGAGTAGCTGTGGTAAGGTTTCGGTTTTAGTTTTACATGTACATGCTGCCATGCTTTTGAAACACTTTTTACATGTATACGCTGCCATGCTTTTGAAACATACTTTTTACATGTACACGCTGCCATGCTTTTTTTCCATCCTGAAGAAATGGGGCTTGCCCTTAGCGTAAAAAGTGGTAAGTAGAGCTGCTTGGAAATTCTCTGATGGAACATTTTTCCATCAGGGAATGATGATTAACTGAAATTGAAACTTTCTGTGGAGATGGTTTGATTTCAACATAGATCCGATGAAAAGCAGGGGTGGGCTGGGGGTGGGGGAGGAGAGCATCCATGGAAAACCTGTCTTGTTTCCTTTCAGCTCACCTGCTGTGCTCTTCAGCAGACTGTCTAGTGAGCTGATAGGAAGCTGAAAGCCTGAAAGTCCTGGAAAACCTGTCTTTTATTCTCCTAAGCAACGAGGCTCTTCAATTCATGCGCAACTCACTCGGCAACCCACCAAGCAGACTGCCTATGAGCCAGGGACCCTGACTTCCAGGGCCTGTGGCTGTAGGCCAGCCAGCGAGGCACACTGCCATAGAGTCACGGGCCCCAAATCTTCCCTGGTCCATAGCTGTGAGGCAGCCTGCCAAGCGACCTGGCCTGGACCAGGGATTCCAAAATTTTTAGTGTCTGTGGGTCTGATGCAGCCAGCCAGGCAGAACGCCTCAGTGTTGGGGAGCTCAGGACTTTCCTTTTTGTGGAGAATTTCAAAATGTTTTTGCTACAAAGCATCAAAACCCCATGTGAAATGAAATTACTTTTCTCTACACAGCTCTAGAGCTGAGATCTGTGGTGACAGCAGTTCCTCAGGGGATTCAGTCCACAACCTCAGACCAGATCCCAAAGAAGACTCTGTCTTCTGCACAGATGAGCTTTAATTCATGGCTCTCAGGAATTATTTTTAGAGGTATTAAATAGTTAAATGGTATTCAAATAATCTACATCCATTAGGAAAGTCAGTGCTTTTGTTGAACTTTGGTACTCTGGACTTGACTTTCATTTACACTAAGGCTAGTTTACACCACTCCATCTGTAAAAAGGGGCCATACAGTGTGTGTAAATATAATTTACTCTGAAGTCCCTTTAGATTGCAAGAGCATGTAATGTGGCCTTAGTGTATATGGAAGTCGCTCTCTCTGACTTCAAACACATTTCATTTAGTAATGAAGCAGAAGGACACCATGGGCCATGTTCTCCTCTTACTAACAATAGATTTACATTGGCATAATGCCAGTGATTTCAATGGCTTTCATTCTAACCTACATTGGTGTAAGTCAGAGGCTCTTTGTCTGTCTTCTCAGTTCTGATACAGTCACTAGAGAGAAAGAGAGAAATGTTTTCCTTGACCACATTAATGGCATCCTTATATTGTCTTGTGCTTGTATTTGGCTTTTGTTCTTCTTTTAATGAGTTTTCATTTGTCTGAATAAATGGGCCTTTAAAAAAAAAGCTGCATTCGAGCAGATGACTCTTGTTTGAACAATTCTAAATGAATACGGCCATGCACTAAACAGGCTGAAACATGCTTTCAAAGCAGCTTGTCTCTGAAATGCAGGGACTTTACTCCGCCCCCTCTGTTCTTCTGTTGTGGGCTTGAAAGCACCTCAGGCAAGAGACTGATGGAGCAGTGAGAGCTCTGAAATTTTTGTTTGTATAAATTCATAATTAAATACTCTGGTGTGAAAGAGAGAAACAATTGTTTTCCCTGCTGGTTTACAACTCAAAATTAGTTGGTTCTTTCAGGTGGTTGAGGGCAGAGAGATATTGTCAGAACTAAAAATATGCAATTTCTGCGGGAATGGAAGGAAGAGCTTCCTCTTGTTCTTCGGGTACAGGATGTGCATGCTGAGCTGAGCTGAGGGAGTGGTATCATTCAGGGAAGGGTGATTGCGGAACAATTAATAATTCAGGCCTATTGTACCTTGACATACGTAATGGTGTGGCATCAGTCTGCATGAGGGGAAGGATGGCCCATCAATCACTTTGTGCTCACAACTAATTTTTAACATTTTTTCTCCCTCTGGTTTGCTCTGGAAAAACTAATCACAGCTGACTCTCCAGGCCCATCAAGCACTCACTGTTGTATTTAACCCTGTTCTATTTTAATCCCACCCCTTCAAAAATCTTTTTTCCTCCCATATTCTTTGATTAGTTACATGGAATGACAACGTAGTACAACACCTCATAGATCATTCAACAGTGAGAGTGAGAGTCCCTGCTAGATTTATTTCTGTTGGACACTGAAGGAGACAGTTTCTTCTGGAGACAGAGAATATTTGCGATTCTGTGATCTGAGACCAGCCTTACCAGTAAAACTGGCTGGAGAACAACAAATCCATTTTGTGGCAGCTTTCAGGGCTTCAGAATTCATTTTCATTCTGCACTGGAATGAAAGCCTTTTGAATGTTGTCACCAGATTGTGTCAAAATGTCCATTTTCACATCAGATCCTTCTGATCTGTGAAGGGAAGTAAGTGTGTGTCTGTTGCAGTGTTGCAGGTAGGGACGCTCGGAGACGGGCCGGGGTCAGCAACAGTGGGTTTGTTGCCCGGAGTGCGTAGCACCAATAACGACACTGGGGCGGAGAAGCACACCAAGTTTATTTGAGATCTCAAGCAGGCACACGGAGACAGGCACGTCTCAAATCATGCACACCCCACCCCGTTGCAGTGACCCTTATATAGACAGGTTGTTTACTTCAATACTTTTCTCCTTGTTAACGGTGGAAATACTCTCCCCCTTCTTTTAGAGAGCAAACTTTGACCGATTTCCACTGGTACTTTCAAGGCTTGTTATCTGCTTTACTTCCTGGAATTGATTGATCTCCCTATATGGTCACTGGCTCTGTCTGAGTCTGGAGCAAAGGGGCTTCATTGGCACTCATGGCCTTCCACCCCCTCAAGTTACCCAGTGGCAGATACCCAGACAGAGCCAGGGACACCCACTACAGGTCAGGTCATCAACATGTCCAAGCCTGGTTAGAGCACTGGTGTAAAATATAGGAGATCCAAGTCAAGGCACCGTGCTCTTTTATTCATAGCAACGTTTTTCACCCCGGATGTCTCCAACTCAGGCTGACTGGTGACTTGATCCTAGGCCCCACCCGCCTTTAGTACTATAACCATACAGCTAAATCTCTCTCTCTCATAAGGATGCTTAAGTAGACCTAAACGAAGCTGCGTTCACACTGGGTTTTTATTAAGTCGACTTAAGCATTTCCTTAAGTCAACTTAAGGAAAGCTTAAGTCGACTCAATAACACCACCTCTTTAGGTCGACTTAAGCCTTAAATCAACTCCTTGAGTCAACTCAAGGCCAGTGTAGATGGGGATTAGCGCTCAGGTAACTTTATTAAGTCGACTTAAAGTCAATATAACGGCTATCTCTGCTGTTAAGTCGACTTAACAAAGTCGACTTAAAGTGTAGCCAATTTGTTGTCGACTTAACAATGTCGACTTAACTTTTCAAGTGTAGACATGGCCATATTTTGTCCAAACATGTTCCAACCAGCTCTGCTTACTGTACCCTGTCTAAAGTAGAACCTCCTGTCTTTAGGAAGAACCCACTTTTGAAAAAGTTTGTTGAAATGCAGAAAAGAGAGTACTGCCTTTGTGACAGCAGATGAGAATGCCTGCTGAGAGACAGGATGATTCAGCAAATAGGGGACTGGATTGGTACTCTGGAGCAGTGGTTCTCAACTCCATCACGACACACCTGACAGATGATGTTCCCCTTCGTGACATACTACCGTCTGCCGGTGGCGGTGGGCCTTGGGCTGGGAGCTCTTGGGAGGCTGTGGCACTCTGGGACATGGGTGGGGGAATAATCAAGCCAATGCAGGCTGGTGCCCTGGTAGTCTGGCTTGATGGGTCTGAGTTTATTTTTGTGGGGCAGGTAGTGCCCCCACAAACCCAGGATCTCTGGGTTGCAGCCCCTAAGTCCCTTTACTCATCTGGCCCTGGCTGCTGCCTGTGTTGTGCAGCAGGAGTGGGCTGTTAAGGACAGCAGAGAGCAGCAGGAGCCCCTAGCTGTCGCTGAGCTGCCAATTTTCCGTAACACACTTTTGTGTCCCGACACAGTGGTTGGGAACCGCTGCTCTGGAGACTTGGGTTGTGCTTTCAACTCTGCTATAATTTGCTGTGTGACCCTGAGCAAGAAATTTCACCTCTCTGCCTTTGTTTTCTCTTCTAGCCTCCATCTGTCTTGACAAAATGGACTGTAAATTCTTTGCGGGCAAAAGGTATCACTATGTATTTGTACAGCACCTAGCACAGTCGGGCCTGGGGGTGATACTTTAATACAAATACACATAATCATGACATGGGTGTTCAAAGAATATAAGCTTCTTCCTTGGCCAGTCTGCAGAAGAAGAAGGTCTATATTTCATTGGAATTTTTTTTAAATGATATTTGTTGTAGTCTGAACTCAGACATTTTCAAACACTTGTGACCTCCGTCTCTCTGTCTCTGGCTGTTTCTATACTGCAAAAGAAAACCCACAGGAGTGAATTTCAGGGCCTGGGTCAACTGACTAGGACTCGTACTATGGGGCTAAGAACAACAGTGTAGGCAGGCCAGCACCCGGGCTCTGAGACTTTCCCTCATTTGTGGGTCTCAGAGCTCAGGCTCCAGCCTAAGGAAGAACTGGGGAGGTCTTGGTTGGATATTAGGAAAATCTTTCTCACTAGGAGGCTGGTGAAGCATTGGAATGGGTTACTCACAGAGGTGGTGGAATCTCCATCTTTGGAAACTTTTAAGTCCCGGTTAGACAAAACCCTGGCTGGGATGATTTCGTGGGAGTGGTCCTGCTTTTAGCAGGGTGTTGGACTAGATGATCTCATGAGGTCCCTTCCAACCCTATGATTCTATAGTGCAAGACTGTGTCAGTTGACCTGGCCTCTCAGACACACTGCTGGGTTTTGTTCTGTTTTTCAGTTTGATGTACACTCCGTCTCCTCTAGACAGTGGCCACTTTCAGTCACATCATCAAGTTGAATTAGTCTCCTAGACAGTGGCTGCTTTCAGTCACATCATCAAGTTGAATTAAAACATCAGTCCATCTGAGGCACAGAGGTGACATAGAGCAGGTAAACAAGGTAAGACAGATTTACCCTTTTCAATAACTGGCCTGCACTGGGTACAAAGTTCATTTTGTCCACCTTCTCTGTATGTCTCATCCCTTATTTCTGTGCTGCATCAGATTGCTCCTGAAACACTTTGGAGGAAAGAGTATAGAAAATACCCGGTTATGATTGCAATATCACTTTCCTTAAGCATAAGAAGGCACAAAATCCATCACGTCAGTCAAATAAGGATGGAAAGTATATGTAGTACAATTCATTCTCCAAGAAAAACTGATTTAAAGACATTAATTACTAATAATTTTGAGCCTCTTCACCATGAGCCTAGCACTGAAATATACTATCTTTATCTAATTGGAAAATCAATGCATCTAGGGATAAGGCACCTTCCTTGGGTTGAAGATCAGTACAATATTAACCAAAGCAATATGGAAAGATTTGCAAGTAAAACGCTGGCATTACACCTGTACAAATACTTCTGCCCCTTTAAGGTGGATAGCTTGCTGGCAGTCATGTACACATTGATTTCTTTTATCTTCAAACCAGTGGTAAAGTCTGAAATACCGGATGAACCAAAAGACCTCATTAACTTTCACTATCAACAACACAGAATAATGTAAAAAAAAAAAAAAAAAACTGCTAAAAATCCCAAGCATCATCTCAAACAGTCCCTCTCTCATTATCTCAGGCCTTCCTGGAGAAGATCAATAAACAATTTGCATATTTTTATCAATATTTAATGTAATGCAGCAGGATGCTTTTGATGGCCAGGTCCTTCTGTGCACTCTTTTAACATGACAGAGACTAAGAGCCCAGCAGGTGCTCAGGTGCTGGGGTCAGTTCCTAGTTAAAAACATTAGGGATTGGTCTGCCTAAATAATCTACATCTGCCCATCCAAGGGCAGGAGTGAGAGCCCACGGAGCATGGTGATGAATTTTAATGATCTGGGAAGATAAATGAACCTGAGCTGCCATGCAATTAGTGGGCTGTGGAAAGATGTGTTGCGTCTAAATGAGGGACATGATCTGCTCTTGACTCTCAGTGTGGAAGAAGCCCTCCCTCTGAAGGCCATAATGAGGAAGGTAGATGAGATCCCAAACAGGTTGACAGAACAATTAAGGGGAAGATGGGAGTTGATTCAAAATACAGCATTCCCATCAAAGGCAAATTTAGATGAAGAATGATAGAAACATAAACCCTTATTGGTGTTCTGTTGCTTAAAAGGAAGTGTATTCAAAGCATTCTGTTCGCTACTCACAGATTCACATTATCTTTGGCTTGTCATTTATATCACTGAATTTACGCTTAAATGAATACAAAAATATCTCTGAATGATGGGTCTGATTCTGATCTCTCTTACATTAGTATAATTCAAGAAAAACTCAATTGAACTTAATGTTAATGAGACAGAATCCATCCCAATCTGCCTTGTATAGAAAAAAACTTGTGTAATAGACAAAAGAGTGTTTCAAAGCAGTAGTCATACAGCATTTAGAGTATACCTGGTTGGTGCTGTAAACCTCTTTGATATCTGTGAGATCTCAGAACTGCTCAGGGAGAGGGTCCCTGGGTCTGTCAGGTGAAAATATCAAGCTTTTCAGCCAGCTATGAAGAAATTTTTAAGAAGGTATAATTTTTAAATATACTGTAAGAAAAAGCCCATTCTGCTATTAAAAGTTTAAATTAAGAATACTTACACATAAGTCAAAGCAGATAGTATCTAAGGCTATGTCTACACTTGTTTATTTAGGTCAACTTAGCTAAGTCGACTGAATTTAGTTAAAACTTTCTGCTTGCCGAAAGACACAAAAGCTTGTGATTTCCTTGAACATAGTCTTTACTTAAACCTCTTCATTCAATTTAGTCTATGAACTACTTATGTGATAGCTGAGCTGTGTCACTTAGTTGTTGTTTTGGCAATAGAGATCACATAGTATTTTTTCCTTTCTTTGTTTGTATGATCTCACTTTCAACATGAATACCTGCATATGCAAATTTACAGTTTGCAGTTTGGTTTCTACAAATATTTTTGCATATGTTACTCTAGTGTAGTCCATTCTGCTCTAGTTCTTATGCTATGCCCATAATCCTCTGATCTGGTAGTTTACTTTTCATGAATTTGCCAGTGAACTCCATTGCTGTAATGTTTGTGTAAACAGATACACGGGAAACATAAATATGAACAAAGCTGATTCTTTTAAAAATTCAACTCAGCAATCACAGCCACATGTTTACTGTATTTACCCAGCTCTAATAAGGACATATAAAAAAGGATGAGTTAGATGGTTACTTCATCCTCAGCAGTCCCACAGAGGATTGAGAACCTTATACCTTCTTGTGGCTTTGTGAGATTTCCCTGGATCTTGGGTGTAGGTTGGAAGAGGAGAAGCTGTGTAACTGATACTCACCCTCATGAACAAATGGGTGTGGAGGATGAAAGAAGGGATGGAGTAATGGAACCTCTCCAGCCTGTGCTGGCATGAAAGCTGGCTGGATGGAAAATGGGGAATATACTTCATCTTGAAAAGGGTTGACACAGCATAATACCCCTACAACTCAGTAACAAGGCAGAGATCCAGAGAAACTGCCTTAGAGGAGTGTGTCTGAGGGTCAATATCTTCTCCGATCTCCTGCACGATTGGCCCCACCACATGCAGAGCTGAGCTGAGTTTCCAACAGGCTAAGTCTAACATTATGAGAGCAATTCAGCATCTGCACAACAATAGGAGGTTAGTATGGTTACTGTAGTACAGTATAGTAGTGGAGACGAGGGATTTAAGGCAGAAAGTGGCTAAGTATTGGTCCAGCTGTAAAATATTTTACTGAAAAATCAAAACCCAATCAAATAAAAGGCTCCCTTAAGTCACAATCACTATTATAATGAAAATATTACTTCAATGTAGGGAGATTTAAAAGATGGGTAGATTTAAAAGACATCTCACTTCAAATAGGTTTTGCTTTCCTTCCCTGTAAAGATTCCACATTAATAAACTGTATTTATGGTAGAGAGACATGGTGAGGTAATATTTTATTGGACCAACATCTGTGGGTGAAAGAGAAAAGTTTTGAACTACACAGAGCTCTTCTTGTATTGTTCTTTCTTTAGTCCAGATAGCTAGCTACATACTCGCATGGATTCACATTGGCTTATTTATTCCAGGTTTTCCAGTCACCTCACTATACAGCCAGACCTGCTGATTAGCAATAGTGAAGATCTCTGTAGTGCTCAGAGAGCTACTTTTGTGCAGCATGGGGTATCAGTCACTTGTTGGTGTATTATCTGTACCTGAAGACTTTAAATCATTATTTGAGGACTTCAGTAACTCAGTCTTAGGTTAGGAGGCCTATTACAGTGGGGTAGGTGAAGTTCTGTGGCCTGTGTTATGTAGGAGGTCTGACTAGATGCTCATAGTGTCCCCTTCTAACTTTGTAGTCTATGCATCTATTTAGAGAAACCAAAAACAAACAAACAACCCCCCCAAAACAAACAAAAAACCTGAGTTCCATAAAATGCAGAATTAATGCGTCAGGTTAATTTCACGCAGCCCTCGCCTCAGGCCAATTAGTGCAAATTAAATTTTGTGCTAATTGAATGGAGTAGTTAGAATGTTGCAGAGAAACCTGTGATTTCTGTTGTTTGCAGTATTGATGTACTTTGTGCTGTTTGCCTAATACCTGACTAGCGAGAAAATATTTTTACCACAATAATGAAGAGAGTTACAATAATTTGTTGAATGATGAACATTTCCAGTGAGTGGAGTGCATTCATATAAGAACTCAGCACAGTTGCTGAATGAGGCTTATTAAATAGACTAACTCGCTCATCTGGTAACAATAGTCCTATACAATTTTGCCTTCCTGGGTAAAACTTTTTATGTATTTAACCAAATCCTAGTTATGGACACTCTGGGCTACTAATATCCCCTAGAGTTTACTGCACCGCAAGGACAGCAGTCATATGTCAAAGTCAAGCAGAGATGCACTGTGATAAGTGACATCTGAAAGAAAGCACAGGGCTATGCACAAATGAGGCTGCAGGCAAGCTCTGTGCTTGTCCAAATGTTCATGTGTCACCTGAGACTTCAGGTAATGGAGGCATATTTACATCTTGCCTCAAATGTGCTGGATATCATATATATCAGCACATTTGAGGCAAGATGTAAATATGTATATATGCTTTGGAAGAATGACTCACTTCTGGAGGGAAATCCTAAAAGTAATTAAGGACCCAGTCTTTAAGATGCTGAGTGCCTTCTATACGATACTCAGTGCTCTCAATTCCTGCTAAGATGAAAAAAGAAGATGACAGACTGAATATTACATTTCCAAAGTCCAAGGCTGGTGACGTCAATACACTCACTGAGTCAATGGAAGCTAAGGGACACAGTCCCTCACCACAGCAGCTCCCCCGTAATTTTGCACTCATTGTCACTGTTCCACCAAGATGTATCTTTGAAAATACATGACTATTTTATGTGCTATCCAAATGTGAAATAAAGTGGATCCTTAGAACTTCAGTGTTAGCAAAAGAAAATCTGAGCCAAGGTGATGCCAAAGGGACTGTAGGGCCTGATTTAAGTCTCTATGACACAGTAGGAGACTTTCCATTGACTTCAGCGAGGTTTGGATCAGGATCGAATTCTCTGCTGATACTGATTTTCTTCTTAGAGTGATTTGAGATCTAGTGATGAAATATATGACACAAAACCTGGCATTAATTATTACTATTGTTATAGTGAAACCTGAAAACATTTTTTTAGAAAATCTAAAATCCTAAGAATATGAGCAGATCTGGAATAATTTGGGGGCTTATCTAGTGTAGAACTTAACTATCAACAGAGTTTCATTGCATGCCAAGTAGAGGCTGCCTTGCTAACGTATGAGCTCTTTTAAATTACTGTACTTCTCCACAAATATTATCTATATTAATGATGGCCTGATGATGGTTTGATTGCGTCTTGTTTGGCATTACTGCTCCATATCTTTTTATTTTCTTGAAAGAGATTTTTTTTCTTTTCAATGAATTCTTTGCATCAGTCTTTATGGCTGAGGATGTGAGGGAGATTCCCAAATCTGAGCAATTTTTTGTAGTTGACAAATCTGAGGAACTGTACCAGATTCAAGTGTCATTAGAGGAAGTTTTGGATCAAGCTGATAAATTAAACAGTGATAAGTCACCAGGACCTGATGGTGTTCACCCAAGAGTTCTGAAGGAACTCAAATGTGAAATTGTAGAACTACTAACTGTGGTATGTAACCTATTATTTAAATAAGTTTCTGTACCAGATGACTGGAGGATAGCTAATGTGATGCCAATCTTTTTAAAAGGCTCCAGAACTAATCCTAGCAATTACAGGCTGGTAAACCTAACTTCTGTATGAGGCAAATTGTTTGAAACTATAGTAACAGTGAAATGACAAAATTTGCAGATGATACAACACTACTTAAAATAGTTAAGTCTAAAGCAGACTGTGAAGAGTTACAAAGGGATCTCACAAAACTGGGTGACTGGGTAACATAATGGCAGATGAAATTCAATATTGATGAATGCAAAGCAATGCACATTGGAAAACATTATCACAACTATACATATAAAATGATGGGATCTAAATTAGCTATTACCACTCAAGAAAGATCTGGAGTCATTGTGGATTGTTCTCTGAAAATATCCATTCACCATATAGTGTCAGTCAAAAAGGCTAACACTATTGGAATCATCATGAAAGGGATAGATAATAAAACAGAAAATATCATATTGTCTCTTTATAAATCCATAGTGTGCACACAGCTTGAATACGATGTGCAGATCTGGTCACACCATCTCAAAAAGATATATTAGAATTGGAAAAGGTACAGAAAAGGGCAACCAAAATGATTGGAGTATGCAACAACTTCTATTTGAGGGGAGATTAGTAAGAATGGACTTTTCAGATTCAAAAAGAGAACGCTAAGGAGGGATTTGATAGAGATCTATGCAATCAAAACTGGTGTGGAGAAAGTAAATAAGAAAGTGTTATTTAATCCTTATAACACAATAACTAGGGGTCACCAATTACAATCAATAGGCAGCAGGTTTAAAATAAACAAAACCAATGGTTTTTTTTTTACACATCACATAGTCAACCTGTGGAACTCCTTGCCAGAAGATGTTGTGAAGGCCAAAACTATTAACAGGATTCAAAAAAGAACTTGATAAATTCATGTAGAATAGATCCCTCACTATTAGCCAGGATGGGCAGGAATGCAAGACCATGTCTGAAGTGTCTTTAGCCTCTGTTTGCCAGAAGCTGGAAATGGGCAACAGGATGGATCACTTGATGATTATATGTTCTGTTCATTCCCTCTGAAGCCAGTGTGAGAAGAGGGGAAACTGACATAAATGGACCATTGATCTGACCCAGTATTGCCATTGTTATGTTCTTAATTCTGTCTCTTTTTTTCCAGATGTTCTATAATGTTACTAATTTTATTTGATCTTTTAGCCATGTACAGCTTTCCTATGACCATTCTGGTGCTGTTATTGCTCCATTACTCACAGGAGTAGCCCCACTGAGTTTGGTAAGACTACTTTTGTGAGTGACTTGTTCTTCACCTGGAGTATGGGTTCACCATCTGGCTCTAAAGCATGATGAAGTAATCCTGCTTACTGTAACACATAAGGGCTAAAGTCAGACACTCATATGCAGGTTGAGTAGTATTTTACTCTGCAGTAGATTTCCTTTCAGAGGAATGTGAATAAAAGGTGATATAATTTGGCCCTCTTATACTTAAAGAGGTATGTTTCAAATACCCCAAAGCTGTGTAGAGTATAGTTTACAAAATTGTATTATATGTGCAATTCATTATACGAATCAACTCTAAAATGTAATAACATTTCATTACAAATGCACATATTTATGTTTTCAATGCACACATTATTAGGTAAACCTGTCCCTGTGCTAGTAGCTTGTGATTCAGCATTTTAAAGCTATAATTTTTCATATATAATATGACAAGGGAAGCTTGAGAATAACCACAATTGTATTAAAGTCATATGTATGAATGCAGCAAGGTCTCCCTGCCTCTACCTCCATTTCTTTTCTCTGACGATCATTTATTGGCTTCTTTCTCTAAGGTGACTCAGCCCTCTGGCTAAGTCATGAAAAGTCCACTGCCTCTGAAGTCTGAAGTCAAGTCTGAACACAATGCAGATCTCCTGTCTTGTTAAATGCTGGGCACAGCTCTGTTCCAAGGGTCTCTTTTCTTGTATGTCTTTTACCCTTCTTCAGGGCTCTATTCAGGCCCTTCTTGCTTTCCATGCAGGGGTTGCTGCACACCCTTACAAAGTGGCGGCATAGGGGGAAGCCATCTTAACTTGCTAAACAGCTAAATTGTCTGTCCATAATCTGAAACTGCCATGTCTTCTTACCAGGTATTGAATATCTTTATGGAATATAGGTATGTGCTGGGTACTGTGGTGGTCAGATTCTGCTGCCTTTACTTCTGTCAAATTGTACCTTACTCTTACACCTACTTATTTGCTCAAAGAGAGGAGTAATCAATCCTGATTGCTATGGGATATTGGCCTAATATTGAGCCAGACAAAAGAGGGACTTAAAGCTACCTTTGACCTCTGCTTTGCTTTGTCTCCCTTCTGCTCAGCCAAGGTCCAGCATCGAGTTCAGTGAAGCCAGACCAGAGAATCTTACCCAGAGACACTAGTTTTTTCCCTGCTATTCTGAGAGAAAGCACATTCAGTGAAGCCTTTTCCCTCTGAAAAAAAGAAATGCAGTGCCTTCTTTCTAAGCTTCCTGGGTACACAAGGTGGATTTAATAAAACCGAGATCTAGAAGAAATGCAGTCTAAATTCAACTAGTTGATCATTAACTATCACCTAACCTCAGAACTTTAAATTCACTGCTACCTCTCCCTGCCACCCCAATTCTGTGCACGGGAACATTTCTAATGTTTTGCTGCATATTCCTACAAGCAGCCCAAGAGGTGAAACCATTCTGTTCTGATCCTCTACATGTTACTTAAGAAAGAAGAATGGCCTGCGTCTATGGCATTGGAGTGAGACTCAGACCTGGCTTCAATTCCTGGCTCTGCCACAAACTTCCTGTGTGACCTTGGAGGAGTCCGGAGAAACCCTTTGTGCCTCTCTTTCCCACGTGGAAGTTGGGAATGATAATTCTGTCTTTTTTCCCCCCTGTAAGCTATTTGAGGAAGGGAATGACTCTCACTATATGCTTGTACAGTTTGCACAATGGGGGGCCTGACCTTGGTCGGGTCTCTAAGCAATACTGTATTACAGATAATAATTATTTCATACAGCTCTACGCATGGTGAGGGATGCAACCCCATATTCTGAGTGTCCCCAAGCCACTGACTTTTAGAAGCTGGAACTGGATGACAGACAATGGCTTGCTTGATAAATTCCTTTGCTCTGAAGCATCTGGCATTGTTGACAGTTAGAAAACAGGATACTGGGTTAGGTGGATCACTAGTTTGACCTAGTATGGCCATTCTTATGTTCTAACTACATCTGCTTTCTGCTTTTCATAGTGTTGTATCTCCTTCCTTGAATTTTCTTTACTTTCTTTAATGCTTCCAGTGAATTCTTCAGTTTCCATTTCTGCCATTTCTTTTTCTTCCTGGTAATGATTACCCCTCTCATCATCTATGAATGCATATTTCATTCCCACCCAGTTCACTGGGTACTTTCTGTTTCCTCTTAATTTGTCAGGTCCTCAGACTTCACTCTTTATCTTGATTATTTCTAAGTGGCTGATGTGATTGTTTAATATATTTGAAGCAAGTCTTAAATATAAGAGGGAAATTAGTTGATGACAGGAATTGTTATTGACTCCTAACAAAATTGTATAGCTGGCGCCTGATCCAAACCTCACTAAAGTCAATGGAAAGTCTCTTACTGACCTCAATGGGTTTTAGATTAGGTCCTAAATAATGCTAGCTTATCATCTTTTCTGCAATCCATCTTATTCCTAGTATATTGCCCCAAATATATGTTCTGCTGCCATCATTTTGACATGAAGCGTTTGCAAGAATAATGACATTCAATGAAATTTTGTCTAGGTCTATTGATCTCTTCCAAATTTTGTCTCCTACATCCTGATCCACAACCTTTCTCCTTCACATTAGCTTTGACATCCCATGACACCAGCCACAGATCATGTTTTGGCACCAGCCCAGTGAGTTCCAGTAGCTTGCTGTAAATTCAGATTCATTATTCTTAGCTGTAGACAATGTACAGTTATGACTGACAGATTTATTGGAGCTCCTTTGAGGTGTATTGAACTAAGTTTGGCTTTGACTTGATTATACACTTTCATAGATGCAGATGCATCATTATTCAGAGTAAATGCCACTTCTTGAAAAAGCAAATTAAATTTTATTCAAGGATAGTGAATTGATTGGTACCAATCCCTTTGTGCTACACAAAAGCAGGAATCAGCTCCTGAAGTACAAAGTACAATCATCCTGAGCGGTGCACTAGGAAAATTTCTGGGCAGAAAGCAAAATTTTTTTTTGATAGCCACATGCTGCATTAGTGAATTTTGATATTTTCAGGGAAGGTAGTTTTTTAAGGACTTTGTTCTAACATGGTGCATTACCAATAGAGAGTTTCTTTAGAAGGACGGTGCCTGATTTGACAACATGGGACTTATCACTTAATGTCACAGGATAGCTTTTGAACTTATTGTGGTCCATGCATTTTTTGGAGAGAATAAGGGAGAGTTCCAGTGTACCCTTCTATATTATAGCATCAGAAGTTGGTTCTCACACAACCATAGTTCTAATACAGCAGCTCCTGCCTCCCCTGTAGGCAGCAGCATCCACTGAAAGATCATTTTGTTTCAATTCCTATTTCCACAGCCTCTCACTCAAATCACAACCATCTGCAGCCCCAGTCAGCGGGGGAGGAGAAGACCATAACAATATGTGGCCTGGGTAGTGCTATCTAAGGTTGCCCAACACTTTCCATTATAGGACTCTGTTTTCATTTGCTTATATCTATGCCAAACTTTAACTGTTCAGGGTGAAATTTTCCATTTCCGTTTCTAGATGTCTGCCTATGACTTATTTTTATAAAACTAATTTCAGCTAAAATGTCTCAGCTGTTTCCAGTAATGATATTAGAGTTAAAAATGGGTTTGCTCATGTTAATTTTTTCTTTACAGCTATTGCATAGATTGGAAATTTTCCAGGTGGGGTGCCCTACATTAGAGACATGTCTTTAGCCATCCCAGTGAAAATATGCTCAAATTTATCAAGCTATAAGCATCTTAAACTAACCATGTGCTAAAAGAGATTTTGACTGTGTTATAGAGTTTGGCAGCTAAATTCTCCAAAGATTCTATCTGCAGTGGAAATTAGCATGACATACTGTGCCCCCCCCATCTCTGTAATGTGATCGGAATATCTTTCCTGTTCTCTCTTGCAATGTAATGGTGTATTGTCTAATGCAAAGTGTGTCATGTAATGTGTTTTTGGATTGCTCCTGGCATGCACTACATCAGTGGTTCTCAGCCGCTGTGTGGCGACACAAAAATGTGTTGCCACTCAGCGGAGAGTGTGTTGCGGGCAGGCTGAAAGCCCCCCTTCTCGCCTTTGGAGAGCTGCAGCAGCAGGGGCGGGGAGCATGCCTGTTTAACACAGGCAGGTTGCCCTGCTCACCTCTGTATGCCCGGGACCTGGGACCAGGCAGGGGAGGGGTATTTTGAAATCTCACGCTCTGTAGCCAGCTGTGGCACTGGACCAGGGCAGGAAAAGTAAAATGCTCTGTAGTCCCAGGCCAGGCCAGGCCAGGCAGTGGGTTTCTGAAGCTGTGGCATCCCCCTTTGGCTCTCCCAGCTGAATTTGGTGGGGAAGAAGGGCACAGAGGGCCCCGGGGGCTGACTGGAGGAGTCGCGGCAAGATCTGGGGCTGGGGTTGCGGCTTCTTCCCGCTGCCAGGCCTTGGGTGGGGCTGCTGCCAGGGCCGTTGCTGCCGGAGGGAGGGGCTTGCCAAGGGTTGTGGCCACAATCGGGGCCGTGGCCAGTTGGGACCACAGCTGGAGCCACTGCTGGTGCTGCAGCTGGAGCTGGGGCCTCTGCTATGGGGGGGGGAGGTTTGGAGGCAGGGTTGCTGCCGGGGCTGCAACCGGGATTGGGGCCAGGGTTGGAGCTGCAGTTGGGGCCACTGCCAGGGCTGGAGCCACTGCCATGGCCAGATCCATGGTGCTGCGGCAGCAGGGACTAGAGTGGGGGCTGCTGCCAGGGGGCCCCAATGGAGGTTATGGCCATGGATGGGGCTGCTGCCAGGAGGATCCCACCAGGAACGGGGAAAGAATTGGGCCCGCAGGGGAGAGGGTTGCTTTGTTGCGACCAACTGGGAGCCCTCCCAGCTGTGTCACGACCCAGGAAAAGTTGAGAACCCCTGCTCTACATTATTGTTATGGTAGCATATTTCCTGCACTATCATGCATGTGTACAGATATGAAACATGGCCCCAAACGTATTCCACATGGCCCAAGTGAGGGCAGAGAAACATAGCTGAGTATGCATACACCCAGTGAAAGTATGCATACAAGAACAATGCAAACTAAGTTCCAAAGGGGTTGCTGTGTTAGTCTATTGCAGAAAAGCAAACAGAGTCTTGTGGCACTTTTAAAGACTAACAGATTTATTTATTGCATGAGCTTTCGTAGGAGAAAATCCTACATCTGATGAAGTGGGATTTTCTCCCACGAAAGCTCATGCAATAAAGAAATCTGTTTGTCTTTAAAAATGCAAACTAAGTAACTTGAATCAAGAGAGAAGAATCACCTGACCACATGAAGAGGAGGCCGAGGGGGGTTGAAAAGAAAAAGGCACACTTTGAACTGTATAAGGGCTTTTCCCATGTATTGCGTCTTCTAAGCAACATCAAGGATTTATATCTACCCACGAAGCATCGTCTGGCTAAACACCATGGCTTTGTCTACACTTGTTAATTTAAGTCGACTTTAACTAAGTCGACTTAACTAAGTTAAGACTTAAGACTTAGTTAAGTCGACTTAGTGTATCTACACTTAAAATTAAAGTCGACTTAAAGGGGAACTTACAAAGTTGACCTAGAGTGTCCACATTGGATGCCTAGGTCAACTCCTAGGGGCTTAGGGGGACCTAGGGGAGGTCCATGGGGGTGGGGGGACACCCCTTGCCCAATGCCAGGGGGCTCAGCCTTTGCCCCATTGTACCTAGGTACAATGGGGCAAAGGGGGACAGGGACCCTGGCAGGGCATAGGGGCAGGGTGGGCAGGGCTCTGCCCTGCCCTGTGGGGGGCATGCCAGGCTCCCCCTGTGCTCCCTGGCAGAGAGGGAATTGGTATAGCCCTGGCATAGCCCAAAGTCGACTTAGGGCTACCCCATGTCTACACTGGCTTAAGTTTACTCTAGGTCGAATTGAAAGTTGGTGTTATAAAGTCAACTTAATTTTAATTAAGTCGACTTTATTTTCCTTAAGTCGACTTAAGCAAGCTGCTTAAGTCGACTTAAGAAAAGTGTAGTGTAGACACAGGGTAAATTAAGTTGACGTAAGCAAGCTTACGTCAACTTAATTTACAAGTGTAGATGCAGCCCATCATAGCCAGGCCTGTGTGGTAAGCTAAACTCTCCTGAAACAGTGATCTTAGGTTAGAATGCAACTTTTTTGTTTATTTGATAGTGATTACCTCCTTAAGTGAATTAATATCTGATTTTGCATTGATTTGCCTTATACTCACTTAAAATCATGTTTTAATCAATACATTTATGTTTGTTTTGTCTAAAAGCAATGAAATGTTAGAGGTGTAAGTGTGAGAGCCTGGTTGAGAGCAGAAGCTAATGCATATCAGTTTCTGATGGATCAGTGTAAATGAGCTTGCAAGGCCCAGTGGGTGTGCTCTGAACCTTGCAAGATGGAAGTTCCTGGAGTTGCATCTGGTGCTCGCTGAGTTTCTAGTGAGAGTACACTTCCACTGCTTGAGAGACGTGCTGGAGGCTGGCATGAACTGACCCAGGAATGAGGGTTCACATAGCGAGGCGGGGTAAGTTGGGGCCCTGGAGTAGAGAATAGGGGGCACAGAGGTACACCAATCCAGATTTCAGGAGGGGAATGTGTCATCTTGGTGACAATGTGTCATCTTGGTGATGAAGGGGGTGAACAAGATTTTCATTATGATTGTTCCTGCTGAGATGGGGAGCCACAGTGGTGGCCCAGGGGATAATAGGGATACCATCTATCCTGTATGCAAAGGCAGGATTAAAGTTATGGCAGGCCTGGGGCTACTCATTCTTGTGAGCTCCCTCCCACCACAGAGGTTCCTAGTCTGGGGGGGCTGGGGGGTGCAGAGCTTGGCACTGGGAGGACCTGACAGGCCTGCAAACTGGCCAGAGGAGCTGGCCAGTGCTGGGGAGCGGGTGGCTGGAACAGGGGTGGCCAGGGCCCTAGGCTGGTGCCACAGTACACGGCACTTCCACCCCTCCCTGTCCCCGGGCCAGCTAGTTTGCCCCAGCAGGTCCCGGGTGCTGCAGGTGTGGAGCCCGCTAGTGCCCAGTGCGGCCTCCAGCAATGGCTCTCCAGGACCAGGAACAGTGTCAGGCTGCAATGCTGGGGCTTCCACCCTGACATGGCGGCCCCACAGCATCCCAGACCCTGGAGCACCGTTCTCGAGGCTGCCCCCTGTACCAGCTGGCTCTGCCCCCATCCCTCAGCCACAGCTGCCATGTGCTGGCCAGCCCCATCCCCTGAGGCAGACCAGCCATCCTGAGGGCAGAGCAGGACAGGAGCGCTTTGGACCATGGCCTCTGGCACCAGAGCCCCAGCTCCCCCAGCACCAGCCTCAGTGGGGCCAGATTTTGGTGGGATGGCAGGTCCCCCTTTAGGCCAGGCCTGGGACTACAGCCTCTAAAGCTCCTGCCTTAATCCAGCCCTGCCTGTATGTCCCATACTCCTAAAATGGATGTCTAGGCAGTGAGGTATGTAGAAGAGTGACGAATGGGGCAGCAGGGTGTGTGTGGGGTGGGATGGTGTGAGAGAACAGGGAGAGAATAGGAGAGGTCAGGAACAGGAGAAGAAATGGGTATGGGTGAAAGGGGAGGTTAGCTTCTCTGTCTTCATTAAGGTCTGCATTGAAGAAATAATTTCATTGCATGTAAGGAAAACAGCTACTGTGCCTTTAAAGGAGACATACCAAAAAAAAAAAAAAGCCACACAGTTTGCAAGTTAAAGACTCCAACTTCTCCCTAGTGTTCTTGTGTTCACCAATTTCATCAAATATAAAATAAATTATAATTTCCCAGGCTATTGTGTTTAACAAAGCTTTGGAGACATCAGTTATCTTATTAACATTTACATTCCATTTTTATGACTAATATTGTCTCAGCAATTAAATAAAGCTTATTAGTATTTGAAATGGTGAGGAGAACATTTTTTGAGCTGTTATCCCTTAATGAATTCTAGCAGCATGGTTAAAAATTCATAGACTTAATATAACCACATGTTTCCTCCTTTCCTCATGTTTTCAAGGTTAGAAATGGTTTTTACTTTAGCCATTATTTATTATTGTTTGGAGGGAGAGGACTCAGCCTTTCAGAACAGGGTTTGGGTTTCTTTCTTTCTTTCTTTCTTTCTTTCTTTCTTTCTTTCTTTCTTTCTTTCTTTCTTTCTTT
>ML685781.1:5038670-5052972 GCA_007922175.1 Pelusios castaneus
TTTCTTTCTTTCTTTCTTTCTTTCTTTCTTTCTTTCTTTCTTTCTTTTAAAGGAACAGTGTCAAGTTTCAAAGATCTTTTTTGGGAATACTGATTTATCTCCAGTCTCCTCCTCCCTACATTGTTGTGAAGACACACCTGTTCAGCTTTCTTAAAGCAAGAAGTCATTGTGCTTGTAACAAAACATTGCTACTTAAAAATATGGAACAAAAATAACTTCCCACCATAACACTCCTTTACCTCTCTTCAGAGCTCCCTGTCTCTTCTAAAAGAGAATAAAAATGTGAATAGCTCGTATGTTATGGGACAACAGGCTGTCCTCTTAATATTAAATCATGCCAGAATAGCCTTTATAAGCATAGTTCATTCTTTTCAAATCTCCCTCAGCATATAGGTGTCAGTTTTATTTGTCTCTTACTTGTGTCACATCTTGGCTTTACTAATCTTTGTGACTATTACAGTCATTATTGTAGCAGTGACTAATATACTATATACACATGGAATTAGCAAAATGTGCTTTTTCTGTGATTAAACCTTCCTTTTCAGAGGCAGATTTCTCAATGGAGATGCTCATTTGGCATATGGATATTCAAGAGCATTTGTTATGCTTATCAGGTTGGACAAAAGACCGACCCTCCCAAACCTAGAAATCACTGTTTTATACTACCCCGCCCCCCCCAACTCTGGTCCTTCTGCTCACTGGGTACTCAATGTGTCTGAGCTGTATAGGGCATAATCCATGTAACATCAGTCACCCCTTGCCTTCAGTGGGAATTGTGGGTGTGTGAGGGATACTAGAATCTGGCTGTTGCACCCAAAAATCCTTCCGAAAGGGATCATCACCATATCCCTTGTGCTGGTACTCAGGAATAAATAAATATAATAATAAAACAATAGCACTACATGTTATGTAGTGGTCTTTGTTTCCAATGGAGATGCGCATTCCATTGGTATTGAGAAATTTCATGGCAAATTAGTAAACAACTCACATCACCCCTCTAGTATTTATGCCTGACACAGTCTAACCTGGGAATTCTAACACCATTTGAGGAGGCTCCAATGTTTCTATGAGATGTTTCATTTTAGGCTGCTGGGAGCTTCTCTGAAATGAATTATATTACAAGTTAGTTCAAAGACCTCTCAGATAACCTTTCGATGTTCCAGTGGAAAATTTCAAATAAAATGTATTAAGCAACCATTTTCTCAAATTACCTTCTACATAGATCATATACTGTGATTAAAACTGAGTCACTCTGATGTTTATTCTGTCTTTTTTTCCCCCAAACCACAAACAAACAGAACCTTTGCTTTTGAGGTTCAACATTCCCCACTAGATTACACACTGCAAATAAATACTCCCCCTCTCCATCTCGCCCAAGCAATGTGTTAAGATAAATAGAGTCAGTAAAAAAAATACATAAAGAAGTAGTAATGTTGCATGATCCCGTTTCCAAAGGCATATGCAATAGTTGAACTGTGCACATGAACCTGTTGCACCTGCAACACTACACATTTATGTATGTATATCTGGAAACTGGAGCCACAGCACTTTATCTGCATGTGCAGTTATTTGAACCACATATGCATATGCAACGTTTTGCAACACAGTGAGCCAGATCTGGTCTACATCAAGCCTGTTCTGAAGTTTTCCAATAGCATAAAGCAGACCTAAGTGGTCAGCTGTGCATTCTTCTTGTACAAGAGAATGCTTTAGTGGCACAGGCAATAATGTTGGGGGCTTAGTTTGTAGAGGTTGGCATAGATAGAAGCTGTAGCACTTTGGTTGTTCCCCAGCTTCTGAACCCATAGGGCAATGGTTTTCAACTGGTGTGACATGGCACACTGGTGTGCTATGAGAAGTGTCCAAGTGTACCATGTAATTGGGTACACAGGTAATGAAAGTCAGTGTAAAACAAACATTGTTTCATCTGAAACAATGTTCTATCCAACCAAAATTACAACTCATAAAACTCATGAAAATTAATCATCAAATTAAAAGGGCGGTATCAGTCCTTCAATTCTAAAATATGCATATTCTAAACGCAGGTGGCCAAAGGGCAAAACTGAGATGATGTGTATTTTTTTCCAATCGATTTGAAACATTACTGCATTTGATCCTTCTTTAGCATTTTGTATGCACTATGTTGCAAACTTCTTTTGTAAGACCATTACCATAGTAAATGTAAACAAATGTGATGTTTATGAGCAATCAATTCAGCTGGAAAAAGTGGGTGTGCCTTGGAATTGTTTGTCTCATTGAAGTGTGCTGTGTTACTGAAAAGGTTGGGAACCATTGCCACAGGGGACTGCTGCAGTTGGCCATAATGTGCCAGGGACTGATCCGGTTCAGGCTGACAATTGGAAAGTCCTCAAAGTATTTAGGCACCTAACATCCATTGAAATCAATGGGAGTTCGGTATCTAAATACCTGTAAAGATGTGGGTCTATTAGACTGACTTTGCCCCCCATTTGGGGTTCTCTTTCCCTGTCTCTTTTTCATAACTAGAGTTCCCTTCCCCCAGAGAGGTAGCACCCTTCCCCTGGAGTCTGAGTCTGTTATATCAAAATCTTCATTTAATATGAGGCACTCACGTTCACCCATCTTAGTATTTAGACTTTTGGCATTTGTACATAGGCACTTATCAAATTGTCACTTTTTATCTCTCTGCTATTATGCAATGTAATTGAATGGGACTCTGTTTCATTTGACTGTTTCTCATCAGATCCCACCCATATTTTATCATCTTCCATCCTTCCTCCTTCTTAAGATATAGAGAATCCCCATTAATAAATCCTCTCCTAAGGGGTGTCTTTGTCCAAAACATCTGCTTCTCCACACCAGTCATCTTTCCCCCATCCCTTAGTTTAAAAACCACTCTGAGATCTTTTCAATTTTACGTGCCGCTAATTCATTCCATTGACGTTTAAGTGGAGCCCATCATTCTTGTCTAGGACCCCCCCTTTCCCAAAAGCTCCTAATAAATCTAAACCTCTCCTCACTACACCATCATCTGATCCATGTATTTTGCCTATCTAATTGGCCTTGCACATGGAACTGGAAGCATTTCACAGAATGCTACCATGGAAGTCCTAAACTTCATTCTCTTACTTAGCAACCTAAATGTAGTCTGCAGGACCTCTCTCCTATCCTTCCCTATGTCATTGGTACTTTCATATACCACAACCACTGGCTACTCCCTAGCATTACACATAAGTCTGTCTAGATGTCTCAAGAGAGCCACAACCTCTGCACCTGGCAGGCAAGTCACCCTGCAGTTCTCCCAATCATCACAAACCAAGCTATCCATATTTCCAATGATCAAATTCCCCATTTCAGAAAGAGGAATTATACAAAAAAATGGAATTTAAAGAAAGTGAAAGCCCTGCAAAACACATGGGCTATGTCTACACTAGGGAATTAAGGTCGACTTTAAAAAGGTCGACTTTAACAAGTCGACTTTAAGTCGACCTTATTAAGTCAACTTAGAGAGTCCACACTGGACTCCTAAGTCGACTTAAAGGGGCCCTTACTAAATTGACTTAGAGAGTCCACACTGCACTCTCTCAGTCGACTTGTTTGCTCCAGGGAGAGCCAGCCACGCACGGGGCTGGCTCTCCCCAGGGCAGCAAGCCCCTGAGCGGTCTGGGGGAGAAGAGAGCGAGGAGCTCCCTTCTGCCCCGGACCAATTGGCTCCCTTCTGCTCGGGACTTCCCACGTCCCGGGCAGAAGGGAATCCTCCTAGCCTGGACCACTGGGGTCCTGGGGACAACTTCCCCGGACCTGAGTGGTCCGGGCCAGGAGGAAGAGCCGGAGTTCCGTGCTCCAGCAGAGGGCAGCTCAGCAGAGGGCAGAGCTCAGCAGAGGGCAGCTGGAGTGCAGGTCTCCAGCTCTCCTTCCTTGTCGGGACTGCATGGTCCCAGCTAGGAGGGAGTGTGGGAAGTGTGGGGCTTCCTTCTTCCCAGGGTCCGTGCTCCAGCTGCTGATCAGCTGGAGCGCGGGTCCTGGGGAGAAGGAAGCAAGCCCCATGGTCCTTTCTTGCCGGGACCTGAGTGGTCCCGGCGAGAAGGGACCCATGCCCTAAGTCGACAAAGTTGACTTAGGGCTACCCCCACGTCTACACTGGCTTAAGTCGACTCTAGGGAGTCGACTTAAGGCTTAGATCGATTAGGAAGGTGGTGTTAGAAAGTCGACTTAATTTTAATTAAGTTGACTTTATTTTCCTTAAGTCGACTTAAGCAAGCTGCTTAAGTCGACTTAAGGAAACTGCAGTGTAGACGCAGGGTAAATTAAGTCGACTTAAGCAGGCTTAAGTCGACTTAATTTATCAGTGTAGACACAGCCATGGAAACTTTTCCAAGACACCATAATAGAAGGTCAATTTAAATGTATACCCCAAATTAAAAAACATAGTAAGAAGACCAAAAATGGAGGCACTGTGACTAAACAACAAAGTAAAAGAAACAGGGGCAAAAAGGCAGTCTTTAAAAAGTGGAATTTAAATTGTATTTAGGAAAATAGAAAGGAGCATAAACTTTGGCAAGTCAAGTATAAAAATATTAGAAAGGCAAAAAAAGAATTTGAAGAAGAGCTAGCCAAAGACTCAAAAAGTAGCAACAAATATTTTTTAACTACATTAGAAGCAGGAAGCCTCCCAACAATCAGTTGGATCAACGGATGATCATGCTAAAGGAATACTCAAGGAAGATAAGGCCATTCCAGAGAAACTAAATTAATCCTTTGCATTGGTCATCACACCATGGGTGGTGGATATAGTAGGCCAGGGGATACTAAGTTTCCTCTGATGCAGCTGTCACCAAATGCCTGGGCCATGGTGGCCCCACCGCTTTCCTTCTTTACTTCATCCTCTCTCCCCGCTGCTTGCTATGTGCAGCCCATAGCAGGGTTCAGAGCTCCTCACGGCAGCTCAGACTTATGACTGCTTCGGGCACTGGCTTAGGGCCATGGCTGCTTTGGGTGCCGGCCTCAGTTTGGGGCTTTGCTCATGGATGAGAGCAGGTGGGGGCATGCAGGGGAGTAGTGGGGGCAAGGTCTTGGGCAGAAGGGTCAAGGCAGGGGGCTAGCTTAATCAAAAGGGAGGTGCACACCCCACCCATATTCATGGCTGAGGATGTGAGGGAGATTCCCAAATGTCCCAGACTGAGGTGTCATTAGAGGAAGTTTTGGTGCATATTGATAAATTAAACAGCAAGAAGTCTCCAGATGGTGTCCTCCCAAGAATTCTGAAGGAACTCAAATGTGAAATTGTAGAACAAGTACTAATTGTGGTATGTAACCTATCATTTAAAATCAGCTTCTCTATCAGGTGACTAGAGAATAGCTTATGTGGCACAATTTTTTTTTAAAAAAAGGCTTCAGAAATGATCCTAGAAATTATAGGCTAATAAGCCTAACTTGAGGACCAGGCAAATTGGTTGAAACTATAGCAAAGAATAGAATTATCAGATACATAGATGAACATGATTTGTTGTGACAGAGTTGATCTGTTTTTGGTAAAGAGAAATCGTGCCTCACCAATCCACTAGAATTCTTTGAGACGGTTAATTAGCACGTGGACAATGTTGATCCAGTGGATATAGTGGGTTTAGATTTTCAGAAGGCAGTTGACAAGGCTCCTCACCAAAATTTCTTAAGCAAAGTAAACTGTTATGGGATAAGAAGGAAAATTCTGTCCTGGATAATTAACTGATTAAAAGATAGGAAACAAAAGTTAGGAATAAATGGTCAGTTTTCAGAATGGAGAAAGGTAAATAGTGAATCCCCCAGGCATCTGTATTGGGACTATTACTGTTCAACATATTCATAAATGATCTGGAAAAAGCAGTAAAAAGTAATGTGGCAACATTTACAAATGAAACAAAACTACTCAAAATAGTTAAGTCTAACCAGACTGTGAAGAATTACAAAGGGGTCTCATAAAACTGTGTGACCGGGCAACGAAATGGCAGATGAAATTCAATGTTGATAAATGTAAATTAATGCATACTGGAAAACATAATCCCAACTATACATGTAAAATGATGGGTCTAACTTAGCTGTTACCATGCAAGAACGAGATCTTAGAGTCATTGTGGATACAGTTCTTTGAAAAGATAAACTCAGTTTGCAGTGGCAGGTAAACAACTTAACACAATGTTGAGAATTATTAGGAAAGGATAGATAATAGAAAGAAAATATCATATTGCCTCTATATAAATTCATGGTATCTCCACATCTTGAATACTGTGCAGATCTGATTGCCCCATCTAAAAAAAAAATGATATATTGGAATTGGAAAGGATATAGAAAAGAACAACCAAAATGATTAGGGGTATGAAACAGTTTCCATATGAGGACAGATTATGAACACTGGACTTTTCAGTTTGAAAAAGAGATGACTGAGGGGGAATATGATAGAAGTCTATAAAATCACAGCTGGTGTGGAGAAAGTAAATAAGGCAGTGTTATTTACTGCTTGTCATAACACAAGAAGTAGGAATCACCAAAGAAAATTAACAGGCAACAGGTTTAAAACAAACAAAAGGAATGATTTCTTCTCACAAAATACAGTCAATCTGTGGAACTCCTTGCCAGACTGTGTTGCGAAAGCCTAGACTATAACCCAGTTCAAAAAAGAACTAGGTAAGTTCATGGAGGATAGATCACACCATGGCTATTAGCTAGGATGGGCAGGGATGCAAAACCATGCTTGGAAGTGTTTGCCTCTGTTTGCCAGAAGCTGGCAATGGGCAACAGAATGACTACATGTTGACTACATGTTCTGTTCATTCTCTCTGAAGCACCTGGCATTGGCCACTGTCAATAGACAGGGTACTGGACTACTTGGACCATTGGTCTGATCCAGTATGGCCATTCTTAAGTTCTTATGTACAAACTTTTCTCTAATGTTTAAGTCAGATTTTTGCTGGTACAGGTTCCAGATTGAGAGACGTCGAGAATGAAGTCCTTTATCTACAGAGCAGGTACTGTTAATGTTAAGCGCGTTTCATGCAGATAATTCTGGCATTTACAAAACTTGAAAACAGTGATAGCGAATATGTCACAGTAAAAATCCTAATTCAGCGCCTTCTTCCCCAGCAGACAGCATGATCTTACTAAGGTGATTGAAACGGTCAGATCGTCTGATGGTCCAAATTGTCATAGCTCAAATAAATTCAATGAATTAGACCAGTGGTTCTCAAACTTTCTTTTTGGTGGGACCCCTTTTGAAAACATTTCAGCCTGTGGTGACTCCCCTCTCCCAAAAATGATGAATGCCATCATGCCATGCCACCCTCCCTCATGTTATGCCACCCTTACTTCTCCACTGCTGCTGGGGTCGGAGCACCCTTCAGAATACCTGAAGGGAGCCACTGTTCTCTGGCCAATGAGCTCTGGCTGTCAGCTCTGCACAGGGCTGACAATCACAGCTCCAGCATGTGCAGAGGCTGACAGCTCACGACACTCCCTCCACCCATAATAACCTCATGTCCCCTTGAAGAATCCCGACCCGCCTTTTGACAGCCCCTGATTTAGAACATCTTAGAATCTGGCACTTTCCCATTGTGTGTTATTGGAGCATGTTGAACAGTTAGAACACTTCGGATGTTTATCCTTAGCTGCAGAAAAAGATGAAGCTTAAAAATATTGGTGCTCACTTGATAGAAAATAAGTGAGCATAAAGTTAAGACTTTTCCTATTTATCTATGAGTCATTTCTTTATCAGACACAGCTGAGAAAATCCTTAAAAAAACAGGCATGGAAACAAAAAACCAAAACCACTCATCTGTGAGAGAAAAAAATACAAAATAAAATATAATCTGGTAGTAGTATTTCTTAGCAAAGATTTTCCAAGTCCTTTTGGGCAGAAAGTTCAAATCTACATTTAAATGGAATCATTCTCAAAGTATGTTCCGCATGGTCATGCATGGATCAGTTTTCTTTGTAAGAACAATGGCAAAGGCAAAGTTCTATTGTGAAGAATGATTGGGACAGAGTAAAGTAGGCATCAGAAAAGAGACAGATCATTTGGTGAAGGAAAGCATTAAACAATGAATTTCCCAATCCCCTATATATATATATATATATAAATGCTATAAATAAATTTGTTAGTCCTTAAAAAAGTGCCACCAGACTCCTTGTTTGTTATCCTATATACTTACATGCTAAAACTGAGGTTACTGAATGTTTGGAGTTGATTCCAGGTTTCAATCAGTCAAACTCTGTTATATTAGAAACCTGTAATATTCTTGGAGTTGAGCAACTCTGAACCCAGCACGCTTTTAGAGCATCTTGTAAAGTGATTGGATTGGAATTATCTCACGTAATACACCACTAACATGAAACACTCACAAAGCCATATGTTTAATTGCATATTCTATTAAAAAGGAGGGCTAATTGGTCCCAAATTTATGCTATCGATATATAAAGATTACTTTTTGGTTTCAATGCAAAGTACTGGGTGAGACCTCTGACAAGCCAAACTCTTACTAACACTAGAACAACTGTTGTATTGAAGTTACATAAATGCAATTGCTAATGACAAAAGAATTACTTATAATAGGAAGCTAATCCAGTTTTCTCAGGAAAAATTCAGTTGACTACTTTGTATGTTATCGTATGAAGTTATTAAGATGGCTGTTTCTATTATTGGCTTATTTTATTCCTTGTAATATACTGTCATCAGTAATGATAACTTTGCTCATTATTATTTCTATAAACAATCACAACGTTCATTATACAGTGTAATTGTGTATATTTAAAAGTGCTTTTGTAGTGGAACAGTCTGCTCTAAAAAAGTGAAAAAAGGGGGGGGGGGGGCTTCTCTCCATTTCCATTTCTCCTTTAAAGAGCTCTAATAACATGAATGAAACATCACAAAACAAATGTACTGCCATAATCCCCATGGATCAAACATATTTTATCAGCATTTACACTGAAAAGAACAAATAACTGAATCTCAGAATTACAGTGGCTCAATCTCTCTCCCTCCCAACCCTCTTTCAGTTTTTTTACTCATTTCAGAGAACTGCAGGTTGCAATTCCCAATTCTATGTCAGTTCCATTAGGGAGAAGTCCTAATAAAAAGCTGAGGTTTTTTTCATGCCACAGCAAAAGATATTATCTTGGTAATTCCATATGCGCTTTGTTACACCTTATCCCAGTAGTTCAGTGTGGAACCAGATTACCAGCCCTGCCTTTCGAAGCCTTTACGTTATTTTGCTTGATAAATTGGGCACAAGTCTAAAATTGAAAAGAAATCCTGTTTTTATTATTGGAGACAAATCTAGCAAGCAGGAAGCATATGTTGTGCTTTGGACCACATGCTGGGGGGGAGGCAGCTTGAGGCTCTCACACCAATCAGTTACTTCAAACAATACCCAGCAATCACCTGGGACAGAGGCTGTGCCATTAGTCTTGACTGGAGGAGCCCGCTAATGCCAGTAGGCAGCCCCGAGGAGCAGAGGAACCAACTGACAAAATGTCAAAAGAAAAAAAAAAGGAAAAGAAAGAATCAATCTGTTCAATATTGATTTGCATTTTTTTTCTTACAATTATACACCAGAATATGTTGATTAAATTGGGTGGAGAGAGGTGTGTTTTAGGATCTAGCAAAATGGGCTTATGTGAAGCTTTAATGCGACTGAACTAATGCAAATATTACAATAAATGTGTGGCCCAGAAAGCTGTGTGTTTTTCAAAGGGCAGTGCTGCGTATTGATCTGTATTAGAAATGATAATGAGGTTATTTTGTGCCTCAGTGAAATACCTTAACTGTTTCAGTGCTTCAAATGCATCACTTCCAAACTGCTTAAGCCTATGAATTTTTAATGCCTCTAACTACAGTTCCTAAATTTTTTCTGTCTCTCATTCAGCTTTTAGCAAGTGCCACAGTTTTCTATTTCTCAGGCATAGCATCTAGTATTTCAGATGGCCTCAGCTCTCAGTTTAACTGCTCATGAGTTAGCAGTCTCTGAAGTTGAGTCTTATGTAAAGGGAAGCTCATTTCCTAAAATTTTGTTATCTTTAATGTTTAAAAATCAAAACCTATTTGGGAAGCACGCAAGAGGGATAGCCCTTTCAACTTGTCCAAATAAACGTGATTGTCACAGAGATGCTAATTTATCCATGAATTGCTCTGGATTGTTTTATCTTCATCAAATAGAAAATCTTTCCCCAGATCTTCCTGAAAAAAATTTGCTTCTGCACCATTCTTTTTTCCCGATTTGTATATCTAATGTGAGAATCATTAGCTAAGTGACAGGAGTAAATTATTAATGTGAAGGTTGGATTCTTCTTCAGTACAACAGCACAACATTTGTAATTAGCTTCTCGCTAAATGAGGTAGTGAGAAGCAATCTACAACATAGCACAGAAAGGGAAGCTTTGTTATTACAATTTTCTACTGGGAGGTTCAAAAAGATCTTATCACAGTATATGATTCCCAGAAATATCTCCATCTCTTATTTCTGATGAGTATCTTTGGTTTTTTATCTAACTTATTTCAAACAGTTGGCTGGAAAGCTGGATATGAGATAGCACAGACAATTTACTTCAGATTCACCTTTGGTATTGTATATTAAAAGATTTTGTGATGATAATAAATAAGTTGTTCCACTGAGACTAGTCAAGTATCACAGCCCTATTTGGCTAGTTGAAAATATAATCCTTGTCTAGCATTTCAGAGATTATCATAGTTCCCTTTTCTCCTTAAATGCTAAAACAAACTAACATCCTTAGGTATTTTCAAATTATCTCAGATTTCTGGCATCTCCATTTTGTTCAAAATTAATAGCTGCCAAAAGTCGAGTATTGGTTAATCAGACTCAATATTTCAGTAAAGCTAAGTGGTTTTACAGTAATATACCAGCAGTTGTGTTATTTTGTTCTGAACCATGACGCTGAATTATAAGAACATATCTTCACCTTATTTCATTAGACTTTATATACCGTAGTATTACAGAGTAGCAGAAAACAGGTCTTCACCGTGTGGATTTCAGCCATATTCAAATTCTGTGGGCTAGAACAGAGCCCAGGTGATTTACATTAGGTGATATTGCTCAAGTGACTACACTGTCAATAAGTACAGTTTGTAAATAACAAACAGTTTAAATATCCTTTAGGGTGGGTTATTCCAGAGCTCCAAGCATCTGGATTTGACGCCAACAGGAGTTTTGATGTAACTTGGTTCAGTTAGGTCATTATTCAGCACTTTTTAGACTCTTCCCCTTGAAGTTCTTATTTAATATGTTCCCTTTGCTGATGACAGGAGAATAGTGATGGCCCAGTTCTGATCTTGCTTGGTTTTACATCAGTATAAACCATTAGCTTTAACTTATTACTCGATAGAAGTCAGAATAAGGCTCAAAGTTGAATTCTCCCCCTCCATCCAATACCATCTTTGAACTTATCTAGATGACAGTGAGCATCCATACTGGATCCAAAGTACTTTGGTGGTATTTATAAGGTGGGCTGTGACATCTGAGGTCATACACGGCGCTGTCTTGCCTAGCTACTTGATTTATTCTCCTCTAAAATTCACTTAGATGGCATCTTAGTGCATGCAGCTGTTCCAGCTTTTCAGTCACATTGGGGGTGGAAGGTGGAGGGTAGCATGAAGCATTCCAAAGTTACTCCCTGAAAAACAGCTTAAAGGAATGTGAAAGCAAAGAAGCTGAAAAATAAATTGCCTACAATCCTGGACAAGAATCGATGCAAGGTAGCTGGTGGAGAAAGCCCCACAGTGTGTGTCTTCCCATAAGCAATGTGCTCAAAAAGGGGGGAAAAAATACTACTGTTCTCTGAGATTCAAACAATCGATTCCTTGTCGACCAAAGAAAATGCTTTTTAATGTTAAGATTAATTATTGATCAAAGTTGGCTGTGTCCAATTGTAGCATCGTGTTTGTTGACATAAAGTTCAAACTGAAGTTTATAACATAGCAGGTACATTTCTCCAGGCAGCAGTGACACCTAATTTATCATTATCTCTTTCCAGCCATATTTAGAAACATAGATAAGCTGTTAGCTATTAGCACAGCAGCATTCATGAGCTGCTTTTACTGATTTACAGTCTGCCCCGACGTGCCTAGGTATTTCCAGGGGTCTCGGTACAATAGCTGATTTTATGGCCCATACTGAGGCTTTCTTATTGGTTTCAGTGGGTGTTGTGAACATAGGAGCTGTCATGTTGGGTCAGACAATGCTCTTCCTTGTCCAGTATTCTGTCTCTGGCAGCGGCCCATACCAGAGCTTAGGAGGAGTGTACAGAACAGGACAGTCATAGTGTGATCCACTCCTGTTTTCCACTCCCAGTTTCTGGAAGTCAGAGATTTAAGGTTGCCCTAGGCATGTCTTTGTGTCCCTAGCAATCTTGGCTAATAACAATGATGTACTAAGTCCCCATCAACATGTCCTGTTCTTTTTTTTATCCTTTTGGCCCTGACAACATTTCATGACAGTGAGCTCCACAGGTTAATTGTGTATTGAATGAAAAAGTGCTTCCTCCTGTTTGTATTAAGTCTGTTGTCTATTAATGTCATCAGGTGATCCCTGGTTTTTGTATTGAGTGAAAAGGGTCAATAATATTTCTTTATTCACTTTTTCCACAATGTACCAAAGTTGTTTCCCTGCTCTCGTAGAAAAGGGGTTAAAAGCCCTGAAGAAGGAGCAGCCAATCAGGGCAGGTGGCTGCAGAGCCAATCAAGGTTCAGGAGCTGTATGAAAGGAAGGCTGGAGCCCCAGCTTGGGGCAGTCTTCCCCTGGTAAGAGGAGTGGAAGGAGGCTGTCGGCCTGGCTGCAGGAGGCAGCACCAGGGATAGCTCTGTGCAGACGGACAGGGCTTGGCTGGACCCTCATGTCTGGTACCTGGGTGTGGTGAGGATGTGGCCCAGAGGACCTGCTGAACTGTGTTGGGAGTCAAGGTGGCATCCCAGAGCATTCATAGGGTCCCTGGGCCGGGGTCTGGAGAAGCTGATGGTCCCAGGTCCTTCCTCTCCTTCCCCCGACTGCCAGTGGGTAGTGACAGGATTAGTGGGTGGCCACTGACGCAGAGTGGGTTGGCCTGGCTTGGGCCTTACCCTAGAAGGGAGGAACTAAGCAAGGACTTGGCCAAGGGTTGAACTCCTGAGTACAGACCAGAATAGACTGGGAGAGATGGAGCACAGTAGATGGGGTTGCCACTTGAGCAATTCACACCGAGACCATCATCAGGAGGTGCCCATTTAGTGGGTCATGTGCTGATGACCATCTAAACACCGCATTATTCATTTTTTAGATCTCTATTATACTCCTGCTAGTTGTCTCTTTTCTAAACTGAACAGCCATAGTCATTGTGATCTCTCCTCATTCAGAAGCCATTCCATACCTTTGTCCATCTTTGTTGCCCTTCTCTGCACTTTTCTCAGTTCTGCTTTATCACTTTTGAGATGGGGCAACCAGAACTAGCCACAGTATTCTAGGAGTGAGTGCACCTGAATTTATATAGTGGAATTATGATATTTTTTCCTGTCCTTTATTCTGTCCTTTACTCTGTAGTCTATTCTTTGGTAGAATAAGCAGCGCAGCAGATGGGCCCCAAGGTCTTCTGTCATTGGCACGTTTCACGACCACACAGTCCACTCAGTGGCTGCATCTACACTGGTAAATTAAGTCGACTTAAGCTTGGCTTAAGTTGACTTAATTGGCCCTGCGTCTACGCTACACTTTGCTTAAGTCGACTTAAGCAAAATAAAGTCAACTTAATGAAAATTAAGTCGACTTTATTAAACCACCTTTCTACTCGACCTAAGGCTTAATTCGAGTTTTTAAAGTCAAATTAAGCCAGTGTAGCCCTGGGGCAGCCCTAAGTCGACTTAGGGCTACCCCAGGACTACACCAATGCCCTCCCTGCCGGGGGGGGGCACAGGGGGAGCCTGGCATGCCCCCCAAAGAGCAGGGCATGTGGGCAGGGTGTGACGCTGTCTGGATTTAGGGAAGCATTTATGATATTATTTTCAATGGATATCTCATAAATGCTATAATCCATAGGAACTATGTCATGTTTGGTATCAATAGAAAGGTAGTAATTTGCTGGGAATGATTATATATTTTATGTCTAGGAATTCTATTGCGATTAGAAGTTAAAATTTGGTGTTATATCCATACTTTAACTTATGTTAAAACCATTGTGTCCTTAATGTTTAGGAATGTGCCAGGACAATGGTCCCAGGGAGTTACCTGATGAGCCATTAGGACACAATGGTTGTATCCTTATGTCTTTAATGGCTCATCAGGTAACTCCCTGGGACCATTGTCCTGGCACATTC
>ML685781.1:5062972-5084038 GCA_007922175.1 Pelusios castaneus
AGGGGGCTGGCTGTGGGCAGTGCATGGTGGGACAGGTGCCCACCATGCACTGCTCTTCTTTCACAAAGGAGCATTCCAAGGTTGAATGCTCCTTTGCGAAAGAAAGAGCACGTGTGTACATGAGAAAGCGCAATGGTTATTGCGCTTTACCTGTCCCGCAATAACTTATTGCGGGACAAGTTTTCTCGTGTAGACATAGCCTTAGTCTGAACTTCAGTTCTTTTCCGGCAGGGTCAGTAAAATGAAAGATCAGAAATAACAGAGGAAGGGGGGAGGAGGGTGGAAAAAAAGATCAATGATTTAAAAAAATAGTCTGGCAGAAAATAGAAGTATCTATGTTTTACAGGGGTGAAAAAGAGAACTAAACTTGTTCCACATGATAACAGAGATCTTTCTAATGCTCCTTTTACATGTATTTGCTTTAGCAGGGAGAAAGGAGAATTGCAAGACAATTGGCCCTCATTACTCACTTAAAAAACAAACAAACAAAAAAAGAATTTCAGAATGTTAGAGGAATTGGAAGAACGCCCATATAGAGTTTAGTCCTTGTCTCAACTAATAAAATGAGAGAAAGAACAGAGGATGGAATCCTAGGGTGTGTGTAAAAACAGGAGAAAATGAATCAATTTATTTCAGTAATTGTAGAATATTGGGCGGAGGAGGGGAGGAATCAGGAGTCGTAAGGCTGAAATAATATCACAAGCAGCCTAGAAAAATAAATAAAGAAGCATAATAATAAATGAGAGGTGTATTTTTTTTGCCTAATGGCACGTGTATTAACCTCCAAAACAGGAAGCATGAGCTTGGCTTAAGAGAAAAGCATGTGAGTTTCAGATTGCACGAAAAGTGACAGTACCATATGCGTTGGTTAATGAGTTTTTAGCTTGCTAACTGTGCTTAAAAAGGTTTTTACAGCTGTTTAGTGAGATCATCTAGAAAAAGCTCTTTAATGCTCTTGGTAGATAGTTGATACAGAGAATGAAGTATTTAAAAAATCCATGAATCAATTATTATTACTAATACTTATTGGCTATGTCTACACTAGGAAAAGTTAGGTCGACTTTGTTAAGTCAATTTAATAAGGTCGACTTTAAGTCGACTTAAAGTCAATCTTATTAAGTTGACTTAACAAAGTAGTGTCCATGGACGTGGACTAAGTCCATTTTTTTAAGTCGACCTAACTGCCCTTAGGTCGACTTAACAAAGTGGACTTAATTGTCCACATGGGGCTTAGGTCGACCTAAGGAAGGTTAGGTCGACCTACCCCGCGGTTCTTAGTAAGTCGACTTAAGCTTTCATTAAGTCGACTTAAGCCTCCTTAAGTTGACTTAATTTGCAAGTGAAGATATAGCCATTTATTATTCTATTACCATAGCATCTAGCAGTCATGGACCATGACTCTATTGTGTTAGGTTCTGTAACAGAACAAAAAAACAGTCCTATCCAAAAAGTGTGTTGATAAGGCCTGATTTTCACGTACACTTATGTAGCTCTATTGGGCCACATCCTGTTGTAAAGCAGTATAGTTTCACTGACACTCAAACTCTAGTACGTCTTTAGGACATTCATTAACTCTACAAAAGCTGAGAATCTGGCCCACTGACTACATCGGAGTGAAGTCTAATTTGCACTAGTGTGCTTGAGAAGGGAATTGGGACTCTAGATTTCAAGAGAAGTTGTGAGTATTTAGATCTTCTGAAATTGGGTCCTAAGATTGTTAAATTTTTTTATCTTCATTCCTCACATTCACTGAATTATTATGAAATCTCTGAGGAGGGTAATTGCAAAAATCAAGTCCTCCAAAATTGGAAATGTGGTCAGGAGGCCTTTTTTCAGAACACGACATCGAATTGTTGAAACAGCTGCAGGAAAGAGCAGAGAGATGTGTGATGTATTTGGATTTCAGGGAATTAATAATCAAGATTTTGATTATCATAGGCAGGTGCAAGAGATGTGCTTTTCCACAGTTACTGTTCAACATATGTATTGACCACATGGTGCATGAAAGTGGATCAAGAAAAACTGCAGTAGAAGCATTAAAAAGCGTACCATATAATGACTGTACAGAAAGAACAATCGGAGCAAAGAAGAATAGATTAAGGCAGTCTTATTTGCACATAATTTGTTCCTTTGTGAAAGTGCTGAAGATCTTAAAAGCCTTTGTAAATGTCTTTAAGGGAATATGACAGAAAAAGGACCTAAAAAATCAATAGTCTTGATTCTTTTTCTCCTAGTTTGCATTAGTGTAACCTACTAGCTAAGCCTGTGTAATTTGGATGTCATCTAAATTTGCAGTTCAGACAGACTGCTAAATGTAGCTCAAGACAGAGCCTTGTCTGTCTGATTGTGACTAATGTAGAGAAAATGAGGTGTCTTATAGGGAGCTCAAAACTGCCATTTCTTATGTAAACTGAAGATTTCAATTCTTCATTCCTTTTCAGTTACAAATTACATCAAGAAACAAAGTGCTCATGGAAAATACACAGGAAATCAGCTTTTTTCTTTGCTCATTTCTGCAAATGTTTCAACCTTCTTTGATATCACAAAAAAATCAACGAATTAGTGAATTAAAGAGAAAAATGATTTTTGTGTCATTAATCTAGATTACTTCCTTCTCCCTGAGGAAGGGAAATACCATAGGCAACAAGCTATAATAATGCTCAGGGAGGACTAATTTATCTGACAGAAGGTTTGGAACTTCTGAACTCATTCTGACACAATTGTGCTTGCTCTCAAAATGTCTCAGGACTGGCTGAGGAAATTGTATGGGAAATTAGTCTCTGTCTCTTTAATGACAGGAGTGTGGGGAGATGGGAAGGGATGTCTTTAAAACCGCGATGAAGAAATGGGCTGACATAATGACAACCTCTTACACATCTCTTTTACTGAATACAGGAAGACATAAGTTCCTTTTAATTACTCATTTTCTACCTGCCACAGAGGACACCAGCAGGAACAAAAGAAGAAGAAACAACACTTGTCAAAAATGATCATAAAGTTCTAATTCTTGCAATGGCTTGTGAAATAGGACATTGTTCCTCTCTGACATGTTATACGACAGCCCCATCTTGTCTGGTGAAGGGTATGGAAATGATGAAGAAATGCTAATCATTTAAACTGCTTTCTCATTGCAATCTACCACTTTGATCCTGCAAACACTTATGCACAGGGTTTGCTTTACTCACATGCGCAGTCCCATTAAAGTCAATGAGGTGTGTCACGTGGGATGTTAAGCACATGAATATCTGCAGAATAAGGGACTAAATGATATAGACAATCCTATGATTCCAATTTAGAAAAAGGAAATTAGAGAAGCATAAAATCTCTGTTTAAAGCTTTTGGAGTATCAATGCACTTGCCCTTGTTCAATGGCTATGAGAATAGTTTATTTCTTGTATGTTTTGAAAATGGCTTCAGCTTAAAAAAAGGGTGATTCTAATCTAAAAATACTGTCTGAATTGTCAGAAAAAAATCCAAGCTTGCTTAAGTCGACTTAATTTACTCTGCGTCTACACTACACTTTCCTTAAGTCGACTTAAGCAAGCTGCTTAAGTTGACTTAAGGAAAATTAAGTCGACTTTATAAAACCTCGTTTTAAGTCAACTTTTGGCTTAAGTCGACTTTCTAAAGTCAACTTAAGCCAGTGTAGACCTGGAGTAGCCCTATGTCGACTCTAAGTCGACTTAGGGGGCTCCAAGACTCCCCCACTGCCCTCCCTGCCAGGGTGGGTGGCACAGGGAGAGCCTGGCATGCCCCCCCACAGGGCAGGGCAGAGCACTGCCCACCCTGCCCCTATGCCCTGCAAGGGTCCCTGTCCCCCTTTGCCCCATTGTACCAAAGTATAATGGGGCAAAGGCTGAGCCCCCTGGCACTTGGCAAGGGGTGCCCCCCTGCCATCGTGGACCAGTCCCAGGTCTCCCTAGCCCCTACAAGTCGACCTAGGGCATCCAGTGTGGATGCTCTAGGTCGACTTTGTAGGGTCCCCCCAAAGTCAACTTAAAATTTAAGTGTAGACATGCTAAATTGACTTAAATTAACAAGTGTAGACATAGCCCTTGAAGCTAATGCAAAGATTCCCATTGCGATCAATGAGCTTTGGTGCAGACCCACATAAACCAGTTCTAAAGGCATAGCCGTGTTAGTCTTGTCCAGCAAAACAAACAAGGAGCCCTATGGAACTTTTAAAGACTGACAAATTTATTTATCGCATGAGCTTTCATGGGAGAAAATCCCACTTTGTCAGATGCTTGAAGATGGGGAACTTACAGAATGGGAGCAAAATAAATGCAGGGAAGTGTAAGTCATAGGACCAGATCAGACTGTAACGGCTGGTTGAATAGCCAATATATACCAAAGAATTGAGAAATTAGGAGTGATCAATCTCGTTCAGATTATAAAGCTCCTTTGAAATTGAAAGCACTTAGTTATCCATTGATATAGGTGGTTATTGTCTAGCCTTTCCCTCTATTCTCTATGACCACTTACTTGGTCAAATATTCTACATTTCCCCCTGGAGGAAGAACTTGATCCATCATTATCTACCCCATTCTGACCCTGACAAAATTCCCAGTAACCTCATTGCTTTTGGCTGTTTTAAAGAGTTCTCACACCTCCTTTGCCCTGTGATATCTCCATGTCTTCTCCATGCTGCTGGCCAGCAATTTTGGTTGGTTTATAGGCAATCTCAGGAAGATCCTCTCTCCCTTAGGCAGAACACGATCAAATGTTTTGCACAGTTGTAAAGTAGAAGTGTACACCTGGAAAACAGATTTGGTTTCTTTTGATTTGCGGTGGAGTAGAGGTGGGGCTGAAAGTTTCATTAGGCTTAGAAGAAAGAAAAAACAAAATCAAGATGGATTAGCATAAACATGTAGAACTGCTTTGTGTCGTTAGGCAGAGCCCTGAGAAAGGGGAAGTAGTATGGCATATAAGCAACACTGTGCCTGGAGCAACATCATGCGGAAGTATGACTTGGAGAAAACCCTATTGGTCACCTTCCAGTTGGTTCTGCTTCCTCCTTACTCCCTGGGCACAGTAATTTACTGGAATTGTTACTACCCCTATGCTGCACCGGCTCAGTTACTTTGGCCAGAAGCGGCTTTTGGGGTAGGCGAAGCAGGTGCACGCCTAGGGCCCCGAGCTGCAAGGGGCCCCATCACCTACCCCAAAAGTTACGTCTGCCTTGGTCCGTGGCAGGAGGAGAAGCTGGCCCAAGGGGCCAGGGCTGTGTGGGAGGAGCTGGGGCCGTAGTGGTGGGGGAGGCAGAGTCACAGAGGGGGCCCTGCAGGCCTATAGTGGGCCTTGTGAGCCTATAGGGGACCCCACAAGGGGCTTTTGCCTAGGGCCCCCAATAGCCAAAGGCTGCCTCTGACTCTGGCCATACAAGGTATGTCTACACTCACTCTAATTCACACTCTGATCTACCTTTGAGACCAAGCCCCAGTTCTATCCACAAACAAATCTGTCTGACTTGAGTCAGTAAGCCCTCAAGACCTGGGTTTTAGGAGCCTACTAGTGGGGTGGGGTAGAGCCTAAATCCTGTTGTGACTCAGGCCCAAGCCTGTCACTTTGCAGTATGGATGCAGTTCAAGCTGCAGACCCGAGTTAGAAGGTTTGCACAGTGCAGTATGGACAGGTTAGCATAGCTGTGAGACCTGGATCCAGCAACTGTAAACCCTGGTTAACAATGCAGTGTGGGCTTAGAATTAATCATGTCTAAATATGGGCTTGGAATCGCCAAGTCTTTAAATCTGCAGTCCACAGACCCAGGTTTACAGTATAGTGTAGACATGCCCCCTGAACAGGGCCTGAGTTGGAAATGAGGCGCTAACCATAGACTGCCTATTTTTGACTCCTCCCTTCTTCTCCCACCCCAATACTTCCAGAGAGGGACTAAGCAGGCAAGAGGCATCTCTTATTGCTATGTCCCTGGGCACAACAGAGTCAAGGGTATAAAGAATTCTTACTTCCCTGCACTGGCATGTAGCCCACAGTACAGCCAACTCAAGGCTTTAAAACTCACGAGCCAAGCCTCAAAAAATCATGAGACTGGCTTAATAATAATGAGATTTCTAAAAAATGCTAATTGTAGAGCACTTTCTCTTTGGATTCTTGCCCCCTTCAGTGGTGCTCAGTCATGTTTTCAAGATTTTTTTCCATAACCAGGGCGAGTATTTTAAAAGAAAGTTGAGATTCTCACCTATTCACGTGCTTCCAGGAGCTGGAGATTAAAGAAAAACACAAAATTTCATGAGAGTCATGGTAAAGAAAAAAACATGAGAGCTGGCAAAACTGTACAGTTTTGCTAAGAGCAGTGATTTCATTTGAAGTGACTCCATATTAAACACGGACAACATTTGTAAAGTATTGTATACGTCCTGTGCTAGGTTCAATTATTATTATTTTCCTTGGGCACAACGGCTATGTCTACACTTGAAAAGTTAGGTTGACTTTATGAAGTGGACTTAATAAGGTTGACTTTAAGTTGACTTAAAGTGGACCTTATTAAGTCGACTTAACAAGTTGACTTAACTTTTCAAGTGTCGATGTGGCCCCTTTTCGATCTTATTAAGTCGACTTAATGTTTTAAGTCGACTTAATAGGCTCCACCAAGGTGCTAATCCCTGTCTCCACTGGCTTAAGTCGACTTAATAAAGTCAAATTAAGTGCTAGTTCGAATTAAAACGAGTTGTAATTCATTTGAATTAACTTTTCCTTAATTCGACTTAAGGAGCAGCTTAAGTTGACTTAAGGAAAGCCCAGTGTAGACAAGGAGTATTTTCAGTCAACTTAAGGCTCCTTAAGTCGACTAAATTTGTAAGTGTAGACGCACCCAAGGAGTGTACCCTGGAAATGTGGAATTTCTGGCAGTGTTTGCATGAGCATTGTTTCTTCATCTTCTTTCCTTTTCCTTTCAGATTCCTCTTATTTGTTATTTATTCTACTTTTTCATACTTGCCAACATTTTAATGACAGATTTTTCTGGTGGGTGCCTTTTGCTCATAGTCTCACTCAGCCCTTTTCTTTTCCTATCTTATTCAAACCACATTTTCCTCCCTTGTTGTCTTTTATCTCTGATTCTGAGTCCTACTCCTCTTTTTCTGTTTCTTTTTAGCTGCAATTTAGTTCTTTTTTTCCTATATATTTTTCAGCATTTCAACCTTCCCAAGTTTCTTGTGCTCTTTCTCTACTTTACTTGTATTTTATTTTCCAGGGTCAGCTTCCTCCCCATGCCACATTCTAGTACAGTACAGTTACATCTCCTCTTTTCTTTTTCTCAGTTCTCCATTTCATCTGGAACTATGAGAAAGAAAAGAAAAAAAAGTATTCTGCTCAGCTCATGTCTGAGTTCAGTTGACTAGAATTTGCGCAAGGATTCATTTCCCACTAAAACTTATATTCATGATGTGTTTCTAAACTATTTGCAGGGAGAGCTGGGAAACCCTTTTAGCTTGTTTTATGTGTCTCTGTTGAGTTTAAATGGTCTTTAATCATTTCTCTGTGTGCAGATTAGCCTGTTTTGTGTCACTGTGATGATCTGCCCTACATGTTCTTCAATCCCTTGACAAATTCATAGCCTTTGAGTTAAAGTTACACGACAAAGCAAAGTTATATGTGTGCAAAACAGTGCCATTTTTTATTTACTTTAAGGGAAAAAAGACCCTTTGATCTTGCAGATGGCCTGTGCTCTTGAATGAGGGAGTCTTTCTGAGCTTTATGTGCAGGCATCTCTTCTTTACTGCAGTGTCTTGTATAAAGGCTTTCCATTGACCCCCAAGCTTACTGACTTACTCCAAGTGCCCAGCTGGCTCTGCTGGGAACTACTTTCCTGTGTGGCATTGACTAGGTTAAGTATAGATAGATTGGGAGTTACCTACTGCTTGGAAAAGGCTGTTGTCTACTAACCACTTTGCTGTAAGTCCGTGTTTCTCACACTTTGCCTCTAAGGTACAAAAAGGAGTCAGGCTTCCTTAGAATTTTCAAAGGGAGACTTGGAATAAAATGTATCCTGTTCTGTTGAATCATATAAACAGGGTGTAGTTTGGTGATTTTTTTTAAAGTGGATTTTAAGGTGCTCAACCTGCATTTCTTGCTCCCCTTAAATTCACATGGGAGTTCTGCCCGTGCAAGGAATGTGGTATCAGGCTTTAGGCAGCCACTTTAATATTTTTCCCTTTTGCTTGCTCATTTCCTCTTGGGATTCAGCAGAAGCTAAATCACCTACAGAATATTCAGAATACAAAGGATGTTTCAGCTTTTGCTAAATCCCAGGCACATATATATATAGTTTCTCCATTTTCTCTGCTTGCTGGAGCCTCCCTAGACGGAGTGAGTCCTCTCCTGGGAGACAACCTCGATACACGAGAAGCAATGCTTAAAAACTAATTATGTGTCTGGTGTTGGATTTTCCTAAAAAACTCTCACAGATTCTGGAACTACAGGGTATACTGCACCCACCATGCTTACGTGATATAAAGCCCTCACCTCCTAAATTCAGCAATGGCATAATAATAGCATTTATCCTACTTAAAAGGTTTTCCTGTGAGGAGCAGCAAAAATATTTGTTAACATTATTTATGCTTTGTTGGTTTCACCTCCTGCTAACCACTAAGTGTGAGATCACTCATAGATGTAGACAGATATTTATTCTGTTAAAGAAAGAATCCAACTCTATTGCTTGAACATATGTGAATTTGGGGAAGCTCTGACTGTACATGATAGGGACTTAAATTTTGTGCACAGATGGCCCAAAAGGTTTTGTAATTATTGTATTGCATTGTTCTGCACACAAGGGTTTAATTCATTTAAGACATATTTTTGTTGCAATTGGAATCTATCTCGGTGTGTTGGCTTGTATGTTGGCTGCTGGAAAGAAGACTCATGTAACAGGTTTACTAGGATAGGTTTGTTGCTGTGGAGGGACAGTTTTATTTATTTATTTTTCTTTTCCACTCTCTGATAAGGAATGAAGTCTGGCGTAACGTATGGGTCTTTTTGGATGAACTAGTGTTCTCATGAAGATAATGTGTCTGTTGAGAGAAGAGCTATGTGTGAGTCAAGTGATGTTTTCTTCAAAAGAGTTTCCTATTCACATTAAAGAGAGAAAGAATTATTTGAAAAACCACCTATTTAAACCCATTAAACCCACATGGAAACATTTTTTTCTTGCTCTGGGGAGTAAAAAGCTCACCATCCACAAACAGGAGATAAAGAACATAACTCTAACTCATTCAGCTAAGCAAAACATATCCATTTTTGTCAATTTCTGTGATTTAATTAAAACACCGAGGTTGATTCCAAACCAAAGCAAATCCACATCTTATCACAAGTGTTAATTGCAAATCTTGCTTTAACTGAACGACAAATAGAACTGGATGGCAAACACTTTCCCAGCAGCAAACAGATTTACTGACAAATGAAGCAGGATGCAAATTGAGGGCATCTTCTAACCTTTGGACTCCTGCTTTACCACTGCTGTGAATAATAATTGGGAATTGTTTTAGTTAATGCTAGGGACTGTTTATCATTAAATTCTACCCGCAGTTTGCTCCGTCACGGGGGGGGGGCCCCCTGGACCGCGGGTGGGGGAAGCACTGTAATCCAGGAAACATTTTCTTTCCAGTGATACATATAGAAGTGCCTGCTTGGTGCATACTTCCAGTGGGCTACAGAAATAAAGCAGGAGTTAAAATATCAGTTGCAAGCCTCAGTGCTTGCAGAACAGACACATTTGTGAGGAGTTTATAACTAGAATTGCTTTGGGACAGCTGTGAATGCCAGAAAAGGCCCTGCCTTTACAACCCATATCATTCCTACATACACACCCAGACAACCAAATGAATGATGGCCACAGCAATGGCAAGGCTCAGATCCCTTTATTTTTAAATAACGGGAAAGGAGTTTTGTTTTATTTCTCTCCCCGACGATGCTAGAGACCACCTCCTCCATTCTGTTTGGTGTAGGAAATGAGAAAGGGCTGTGACAAAGCACAGAAAACTTTTGACAAGGTTACACTAGGTTCAGATGTGAAGACTCCAAATACACCACTGGTGCTTACTTTAGCCAAGAGTATTTATTTGCAGCCATTCAGAGGTGTGAGACTGGGGTGGCCAGGAAGTAGATTATTTTAGCTACAACCTGGGCTCTGATCCTTCAGTTTTTTATGTACAAGCTGAACTTTACTCACATGGGGTGCATCTACACTTGTAAATTAAGTCGACTTAAGCTTGCTTAAGTCGACTTAATTTACTCTGCGTCTACACTACACTTTCCTTAAGTCGACTTAAGCAGCTCCTTAAGTCGACTTAAGGAAAATTTAAGTCGACTTTACTAAACCTCATTTTAAGTCGACTTTCTGCTTAAGTCGACTTTCTAAAGCCAGTGTAGACGTGGAGAACCCCTAAAGTTGACAAAGTTGACTTAGGGGACTGCAGGGCTTCCCCACTGCCCTCCCTGCCAGGGGGGCTGGCACAGGGAGAGCCTGGCATGCCTCCCACAGGGCAGGGCAGAGCCCTGCCCACCCTGCCCCTATGCCCTGCAAGGGTCCCTGTCCCCCTTTGCCCCATTGTACCCATGTACAATGGGGCAAAGGCTGAGCCCCCTGGCACTTGGCAAGGGGTGCCCCCCTGCCCCCGTGGACCTGTCCCAGGTCCACCTGGCCCCTAGAAGTCGACCTAGGCATCCAGTGTGGATGCTCTAGGTCGACTTTGTAGGGTCCCCCCTAAGTCGACTTAAAATTTAGGTGTGGACATGCTAAGTCGACTTAGCTAAGTCGACCTAAATTAACAAGTGTAGACATAGCCGTGGTTAGCTCCGCTGCGGTCAATTAGATTACTAACATGCATAAAGCTAAGCACGTACATGAGACATTTGAAGGTCTAGGGCATATACACTTCACAGCAAAGGAGCTAACCCCCTTTCCTGTTTCAATCCATACCATTTTCTTTTGTGCTCAGACTACACAACACACATTTCAGTTCTTTTAAAATGAAGATGAGAGTTTTGATTTAAAAATGTTCCCTGATGTGTCTGCTGATCAGACGTTTAAAAGGAATTCCTTGCCACTGAAAGGTTCTAGATTAAAGACAAATAAAATTCCAACAATACTTTAGATTTACATCATGGCTTGCAGTGCAGTGCCTCAAAGTGCTTATCAAACATCAGTGAGATTAACCTCGAACAATCATCTGAGGCGGACAAAGATTATCCCCACTATCTTACAGAGGTGGAACCAGGTGCAGCGAGGTGGAGGATTTAATGATTTATCCTAAATCTACACGGTAAATCAGAGGAGACCTGGGAATACAAATCAAATCTGCTGATTCCCAGCCCAGTACACTAAACTCATTTGTAGGACACCTTATCATGTGCTTAAAAAACTGATTCCATTCTTATCTTTGGTGGCTTTGTGGGCCTCAGTTAGACATGAATGTTTCATCAGCAGTCTGTTACTAGTAAATGCCCTTCGAAAAGTGATTGATAAGATTGCTCTGCGGAGAAACGATGCTAGTTTGTTCGTTGTTCTTGACCATCACTAGCTTGACATTTGGTCATTAAAATCCTAAACTTACCGTGAATGAACCTGTGGATAGAGTGCTAACAATGTTTGGCCAGGTTCGGCTCTTTTTTGCTTTCCTGAGTTCCTCGTTGTCCCTTAACTATTGTGGGAAATAAAGCTGCTCTTCTCTTCTGGGTGTTGCTTCAGTAGTGGTTTGGCACTGTTGTTTATTGATCTACCACACTGAATGCCAACTTAACAGCAGTCAGATATTTCCCTTCCAGTGGGCAACTGTTGCAGGGAATAACCTTTTCCTGGGCAACTGAGACCCAGACATTCACTGCTAAACATGCAATTTCAAGTCTTAATTTGACTGGCACCACTGGGAATTGAATGGCAGTGGGATTACATATCAGCCCCCTAGTGTGCCAAAGCATTTCACCAGCTACTTAGCAGCCGCCGTTTTGTATAGTTTATATTCAGATGAGCATAAATCCCACTATGATTTTACACTGGCTTTGTCTAAATTAGATTAGTGTGAATCAATAGAATCCTTCTTTGAAAGAAATCATTTGTTGCAGATCTCTTGCTGGATCCACTACTGAAATGGGATCAATTGGTACAGTACTCAGCAAGGTTGATGACTGACTGACTGCCAAAATGAAGTTCGATATTTTTTAATTCTACAAAACCACTATTACTTTTTGTACAGTCTGTGCTTGATGAAATTCTGGATCTGACAGGGGTAGTCCAAATTATTATTACTTATTATTTACTTGTGTTGGGTATACATTCTGGAAAAGAGCTGAGTTGGAAATCATACAAGCATCTGTTACATACTTAGATTAAATAATGTAAATGTTTAGAAAATGCAAATGAAGCTCACGATAATTAGTAATGATGCTTTTCTACTGTTATTAATAAGGTAATGCTTCTGGCAGTCACATTTAAATTTCATATGAAGGTTCAAAGCTCTGGAACAATTTCCTGTTATCTAGAAGAACAGAATCCAGGCTGAACTTGCTTAGCAAGCTGTACCATGGGCTTGTGACTAAGATGGGAAGTAGAAGTCTTTATTTCTCATCACTGAACCATTGCCTTTATATATATATATATATGGTTGATTTCAGGAAGAATGAGAGCCTTATGTGATTGCAAATGATTTTGTCGGGAGCTGTGTATGAAGTCTTTTGTAATAACATTTTGAAATGAAAAAGGGAGTCCTCTATGCCTTATTTCTAAGACATGTAAATAGATAAAGCACCAGCTGCCATGTGAAGGGGGAGAAAGCCAAAGGATGATCAATCCAAAGCAGCCTTAATATGTAATAGTTTTAATTTAAATGTACATTTTCAAAATGAGTGCTTTCTGAAATGCCTAGGATCCACTCAGGGTTGACATCTAAGTCTGTGTTTTTGGCATAAGCTGGTCAAAAATCTTGGCAGAGGACCAGAAAGGGAAGAATACTGAATGTTAACAAAGGCTTCATTAATATTGATGTGTAATTCACATGGCAGTGAAAAGCTGCATTATTAGCCACTATTGTTATAGTTCTGGCATTAATATTCAATGAGGGTGTGTGGGTATTGAAATTCTCTGACTTCTGGGTAGCCCAGTTGTACTAGAAAAAAATACTAGAGCTGTGGGAGTTTGGATCTATCTGCCTGGTAAGCAAGCTCCGCTTTGTTTTTAAAAAAGTCCCCAGGCTTACAAGATGAGAGGGAACACTACATGAATGTTTCTTCTAGCATGGCAGACTATGTCCACCTGTGCCTAGTTCTTCTTCAGGAGGTTCCTGCCTCCACAGATGGAGTTAGCATATGTGTGAGTGACTGTGCTGGAGTAATGTTATCCTTTTCCTCCTCCTGTGGGCTCTGTCATGCTAGGCCTGAAAAGGCCAAGCCCTCTTGTGAAATACACGACACAAATCTAACCTTCAAAAGTATATTGTAGTGTTACAGGTAGGTTAGGGCTTTGATATGCATGTATGATTTAGTAGTTGCTTGATGAAGTTTACATCTTTATTGTTAAAAGTTAGCAAGGTAAATGAATTGCTTCCCTAGCTGTTACTATTGTTCTATTAGAAGTGGTCAAAAGGGAACATTAACATCTAGATGGAGCTTTGATGTAGCAATGTAAACTGTCCATTAATGATGCTAATGCAACTAATTACGGGTGCATCTACACTTGTAAATTAAGTCGACTTAAGCTTGCTTAAATCGACTTAATTTACTCTGTGTCTACACTACACTTTCCTTAAATCGACTTAAGCAAGCTGCTTAAGTCGATTTAAGGAAAATTAAGTCGACTTTAATAAACCTCCTTTTAATTCGACTTTAGGCTTAAGTCGACTTTCTAAGCCAGTGTAGACCCAGAGTAGCCCTAAGTCAACTTAAAGTCGACTTAGGGCTCTCCAGGACTCCCCCACTGCCCTCTCTGCCGGGGGGTGCCACAGGGAGAGCCTGGCATGCCTCCCCAAAGTCTGAGCCCCCTGGCACTGTGCCCCCCCTGCGACCATGGACCTGCCCAAGGTCCCCCTAGCCCCTAGAAGTCGACCTAGGCGTCCAGTGTGGACGCTCTAGGTCGACTTTGTAAGGTTCCCCCTAAGTCAACTTAAAATTTAGGTGTAGACATGCTAAGTCCACTTAACTAAGTCGACTTAAAGTCGACATAGTTAAGTCGACTTAGCTAAAGTCGACCTAAATTTACAAGTGTAGACATAGCCTACCTGTGGTGCCCAAGAGATGAAGGTTTTACTTCAAAGGACAAAGGACATTGCTATTCTCCACTTAAGAAAGTATCTATGAACTGTCATCAAACCAACATGAAGAAATGACCTGCAAATGCCCACCTTGCTACAGCTATAAAAGGAAGTTGGGAACATAATCCATTTGTCTCACATCTGTCCAAACTTCTCAGGGATAGTTTGGGCCGCAGGATTGAGATCCCAGCCAGCACTGGCTTGGAATCACCCTGCTAATTATCATGGGAGAATTAGAGCAAACTCTACACTTGGACTATTTGGTCTATATTCCTTTGAACTGGATTTTTAACAACTGAAGCTGTGAAACAAGAACTTAAACCCATCCAGGTATTGGATGTGCACCTGAGATCTGCAAACTTCAAATTCTACTGGAAACTTAATGTATTGGACTTTCAATTATTGTATGTATGTGATTACTTTAACCCTTTAACAGTACTCTTAATAGTTTGTTTCTTTCCTTGAACAATAAACCTTTAGTTTTAGTTACTAAAGGACTGGCTGGCAGTCTGGTGTTTTGGGTAAGATCCAAACCTATACTGTTCTGTGTAATGTGGCTGACCCTTTGGAGTCAGGAGAAACCTTTTTGGGTAAAGAGCTTGGCGTTTTAGGCAATTTCTCTTTACCAGACCCAGAGGCTGTATTGGGGACCGGAGGCTGAAATGCAGTAAAGGGGGCTGAGTATATTTATTGGTGGCTTCTTGATATCCAGTGTGGGGGATCAGAAACATTGTTTGTGACTGGTGTGGGAGTTTAGCTCCAGATAACCCACCAGTGTTGGGAGAATCTGCTCTCCTTTTTGCAGCTGGCCCTGATCTTTGCATACTCAGGTGGTTATCCCAGGAGGCCCGGTTACAGGGTCTGAACTGCATGCCTTGTGAACAGCACCCCCATGGGAGTTACTTTTGTCCCAAAATATCAGAAGAACACACCTAGAAGAAATGAATGCAAGTCAATAAACCTTTCAATTTCAAATGGAAATAGGTTGGATTTTGGTACAGAGGCAATGTGGTCACACTCACTCACAATCCACACTGGGCGAAGGGTCAAGCCAAGAACTGTGCATCACTTACAGCAATTCCAACCCCCAAAGTGGAACTCACGCTGCAATCTCCATGGTAGCGCAGCGCTGGGTGCGGGGGGTGTTCACAGCTACCCTGTCACACCCGTTCAGGATTTTCTATGCCTCTGGCAGCCATGGGCCGCCCCTCCCCACTGCTCAAGAAACATCCGACTGGGCTCTCTGGGTGGGACAACCCCTGCAGTACCTCCCCTCCCTGACAGTTCAGGAGAACAGGGCACAAACCTAGCAGAGTGGGAAACGTGCCCTTTTCATTTGTCACCTTTTTGTCAGGCTTGGGAGTTCTAGTGGATACAGCTCAGCGAAGCTCTCATGTCACACTCTCCTCTGGGGTACCTGAGGGCTGAAACAAAGCAGGAGTCTTTGCTAGCTCAATTGGCAACCCAAATAACACTCAAAAACGAGACAGCCGCGGGCAATAAGAGGAGAACGAGCAATATTGTTAAAGGTGTTTTGGAAGGCTCTCTACTCTTCTAGGTCTAATTCATAATCATAATTAATATCTATTTTTATAGAACCAGTAGCTGCTTTTATATTTATTAGAACATGAAAACAGAAATATGGCCATATTGGGACAGACAAGTGGTCCATCTAAACCAGCATCCTGTCGCCCAACAATGGCCAGTGCAGGTGCTTCAGAGGGAAAGAGCAAATTAGGGCAATTATCTAGTGATGCATCCTCTGTGGTTCAGTTCCACCTTCCGTCAGCCAGAGATTTAGGGACACCCGGAATGTGGGACTGTGTCCCTGACCATCTTGGCTTATAGGAATGGCTGAACTTTACCTCCGTGAACACTTCTAATTCTTTTTGAATCCTGTTATGCTTTTGGCCTTCATGGCATCCCCTGGCAATTAGCTCCACAGGTTGACTGTGCGCTGTGTGGAGGCATACTTCATTATGTTTGTTTTAAACCTGTTGCCTATTAATCACAGTGCGTGACCCCTGGTTCTTGTGTTACATGAAGGGGCAAATAACACTTTCCCATTCACATGCTCCATGTCATTAATTATTTATTAGACTTCTACATGGACATGTACAAAGAAGGGCAAGCAGAGGCACGTCCCCCAATAATCAGTGGTGGAGGGGGAAGGGAGGCACATAGCTTCTCAGGCCCCCCAGATCTCAGCAGGATGGGTGTGCACTTCTTTGGGGCCCTGGTGGGGAGGGTGCAGAACGTACTCCTTCAAAAGCACTGGAATTTAAGTTTCTGCACATGCCCCTGGACTTCTATCATAGCCGCCTTCCCCTGTAGTCCTCTCCTTTGTAAGATGAACAGTCCCAGTCTTTTAATCTTTCCTCATACAGAAGCTATTTCATATCCTAGTAATTTTAGTTGCCCTTCTCTGTACTTTTTCCAATTCTGAGAGAGAGAGAGAGATGCAGTAACCAGAACTGCACATAATATTGTTTTAGTTTACTACAAGAAAATAATAAAACACCAAATGTGTTTGGGGTGTTAATGGGGCAATACAATGTGGAGAATGAGACTGGGACAGAGTGAATTTGTAGATGAGATCCTTCAGGAGTCTTTATTTTAGAGGATAGAGCATTGGACTTGGACTTAGAAGACCTGGGTTCCATTTCCAGAAGAGCCACTAGCCTTTTAGGTGACTTTGGGCACTGCTTGTCATTCTGTGCCTTAGTTTCCCAACTGTAAAATGGGACTAGTGATACTTATATAGTGCCTTTGATCTACTGATGAAACACAATATATAAGTACTAAGTATTATTAGTAAAGGCATCCAGTAGATTTTGATTTACATCCACGACTAATAAACCACTTAAATTTTGTTGCATGTTCTGTCCATGTCAAAACCAGCATAATATCTCTCATCCTTAAGGTTCCACATAGAACATGTTGAATTTGCTTCTTTTATGCTGAAGCCTGGCGATTGCCAACACTTTTTTGATACCAAACTTATTTTTGTTCTTTTTTCCGTCCATATTGGCTGATAGATCTGCCCTCTGTGCCCATTTGGCCTTCACCATCTGCATCTCCTTCCCTTCCTCTCTGCAAATCATTGACCCCCTGACATTCATCAAACTCTATCTGTAAACTAGAGAAAAACAACTGGATCCTCCAGAAAGCTTATGAACAAACCCCCACATCCAAATGTATTCACTTTCAACACAATGGGTCTTCTGTCTTTCTGATATCCTACAAAATCCATCACAAGGTATTATCAGAAGAATGATGTCACTTCCCCAAGACAAAGTCCATCTTGTCTTCCTGGCCTCACTCTTTCAGTAATAAAATGGTGCGGTACAAAGGCTGAATTTTATAGAGTGTCATTCTCTAGAGCTTTGCTCTGTGACTAATACCTTTCTGCCTGATTATCTGCACAAAACATAGCTAATGATGTCTGTTTATTCTTTTGCATTTGGTGCAGAATGTCTTGATGTTCTCTTTTAATCAGAATTTTAAGTGAGTGCCATGCAATCAGGAGGAAAGTAAGATGCTCCTCATTTTATTCGTACCCTGAATATGGCTATTTTGCAAGCAACAATGGCATTCTTAGCCTCATGTCGACACCAAACAGTAAATACTCAGCCAGCAAGTGTAATTTGGAGCAGCAGATTTTGCTGGAGTAAATTTGTAATCATTGAAGTATTCTTCTATGACTAGAGAGAAAGATTGACTCCAGCTTGTTAGAGTTGCCCAACTCTCTGGAGCTGGCAAGAACTTAGTGCTTTCCATATGTTCTGTTGTTCCCAACAATTAGAGGATTAAAAATATTTTATATGGCAGTAGCTGATGCTGTTGTCATTTTATTTCAGCAGGCCCATTTTTCAGGCACTTGCTTGGATTTATTGTCTGTAGATTGGTGGGTCTGAGGTGGCCTTTTACCTGGAAGAGGAAGCTGACAGTGAAAAGGGATGGGGTTTCCAGGACACAGACAAGAAGGGCTTCTTTGTTTTTATGTTTTTCCATGCATAAAGAGTAGCCCTGAACTTTCAGCCTGCATGTTGTTTACTGGAAATTAATGAACATCCAAAAACAAAGGCAAATTTGCCTTGAGACAGCATAGTGAACATACAGCATCAAATTTGCCTCACAAGATGGAAGGTGCCACTTATACATTTAAAGCTGCAGCACACAGAAAAGAAAATCATAATAGTTACATACACCACATGAATCAGTATCTGAATTTATGAAAGCAATTGCCCTGAAATGCTTCCCTACCATTCCTTTTTTAAATTCATCTTGTGAATACAGGATAATTTCATTCTGTACAATTCATTTTCCCAGTTGATCAAGCTGTGGATGAATAAGATTGTACCTTACCAAATATTACACTTAAACCTTTCAATAGGTCCCAGTCAACCCGAATATTAGTTCAGATTGGCCCTCCAACTGGTTAAACTCTGTAACCTGAATAAAATCCAAAGTACTTGTACAGCTGTACTACAAAAACATGCATATCCAAGATATTGTCAAGGTAATAGCTGTTATTTCACACTTGACACATTGTATTTATATTTTTGGTAAGACTGCTTGTTTGTTAGAACTGTGTGAAATGGGATGCAAAATGACATGGAAATCACCATTTTTCACCTATTATTACCAGCTCAAAATTGGCCCACTTTCATGGTGAAGTTTGTACATTTTTGCTTTGAAGGAGGCGGCTAAATAAGTGCAAAGATTCTGCAATAATAAATAACAATACATTTATTGTAATTAACATTGTTTTCTTAGATGACTGGATGCCAGGATGATTCTCTGACCACCACACCTGCCTTTTTTGGGAAAAAATATTGTGTAAGTATTTTTTTCCACATATAGATTTAAAGGAAAAATGTAAATTTTCAGACATGCTTATGTAATCTAGGAGCCCAAGCCTCATTGAAAGTTAATGGAACTTGGGCTAGGGTGACAGAGTTCCTGATTTAGAGGAAAGTCCTGATATTCAAGGATTTTTCATATATAGATGCCCTATTATCGTCCATACCCAGCACAATTTTTCACACTTTCTAGCTGGTCACAACATGGGATCCTCAGTCCTTAGGATGCTTATGAAAATTTTGCCCTACGCTTAATTCAAAATGAAGTGTGGAGTCCAATGGTTGTTCCTTCCCACATGAAGAACCCAAAATGGCCTCATACAGAGAAATATATTAGCAATAATCATAAATATTTTGCATTTGCCTAACTTGTCTACCTGCGAATATGCCCCTATTTGTTCTATGTCTGCTCATGACTCTTCTCAATGTTGGGTTTGTGTGAGGTGGGCAAGGCTGGCCAGTCAAAAGGCCAAATACATTTTATAGAAAAACACTCTATTAAAGGGCTGGTTGCATGAAGCCTCATAGCTATTCCTTCTGGAGGAAAAGTTGAAATCAGTCAGCCAGTGATCACTGTGGAAAGTGTGGCTCCTGTGATATCTGGCCCCCATTTACGTTAGCTCTGCTGTCCTTTCCATCCTTTGATAGAACAGCAGCCAGGCACTACAGCATACCTGGACACAAGTTAGCCAGCTTCAGGGTTACACACATATATAATTATGACATCGCACATGATTTTCTTGATCAACATTTTCTCTCCCTATTTCAGTAAATATATGGCATCCATCACCAATGTACAAGCATCCACTAAGTATTTATGGACCTAACTACATAATGGAGGGCGACGAGTGATCCTTATTTTGTTAGGTGGGAGATCTAAAGCACAGAGAGAGTTGGACCCAGAGCTCATGAATCCCCTTGTTATGCTTTAGCTACAATGTCACAGCCTGTGGTGTCATGTAACCTATATTAAAATCATAATCTATCACTTAAAATTCTTAGGCGGCTTCCTGGTCCTGCTTACAGGCTAGGGGGCTTTGTAGGGAAGCATCTGATCAGGGTCCAGCAGCACTCGGTCTGCAAAGAGCTAGCCTGGAGCAAGATGGGGGTATTGTGCCTTTCTGTCTTAGGAAGCAGCCTGCTTTCCCTTTCACTATTGTTTTGGTTCTTGTATGTTAAGCTTGTTGATTGAAGAAGAAAAGTAGCGTTATGTTCCAACCTTCCAGAAAGAGTATTTTAGGTTTTTATCTAATTTCTCAGTATGCCCCAAACATAACACATCCTTCCTCCTACTTAGAATGAAAGTTAATGAGAGTCAATGAATAGGACTTTAAAAATAGGTCTACATGAATATGTGCAGAGAGATAGCACAGTGCAGTCTCGTGCTTTATACTGTCAGAGAATTAGTGGCTGATATTACACTCTCTGTAAGATTATACAGAAAGGCCGTGTCGGATTTGACAGAGGCTTACCACAGGTTTTACGGTTGCATTGTGGCTTTCTGCATTTAGATAAAAGAAAAAGGAAAAGGCAAGAGATGGGATGGGAGGAGGTGAGGGAAAAGACTGTACATTTGTATTAAATGGCAGAGTGGATAAAAAGTGTCCAGAGGCAGAGTGGATAAAAAGTGACACATTTTTAAGAGTAGACAGATTTTATGGGAAAGAGGCAAAACCTCGCTGTGTTTAACTATGCTTACAATTAATTAACTTCTAATTCTGTTCATTAACTTTCATTATTTATGCAGCATTGCATTATAAAGTCACGAAGGGGAAGGTCTGATTAAAATTTCTCAGTGGCTTTGTAAGAATCATACTAGCAATTTTCATAAATATCTGTGGCATAGGTTTGTCTGATTGGAAAGCAGCTGCTTTTGTAGTATAATTCCCTTCATGAATCTATCTATCTATCTATCTATCTATCTATCTATCTATCTATCTATC